>JARHVA010007174.1:370000-738794 GCA_037957365.1 Torreya grandis | reverse complement strand
GAACACTATAACCAATGCTTCCCTTTCAATTATCATGTAATTATTTTTTATGTTAGATAACTTTTAGCTTTTAAAATGTATGGGGTGGTCTAGTCTACCATCTCTTGGCTACACAATTACATCACTAACTGTGATACTAGGAGTATCAATGTCCATATAAAAGGGCTTACTCTAATCTAGAAAGACTATAATAGGTACAGACACCAATATTTACTTTAGTTCTATGAAAGATGCTTGACGCTTAAATGTCCATATAAAATTCATACCTCTATGCAATAAACACTCCAATGGAGAAGAAATGGTTTCATGTATTTTGATGAAGTTATGATAGTAACCTATGTGTCTAAGAAAGGATCACAATTTTTTTGAGCTGAATGGTGGGGGCATACTAATAATGACTAAATTTTTTGTCCTAGTCCACAAAAATCCCTTCATTGCACACCACATGACCTAGCATGACACCAAAATGTGTAAAAAATAAGCATTTTTCAAATTTATGGAAATAGGTAGAGCTTGGAGATATTATAGTATGAGGTGTAGCTTAGAGAAGTGATCTTTCAAAAAATAGAAGACTTTTAAATCATCTAGATATATTTCTAAGAAGTCAGGAATGAAATCCTTAAAGGTAGTCACCACTACTCTATTAAAAAATGTAGGTCCATTATCGAGGCCAAAAGGCATTACCTTGTATGTAAAAGATCCCCATTCCAATCTTCTTTCGTGATGGGTATTTTATGATAACCGCTAAACTCATCTATGAAGGAGTAAAATTTATGACCTATGATAGATTTTAAAACCTCATCTATGAAGGGAATTAGAAATCAAACATTCACACATGTGTCATTTAAAATTTAATAGTCACCACATACTCTAATCTCCCTTGCTTTCTTAAGCTACACTACCATGTGACTAGCCTAATCTACCTTCTCTACAGGATATATTATACCCACTTCTTACATTCTATCTAGTTTAACCTTTACATTCAACTTCATGTTTGGATTTAACTTATATGACCTTTTCTTTATGGTTCATGCACACTCCTTTACATTGAGATGCATTTCACTTAGGGAAGGATGTACTCCTTTGACTTTTAAATTTTTTGTGGAAAATACATCTTGATAAACCCATAAGAGTTTCATAGCTTTTAAAACTTTGGATTTAGTCTAATAGTCACCCATATGTGCCAATTTAAGAATCTCCTCACTTATGATGTTTTCCACATTATTTTTAATAGGTTACTAATAAATCTTACACTTTTACTCAGCAACATATTCTCATAACATTATTTTCCCTTCCTACTCTAGAATCTATATGTTGTGTAGCTTTTCTTTTTTAGTCAGTCCTATGATTGGATCCTTTAATGGTTCTACTAGTCATTCAATTTCAAAAAAATTAGTTAAATTGATATCACTATAAATATTTAAATCTTCATTTTCCTCTTCTTCATCCTTTATTCAATAGCATGATTTCAAAAGGGATTATTCTTCCATCTTGGCATATTTATATCTTTGTAGAGTTGTAATTAGATCATAAGTTGCATTATTTTGTGCAGTAGAATCCATCATGGTTCTTAAATATTCTATGTACCCATGCCATAGGAAATGTTTGATTTTGATCAATGCATTATGAGCCATAGTATTCTCATCTTCAAATAAAAAAGTCTGTATGAAGTCACTCTACACTTGTACCTAGTGTTGTGTCTCCCTCTTGCATTCTTAATGCATATACCAATTTGATGGTAAAGGGATAAGTGTGTAATGAAATATAATGACACAATAATTAGGTTCCACACATTATTTAGTCCAAACCTCAACACATTTGTGAATATGGATTTTAGGGCACTCAACTTCTTGAAAAAAGGATAATTACCTTTGATTACCTGCATTAGTTGAAATCTGATAATCATAAGTTTGCATACATCATCCTAGTTAAGATAATCATTTATATGAATTAATCACCATATATTTGCAAGTCCCTTTAAATCATAATTCAAGGCACTAACCTATTGAATAATTATAGGCATAGAATTAATTAATCTACATCCTCAGTCATAAAGTATATAAGTTACCTTTCATTGGTGAAGACCATTATCATAGGTAAGAGTTCATGATCACCACAAGCCTAGTTGAGTGGATGCATATCTAAGTCTTTACTTATAGATGAATCTATTTCCCAAGGTAAGGTTCTTTATCTAGTTGGATTAATATAATCCTGTATATGATCATATGTTTGATAGAGAAAATCAATTTCTAAGGAAGTAGGCAATTTAGTAGACATGGATGCACAATCTTCTATGACAAAATGAGGTGGCAATGTTTTGATTAATTATTGGTTTAGGCTTCTAAATTTTTTTATGTATTTAACTATTAAATGATTAAAAACTACACCTAATGTTTATTATGCCCATATAATAAATTCCACTTGACTATGCATAGAAATTTTAGGTTCTCCTTAGAGTTTACCTTCATCCAACTAGTTTCTTATGCAATATAAGGAAACTCTGGTTCAATTGGATTCATTTAGAGTTTATACACCTTATTTATATGAATTAATACAATATTAATCCCTAATGCACATATAAATAATTTTTCATAGTATTGATAGTCATCTAACCATCATATGCCCATTTCTTGTTAATCAATGTAGGATAATGATTTTTTCTTATCTTCATAGCCATGACTTCAAAGTCATCTGTTAGTATCAGTTCTACAAATTTGATCTCAATGTCTTGTAACCAACTAATGGGTTAAAGTCTTCTCTAGTTTGATAAATTTAGAGTCATTGGGATATAACTAAGATCTAACCATTTGATCACCTCCCATATAGACCTAGGGATCATGCTAATCGTGTTGCTAAAATAAAATATAGCATTTGTAATTTCATATCTTTCAACTTTAATTTAGATTTATGCATTTAAATCCCATGTCTTATTTTTTTACATACTATTTTACTATTTTTCAGAAACTAAGTGTTTAATTTCCTAATTAGTAAAAGGTTTGGATTAATCTAGAAAATATGTAATACAATATGCCTAAATTAACCTACTAATCTTATAAATATGGATTTGATCAATTAATTACTAAAAATTCCAATCAAAGGGATAGAAAGTGAACTTAGCTAATGTCTAGACTGACATGGAGGAATTTGGACAAATTGATGAGTTGACTAGGCAAACTATCAGAAATAGGACCCAAAAGTCTATTTTCTACCTAGATAATAGCACCAAAAATTAGACACTTTGGATTCTAGTGTTATAGTCCTTCCTATTTTTGGCACTATAATCCTTTTAATCTACTTAATATAAGCTTTGTAGGTTCTATCTTGATGATTTTGGAGGCTCTATATCTAAATTTTCAAGTCTTGGTAATTTATAGAGCTCTATGTGTAACTAATTTTGTCTCTTAGGGTCTTAGTTCCTCCTTAGGCTTGACAAATGCTCTTGAATCAACTAGAAAAATGGGTTAGTGTGTATTATGAACTAAACATTTGATCACACCCCATGTGTGGGCATGCTAATTACATACTAATACTTTGAAGAGGGATCAAGGCCAATGTAGTTCTCTTATATTGAATGTGTATTGTATAATCCCATATATGAAATGAAAGTATTATATAAATCTATAAACATTCACATGAATAGTACTTGTGTGATAACTTGATTAGTTTGAAATACCAATGGCTGATTGTATGCAGATAATAGGAAGATTTGATTGAAGGTGTTTATTATATTTATAGATTGTGCCTTTTCAATGATTGCCAACCCTTCTAAATGACCATCAAATAGGATTTTATAGGGAAAATAATGATCCTAGATTAGATGAATTTATGTTAGGTTGATAGACAAAAAGATAAAGAATCAGGGAAGTCTAACTATTTGAGGCTAAGAGTGACTTGGACAATAGCATCATAAAGTGGACACCCTAGGGTCCAATTCAATAGTCCAACTTATGGTGGTAGTGTCCAAGGGGAAATGGACCCTAGGGGATAGTTATGTGCTTGGGAGAGGAATTTGGGATAGTTGGGACAGAATCTAGAAGGGTTGGGATGACTATGAAATAGTTAAAAACATGCCTAACAGGTTGTGTAAGGAAGCAAGAGAGACCTATGGTTTAGGTGTCACAATTCATGCTCAAGTTGTATAAATTGTATTTTTATGTGATAAATTTACCCTCCCTTTATTATAAGTATGTATCAAAGTGAAATAATAGGATAAAGGAGAAAATAGAAGCATACCTAAACCTACAAATGAGGTTAAACCTAAGAAGCTATGTGATGTTGGATTGTGCATACTAAGAGCATGTTATAATATGAAAATCTACAAGTGAGTAAAGTGAAAGTAGATTAGTTCTTAATAGATATGATATATCTAAAACAATAACATACAAAGCTAGGTAAAGCGAAAAATCAAGATAAAGGAACTAATACACCTCACCGTGTATGTGAACTAATACAAAACCTATTGTGCTACTACATTGTGCTAAGTGATGTTGGATGTAGTTTGAACCAAGAGTTATATAAATGGATGAGATGAGTGATCAATCTCCTAGAATGTGGCTCAATAATTAAAAGTTAGGACCTTTAGCTCCATCATTGCCAACTATGTAAAGTTAATAAATCATGCATGAGATAATTGATGTCTAGATCATGTGTCCAATCCCTCTGAATAGGTGGTTCAAGAATACAAAGGATAGCTAGTCCTTTGGATCCATCATTGTCCCATGATGTGAAGCTAAATAAAAATATATTGGTATAATTTGAATGTCATATGAGATGGATCATGAAGCCCATCAACATGTTGTAATCTAATAATGTTGTTGTGAATAGATGAATGTAACTTGAAACTAGGTCAATGTTGGCCATTTTGAAAGATGGAGATTGGAATTATATGGAATCCCCTCCAAAATTGGAAACAAGGCTTAGGAAGCCACTCGAGAACTTAGGTATGTGGGAAGTAAACATTGTATTTGATACAATTTTTAGTTAAAAATCTATGTTCCAAACACTAGTTATTGGGGGAAATGTGCATAACACATGGGCCTTCTCTTTTCCAATTTAGTACATTTTCTTTCATATTATCAGTAGTTTCATGCCTTACTCCATTTGAAATTGGTTGGAATCACTTTTAAGTAAATTTTCATACAAGTTTACTTCCCACATACCTAAGTTCTTGAGTGGCTTCCTAAGCCTTGCTTCTATGAGCAAATAAGTGCTAAAAACTACTATATTATAGACTATACTATTATGGAAAAATCATGATTGAACTCACCCATCTACCAGATTATCTAAAAAATAGAAATTCTACTATCTAGAAACTAGTGCCAAAAACTAGACACTTTAGGGTCTAGTGATATAGTCCCATTTTTGGTGCTATTGTCCAGAGCCAAAATTGAAAACTAGACTATGTTCTCTATTGTCTGCCTGATTTGGCCTACCTGTACTAAATTCTAGAATCTAGACTGTGTATTTAAAATTTCTTTTTTAACCATTTAGGATCTTTGATCTTTGTGACAAAACCCTTATTTGTTACCCCCTCGATAGGATTGAATATCTTGTAATGAATTCACTCAAAAGAAGAAGCTATGAAAATGTTTGATATAGCATTGATATTCATGATCTCAAGATATAGCAAGAGTTGTATATAGAGATTATTATATCCATATGGGTATGCCTAGGTAGATATAACAATGTGATAGCATGTGCATAAAAAGAAAACTAGAATGTGCAATGTTAGTTGTTAGTTTATTATTAGCATGGAGGGATGGAGCATGATGTCCATCATGACATCTAAGAAATAAGGTAAATGCATGATTAGAATCATGGCATTGTACATATAAATATAAATTATCAATAAAAAAGCATACAAAGAAAGAAACAAGAAACACACAAGGGTGGCCAAGCATCCAAATAGATATAAAAGGTATATAAGGCAAGTTCAAATTTTGCATACACACATAATGGGAACAAGCAAAGATTGACACAGGGTCCACAAGCACATAGAACACACACACAAAGGACATTGGCAAATGTCCTAAAATACAAGTAGGTAGTATACATGAACTGGAAAATTTAAACACATCTATCTGATCAAAGCACAAATGGAATTATATAAAGTATTGCAAATATATACAAGCATCTAATTAAGGAAAATAACAAGAAAGAGTATACAAGATATGTGGTACAAGACTAATGCATATTTTATGAAGTATAAAAGTGTGATAAATGCTACTATATGATGATGTGATGTCTATGTAATAAATTAAGGTATGTACTACACAAGATGTCTAGAGTGTGGAGTGTGAGAATGACATAACATAGATGGTGTAGTCATGTAGTGTGTGCCTCTAGTGGGTATATTTATCGATGTGTAGCTAGAATGTAGAAGTAAGATGCTCCCTTGGTGGGTGGAGAAAATCAATGAAGGATCTAGATGTACTACACACACTCAAATAAGATCAAGTGAAGTATGGTAATATAGATAAATTGATAAACAAGTATCATAAAATAGCATAATGTAAGTCTATCATAGCATTTTAGCAATGTAAGAACATAAATGATGCATATAATTGACATGTTTTTATATTTTTGTAATGATTTTGTATTTTTGGAATAAGCTATGTACAGTCAAGTAGAAGAAGATTATGTACAAAAAATATTACAAAGTAATGATACTAATCGATGAGTCTTAGATGAGACTCCCTATCATGGTGTCCAATATCAAAAAGTGGAATTGTGTGTGATTGTGAGACACGATGGAAGTATTAAGATTGAGGCTCTGAAAGTTAGATATATTATAATGCTTTAAAATATATGAAGTAGAAACTAACTATAAGGATCCTCTATAACTCTAAGAAGTAAATGCAACTATAGGGCTCGTAGGGACCCATCTATAAGTAGGAGAATATATTTAAACATGTGATCAATGTGTAGATGCATGAGATCTCAATGAAATTACTCTATGTGTGAAAATTGTAGTTGGAATCTATCTAAAATCCCAAAGCTATGGAGGTGTATGGATCTTATGTATTAGTGATGGAGCTAGAAGTAATGCTAGAACTAAAATTAGCACTTGAATTAGAAGTGGCAATTCATATGGAACTCTAGTAATTATAATACCTTGATTAGTGTGAATGAATTTCACACATTGATGCACTATAGATGGAATTTATTAGAGTTTTTATATCCAAAGTCTACCAAATAACTTGCCAAAGACTCATGTGTAAGGAACTATCATGAATTGGGTGATCATGCATGTACGACCAACCTATAAAGGGATGAGGATCTCACCCAATGTAGTCTAATTATGTCCACTAATTCCATTGATAACTATATTTTTTAGAGTGATATCCTATTTTTTATACCCCAAATGTTTTACTAGTGTCATAGTACACATGTTAATGATGGATCCATTGTCAATTAGAACATTGTGAATGGTATGATCATGAATAAAATATCTAATGAAGAGTGTATGATAATCTATGTCATCCTTGATAATATATTACTTGGAAAAGGTGATGGAAGGATGAACTAGAAGGCTAGAATAAAAGGTACCAATCATGTGGCTTAATGGTTGTGAATTACTTACTGGTGCCCTGTATGTAGCTAGTAGAGGATATGCTTGATATGCATGATGTACACCTAATGTGTCATGTACCTATGACTTGCCATACTATGGAAATAGATATAAAAATAGTTTAAGTGACTTATCCTATGTTGGTTTGGCCTAAGGAGGCTCAACTAAAGTACCTAAATCAATCTAGTTGACATCAATTAAATCATGTATCTTATACTTGAGACTAATGCATCTATTTTTAGTATGGCCTAATGCCTTGTGAAAGTTGTAAAATACAATTTTATCATATCCCCATAGAAGAGGATTTGATGGATCAACTTCTCTAATAGGAGGTAGAGAAATGATATTACATCTAGCAGCTATTATAGAAATCTATCTGAAGAAATTGGTATATTTTTAAAATGTCACGAAGGAGGTACTAATAATGTGACTCTCTATAGGGGATCTGAAGCCACAATAACAATTTGTTGAGTCTATCCTTTATTTTCATTGAACTTGACCTTATATGGGACTTTGATATTACTCTTATTAGTTGTATCTAATACACTTGTGTACTTGAGTTTGCCCATTGATATGAGTTTGATTTCTCATTCTTTTAAAGTGTGACACAATTCACTGAAAGAAGAGAATATTTTGAATATGATTATATCATGAAAAAATGGTAGAATACTTTGTTTGAATAGGTCTTATAACTCTTGTTCTACCATAGGGCCAATAATATTAGCTAATATGGTCTTATATCTGAGAACATACTTAGTGAGGGGCTCATTTATCTTCTACTTCTATTGTGTAATTTGAATATATGACACTTTATCACTGATGTTAATACTGAAGTGTGTTAGGAACATATTGGTAAGAGGATTGAATACATTGATTAACTAATTAGGTAGACTATAAAACCATTGTAGTGCATAATCCTTAAGGCTCCTTGGAAATAGTTTAGTTAATATCCAATCATTTGGTACATAATATAAACATGTTATGTGAAAGGATCTCAAATGTGTCTCTAGATCACCTTTGCCATTGTAAAGAGTGAGCTTAGGTTGTACAAATCTAGGTGGCAAGTGTGTAATAACTATATGTCATGCCAAAGGTGTATGTAATAAAGTGATAAAATCCAATTCCTATGTAGATCTAGTGGTACCTTGCTCAAGATGTTTCACCTTAGATTGAAGAGATCAAATCTCTCACACAAGGGATACTACATTAGGAGATGGGGGTGTAATAGCTAAAACTAGTGGCATAGGATAAAGTTAGGCTTCTATAAAGGGTTTTTGTGACATAGTTTCCCCCATAATATCATGTGTAACTAGTGTTTTTATAGTTTGAGAATATTTAACTTGTTTGGGTTTCTTTAGTTCCATGATATATGTCAAGACCTTAGCATGATCACGAGGTTTTTCTCTAAGCCATTCTCTGAATTTCTATAGAATTAATGCTTTATTGAGAATAACTTCATTGTCAATAATGGGTGGAAGTGGATCAAAAGTTTAATGTCATGGAATATGAGCATCAATATGTGTGTCATAATTATTATTCTCATATTTCTAATTATAAAAATCATGTTCATTAAAATTTGTGTAATCTGGATGTGTAGGATCTATAATAAGAACTGAAGTTGGTTGCTTATCCATTGTATAGGAATTAGTTGCAAGAATTTGATCAAATTCAGGAGGGTTGCCACTAAGTCTTACACTTCATCTAAAAGGGAGAGATGTAAAGATCTCATAGGGAATAAGGAAAACAATTTGAAAAATAGTAGAATAGATTACATAAAAATAATCTAAATAAGGAATTGGAATGTGCATAGAAAAGGATATCAAACTCTAAGTATGTATAGTGATATCTCAAGATGCAATAAGATTGAGTGTATCCAACTAGGGATTTTTAAAAAATATTATTTAAAAATGCTATAAATTTTAGAATTTTAAAATGATTTTCTAATTTTAATATTAAATCAAAATTTGCAAAAAATAAGAGGAATATTCTAGAAAATGATTGGAAATTAAGTGATGTAACTAGGGTTTGAAATAAATATTTAAAAAAAATTAATGTAATAATTTGAAAATTTTACTAAGAATTAATAGATTTGAACTTGAAATTTTTTTGAAAAATTTGAAAAAAATTGTAAAATTTTACAGAATATTTTTCCTAATGATTTGGAATTGATTTCATGCAAAAATGACATAGTAGGTGGAAACTAGGGTTTGAATGAATTGCTAAAAATATTGCACAAAATTTTTAGTTTTATAATTTTTAAATTCTATAAAAATAGGAAATATTGAAAAATATTAGAAATAATTAGCCCTCAGGTTTTTAGGGTTTTTGTACAAAAATTCAAAGTCAAGTTCATCAAATATTTTACTATTTTTGGGAAACTAAGTGTTTAATTTCCTTATTAGTAAAGCGTCTAGATTAATATGGAAAATATGTAATACAATATGCCTAAATTAGCCTACTAATTTACTAAATTTGGATTTAATCAATTAATTACTAAAAATAACAAGTAAAGGGATAGAAAGTGAACTTAGTTGATTTTTGGACTGAGACAAAAGAATCTAGAAATATAAAGTGATGAGATGACTAGGTAGATTGTCAAAAATAGGACCCAAAATTCTATTTTCTACTTGGACAATAGCATTGAAAACTATACACTTTGGGGTCCATAGTCCCATTTTTGATGTTATATTCCTTTTGATCTGCTTCTTTTGAGCCTTTTAGGTTCTATCATGATGCTTCTGGAGGCTCTATGTCTAAATTTTCAAGCATCCATCATTTGTAAAGCTCCATGTGCAACTGATTTTGTCTCCTAGAGTCCTAGTTCCTCCTTAGGCCTGATAAGTTCTCTTGAATAAAATGGAAAAATGGGTTAGTGTGTGCTATCCATTGAACATGTGATCACACCCCATGTGTGGGCATGTTACCTACATACCAATACTCTAAAGAGGGATCAAGGCCAATGTAGTTCTCCCCAAATTGAATGTGTATTATGTAATCCTATATATGCAATGAAAGTATTATGCAAATATAGGTAAGCTTAAGATGACTCATGACTTGTTTCATAGCTTGAGTAGGCTCAAAATAGCAATGGTTGGTTGTATATAGAGAATAAGAAGATTTGATTAAATTTTCTTAGTGTATTTTTAGCTTATGCCTTTTAAATGATTGTCAACCCTTCTAAATGACCCTTGAATAGGATTTTATAGGGAAATAGATGATCCTAGGTTAGATTACTTTATGTTAGGCTGATAGGGAAAAGGATAAGGAACTATGGAAATCTGACTATTTGAGGGTAAGATTGACTTGGATAATAGCATTAGAAAGTGGATACCCTAGGGTCTAACAATATAGTCCAAATTATGGTGCTAGTGTCCAAAGGGAAAGGGACCCTAAGGGATAGGTATATGCCTAAGAGAGGAGTCTAGGATAGTTGGGGCTAAATTTGAAAGGATTTAGATGATTGGGAAATAGTAAAAGGCATGCCTAGTGGGTTATGCAAGGAAGTAGAAGAGACCTATGGTTTGGGTGTCATAAGTCATGCTCCAGTTTTATAAATTACATTTTAATATTATTACACATACAAAACAAGTTTTTCCATCTTTTATTTACCTTGATATTTACATTATAGTGAATTATCTAACAAATTTGTAATGTTTTAGGAAGTATATTCATTGCATAGTGTACTTATCTGCTTCAATAAATCTATCAATTGGATAACAAATGCATCCTATCACATAATATGCACAATTTGGCCATACATTAGGGCATCTACTACTACATCATCTCTTCTAGTAATAGCTTAGTGTTGAATATGATTCAACATTTGTGCAACTTCATACATTATCCCCTTTTCTATAGATAGGTCTGCATATTTATCCTATTTCACTTTTTAGATTCCCTAGCCCTCAGGCATTTCATGAGGAGACAATCCTCTCTCTACATGTTGATGTCTTATTACAACATTCATAATTTCATTCTCCTTAGGTTGCACATTCACCATGTTAACATTCCTAGTAGCCTTTTCTTTTCTTCACTTTTCAAAAATAGGATAGCCTTCTATCTCATAATGCTCATATACCCTTAAGTATGCATAATAAGACTATCTTTAGGGATTTAAAGGATAATTTCACATCACATGGTTATACTTTACACATAATTAATATTACAAAGGAGGGCATTGATAATTATTTCCTCTACCACCTTGATAACCCCCTTTGTATCCGCCCCTAGATCCTCCTATATTCAATTAACATCTTCCTCTAGAACCTCCCTATTGCTATGTTGTATTCTAGTTCTGATGCTACTAGTTATTGTTTGAAATCCTATATTATTTTTGTGTAATTGGTAGAGTCTAACTAGTTTATTGTTGCTACATCATTATTAGATTCTAAGGTGTTGAGTATTGGTATTGTGATAATGGTGGTGTCTACCCTTACTAAGTAAGATTCCATCTGGCTAGACTTTGAGAATAGGATTAAGGTGAGCTAGGAATCCATTATAAACCTATTTGGTTTGCACAAAACTTATCAACCTCTAGGCTTGGAATTTTCTGCTTCATTGAGGACACTTATTACATAGTGATGGTAAATACATTCTTTATAATATCTTATTTGAGATCCTACAAATCCTATAATTCTTTTCGTCATGATTGTGTGATTTACAAAAATTGTAATAATAACTATGTGGGTTTTTTACATATTATTATAGGAGATGGAAATATGTTATTTCATGCCCCACTATTCTATAAATTTCATATCACTCTATCTTAATCTTAGAATAATCATTCATATGATGTTCTTCTTTACCATACTCCATGCACGATAGACTTATCTTAGGCTTATCTACTTCATGATATTGTTCCATACTCTTCATAAAACCTTTTAATGTATTATCAATCTTAGAATCGACTATGAGAACTCCCATATAATATTTAGTTTTCTCCACCTAGATAACAACATCTCTAGCATCTACCTCAGTAGAAAATTGAGTCTATGCTTTAAGAAACCTGATGCTGGAGTGTATTCCTTTGACAAACCATGTAGATTTATCATTATTCTTTAGGGAAAATTCAACCTCATTCATAACATCTAAGAACCTATGATTATAATCATATACTAATTATCCTAACTTCTACTTAATCTCCTTTAAGTCTTGAATAGTTTGACTTGTACATTTCTTTAGTTTAAATTATATTATAAGTCACTCCTTAACATGTTGTAGATTTAACCTATTGATATCTAAATGGTATATGAAATCAAGTTCTCTTCCATTTACTTCCATAATTATTTCTCATTTCTTTATATCCTCATCGGTAATACCCTTAGCTTTCCATTTCATCTCACATGTTAGTAAGTATTGCTCAGGGTCTATAGACCCATCATATGATGCAAGTTTTATAAATTCTCCTAAAGTACCCCCATTATAAATTTATGTTTAGGGGATTTATTATGCATATTTTATAGTGGGAAGATACATTCTATGTGATCCTACCTACACACTAAGAAGATTTACCTATGCACTAGGATAGTTTGTCTGTGTACTCTACCTTTCTATATTTTTTACTTTTATTTACTTGGTTTTAATGAACCCTATGGCCTTTAAAGCCTTAATAATTGAGGTTATTTAAATTTTAATACCCCATCAATGTAATTTATCTAAAAATAGACCTTCTCCACTACTGTCTGCCTATTGTTTTGGTTGAAAACATTTACTGGAATATAACAAACTGGGCTATGGGGACATGTACTCTTCCAATGAATGATTCTTTCCTATAACTTCCTCTCTTTCCATGCTTAAACCTACGATTAATCTATGAATTTATCCTAATTCTTTGATTTATAATTTATTTCCTTCTTTTGGTAATACCTATGCTTTTATCTATGCACTATATCTATCAACTAACTCATCTAACTCTCCATTGTTCTCATCTTCATCTCCAAACATCTCTTCTTCCTCTTGCTCTTCATCACTTCTTTATTTTTACCTAAATTCATCTTATTTCATATCATCTTTATTTGTTATTCAATCTTTGTCTCTTTATTTTCATTCATCACTTCTTATTTCTCATTCTTTAACTATTTTATTGATACTCTTAACTCTACTCATAGCTAACTAGGTATTTTTTTACTCCATCTATTTCATTGCCATAACTCATGTTCTGAATCCAAAATCTTCTTCTAACTCTTCTTCCCTCATGTATCCACTATAGATTAAGTTCTAAGACTTATTTTTTCATCTAATAATTATTCAATATCATGTCACACACCCCCACATATGCCCAAAGTGACTACTCCATATTGGTTGGAGTAGGCACCATGGTCTTGTCCACAACTAACATCTTCACTAGGATAAGTAGTTGTTGCAAACATTTCCCTCAATTTCCTTTGATAAGCAAGTCTTTCATAGATTTGAAAGCTATGTATCTTTGTACTAAAAACTTAGTTATATATCCATCTATTTTAGTAGTAACCTAATTATTTATTAGTCTTATGCAGTTGGTTTCCAATATCTATAACCAATCTATCTCTTCTTTAGTATAGATTATAGTTTCATACATCCTTGGTCTAAATAAATAATATTCTAACCTTGCTAACTAGTGAGCTAGCAATTCAAGAAAATCACACAAGAATATTTCATAAATTTCTCCATAAGTATGCTCTCAAATGATCTCTTAAATTTTAAGATCAATCCTTCTTGATTTTTCTTCTACAAAATTACATATCCTTTAGCCCAACCATGTATCAATACCTCTCTACCTTGGTGACCATCTTAGCATAATTTCCTCCAAAAATAGTTTCCTTACACACCACACCATTATTATCAAAGTTTATTAAAGCATCATAACATGTTAAGGATGAGGATAGCTATGAGATAATTTATGTGTACAGTGTATACACATAATATTTTCAAAATTTATCAATTGCTAATGATTTATATCTTACAAAAACAAATTGAATCTAAATCTCTGTAAGTGCATGCCCTAAATGGTGCATCAAAAAAGGGATGGGAATACCATTGGTGATTCTCATGTTTTTTTTCCATTTTTACCACTTTCTACCATTCCAACCATCTATTAAAAACATTATCCTAAGATTTACATCCTCTTTTGCACACTCCTCTAGTCATTTTCCACCTTCATTATCCCTTTCCCTAACCTAAACCCCTTTTTGATATTTTACATGACTATGTAAACCATATCAACATTGTATTATTATTTATAAAACTTATTAGGGACTAGGTCAACCCCTAGCTAACCTAGTCTATGACCTAATTAGTTTTTATCAATTAAGATACTAGGTCTATTAGGTTAACCTTGTTATCTGAAACCTTTGGAAGGGTTTAGGGTTATATCCACATATAAAAACACATACATTTATCAATTATTAGAGAGTAAGTCAATAATTATTATTCATTTGTGCTTATTTATAATCTACTCTTCCACCATTCTACTTAAAGAGTCTTAACTTAGGGTTTCTACTTGGAAAATAATATTGTATTATGGATAAGTCATGGATGCTTTGGCCTTTCTTAGGGATCCTTATAAAACACAACAACCTATTTTGAATCACCTTTGGCCAAGGAAAATATTGATCCTTGACAAGTTCATTTTCTAGGTAAGTATCTCTAACTTTACTCCTTTATTTAGTAGATAAAAGTATCATAACTAATGGCTTTTGAGTAGTATTCTCTCTCTCTCTCTCTCTCTCTCTCTCTCTCTCTCTCTCTCTCTCTCTCTCTCTCTCTCTCTCTCTCCTCTCTCTCTCTCTCTCTCTCTCCTCTCTCTCTCTCTCTCCATGAATTAGGTTTTTACCTATACATATATTAATTATGATTATTGGATTATTGTATGCATGTTTACTTTCATTTTTACTAACCCTGACTTTGTTCCATAAGCTTTGGTGAGCACTAGATTAGATTTTGATTTACTTGTTATTATTGTAGTGAATATGAAAGCATAGGATTTAGTTATGGTTATTTCATAGTTTTGATTGAATAGAGGATTTACAACCCTCCATAGTGATATTATTGTGTAAGATTACCTTAATTAGGTATAATAGATCCATATTGGTCATGACCATGATTATCCAATGCATCACCAATTAGAAGTGTAAGTAAGATCTATCCTCTTCAAGATAAGATTGATTTGTAGTATCTAATGCATTTCCCATTGTATATATTTTGGTGAGATCAACATGAATATAACCCTAAAATATTTTATTTCATGCTTTTAATTTCTATAATTTTATTATTTTTCTATATTTACGATACTATGTCGACTAGGCCGATATAGTTCTAACTTATATGCATCGGTTTAATGTATAGTCACATCAAAATGAGTTTGTTTTTTCTATTTAGGTCCTCATTAGATACATGTTACAAGATCAAGAAGGTTGACATAGTACTATTATTTATACCCAAAAAAACATAATATATTGGAAAGGTCAACTTAGTCTTATAATCAACATCTAGATAACATACTAATTTGATCAGGTAAACTCAATCATCTTAACAGGCTTCAAAAAATAAGATTTCATAGAACTAGGTTAACCTAGTCAACTTAGTTGGTATAAATTTCAAGTACTATTCAAGGCACTTCAATAAAAAATTATTAATCCTCAGCATCTTCTAACCCACGAAGGTTCCTTTCTTTATCTCTTAGTCAATTTAGTACTTCATTATAGTTTTATTTTGTGCAAGTTTATAATCTTCAAAATTGCAATCATACAACAGACTAAGTTAACTTAGTTGACTTAGTTCTTAAGTAATCTTACTTATACAGAATAGTAGCAACCCTATTGACTCTATTCTATAATGTTTGCATAAAGTGTCATATCAATTGACTCTGTACCATTCTTAATTTGGTAATTAACAAATATATACTAGTAATTCATTCACATTTTATTTTTTAGTTGTTACATGATTAGAGTATCTCACATAGTCTAATTATGTGGTTTTACAATATATCATTTAGTTTCACTATTTTGATCCATTTTCACATACTACCTAATCATACAAGTTTCAAAATACATTTAACATTTGTCTTGCTAAAGTCTACCTACTTGGATTTCATCACCAAGGGGGAAGCCATCTTGGTTTTATAGCCAAGTATAAACATGTGGTTAATGGTATGTATTATAAAAACCCTTGAAACCATTATCACTATGGGGTTTTGAATTGAGTGGGCAGGCCCCAATACCAAGCCAACACCATTTCCAACATAGATCCCTTTTATCCTAAACATCCTGAAACCATCTATAGATTGATTTTAAGTTCCCTATTTTAAGATGAATTCCCTATCACACTTGAAATAATAATTTATAATAATATAACAACAGTAAGGATGACCATTTAGTTAATATTTACTTTTTATTTGACTGCTTGCTCTTTGATCATTATATGTTATATTATAGAAACTTCCATTGACTAGTGTTGGTGCAATGTTTTATGATGTGTGACAATTGGATCATTATCATTTATCCAATTATTTGTGTGTTTTCTTACGTTAATTTATTCAAATTAAACTTGTAAAATATTTACCTATTTCTAGTATACTATTGTGATATTTAACATAGTCTGTTATAGACTATATTTTTCCCTATCTATAGTACTAAGTTAACCTGGTCAACTTTTTACTCTTATGATGTTTGTCTTACAATTCTAAATTATCTTGGTCAACTCTATATCCTTATTTTCCTTATATCTAGTAGTACTAAGTTGATATAGCTAACTCTACATCACTATTTACTTTCTATTTAGTAGTACTAAGTTAACCTAGTTGACTTTGTGCTCTTATTACTGACCTTACTCCTCTATATGGCCAACTTACTTCTCTATCTGGAAGAATTAGTTATTTGTCTCTCATTTTTATTTCTTATCATCTTTTTAATTTTATCCAACATCATGAAAACCCCTATCAAAATCTTCTTGGACAACTTGGATCTATTTAGACACTATATGGGATTTTCTTTTCTTCTTATCTTTTGCTATCTTTTCTTCATTTTTTTTAGATTTTGGGACATCTTATGATGCCCATTCACACATTACTCTAGCCTTTAGGGCATCTTTTTATGCCCATCAATATACTATATTAGAATTTAGGGAATCTTACGATGCCCATCCCTATATCCACTTACCCTTTGGGGCATCTTATGATGCCCACTCTTATTTTATATGGCATGATACCAAACTAATTGAACTTCAATAAAACTTTAAAAATACATATGCTTGTCTTTCATATGCTCATCATTTATATAGATATTATTATAGATTCCTTCCCTTAATTTCATGCTTCCTATATGCTATATATCTAATATTTTTTCTAGGATACTTACATGGGTCTAACCCTCTACAAAAGTTATCTACTTTCACAAACCTTAGTCATTTATTTTGGTCTTTTGGTTTCCCCCTTTTCTCATGAGTTGCATTGTAAAACCATGGATAAGACCCATTATTCCTCATGATGTACTTTTATCCTATTTGTTTTCATACTTTTTACACACTTTTTAGAACCCCCTTGGGTTTTTATTTTATGATTTATAGTGTAAGACCATGGATATGACCTAGTGTTCATAAAATCACCATATTTTCATTCCTTATTGAGAATTTGTTTTACAATGGTTATGAATTATTGATCCTTTATTATGATCTTTAACTTTTGCTTCTTTTGATATACGATTTTTTCAAAAAAAATCTATGTTGGGATGTTTTCTTCTATTTCCCTCATTCTTATGATAAGGAATCACACTTTACTATCATTGTATTTGTTTCTTTTTTACCCCTTTTCACATTTTTTGTGATTTGAAGTAATTCAATTTGTTTCATGTTTCATTCCTCTTGATTTCCTTTCCTTTCACTCTATACTAGATAAAACAATGTCAAATTCAAGATAACACTTTTATTTTACCTTGATTTATGAGACTCTTAGACACCACGCTTTTTGAGTTCTCACTCTTAGCAAACTATTCTCAATTATTCAAATTAAAGTCGTATTTAGCACCCATGTTTCATTTTACAAGTTTGTATGGATACATCAAACATTTAAAAGCCAAATAATTTAAAATAAAAGGAAATTATATACAAAAGGCAACATATAAATCTCGAAAGTCAAAATCACACCAAAATATGTGATTAAAAGCACATATCCTATCTCCAATAGAAGCTCAAACTCCATAGTTGGCCTCACACTAGTCCAATGTCCATTAGGGTGTGGTATGCTAGTAGATAGAAATAGGATAATTCAATAAAATCTATGGTGATACCTAATTTTTTATACAAGTACCCAATCTTCATAATAAATAGACAACTTTGTAAAGGGTCCTAAGGAATGAGGAACACAATAAGGGAAGGTAGGTCCATTTTAATTTTCATGAATATAGCCTTCATGGAATGATCTATATACTTAATTTGTTGACCTAAGAATTGTGTGGCTAAGATAATTTATTTATAATCCTTAAGGTCTAAAGTCCTCTTCTTTTAAAAAACCTAATCTAAGTGTCTTAACTTTGATAAAGATTTCCTCTACCTTCGTTTTTCCTTCATTATCCCATCCACCCTTTTAATTTACCCCCTTCATAGGAAAAATGTGATTCTAAATTTATTTTCCCTTCTTCTATACTTCCTTCTTCTTCATGTATTGCACTACATTATTTCAGTTTTATCTATCCTTAAAATAAAATAACATGTTTGAGTGACTATATATCACTTTCTTTACACCATTTATCTACATTTATAGATATGCTTTGATTTATTTTACCATTTTTCATTGTTTAAATACTCTTTTTTTGGACACATGAGTCCATTTCTAATTTCATGTAATTTTTCAATTGTTGAGTGAGGTTGGCTTGTTACTTCTCACTCCTCAATTTTATTTTCCCTTTTATACACCTTTTTCCATCGATTATTGAGTAAGGATTGTTACTTCTCACTCATCAATGTTTCTTTACATTTTATTTTCATTTTCCCATCTTTGTGTAGGTAAGTATTGTTACTACTTTCGCATTGATGTTTGATTACCATCCTTTTGACATGTATCTTTAGTTTGACATGGTGAGTTTTCCCTTCTTACTAAACATTTACTTGTTTGAATTTTTTAGTATTTAGTAGCTTTAGATTTTTGGTTATCCAATTTAATCTAAATTTTGACTTGGTTATTTAATATAACATAGCACTTATCACCCTATCTTTCCAAATTTCCAAGTACATCCCATCCACATAACACCAGTTGTTTTGGCTTTCCTTCATTTGTTTGTTTTTGTTCTTTAGTTTTATATTTTAAATTTTTACTTGGTGATTTAATATAACATAACACTTATCACCCTAGCTTTCTAAATTTCCATGTACATCCCATCCACATAACACTAGTTATCTTGGCTTTCCTACATTTTTTTTGTATTTGCCCTTTAGTTTTATATTTTTGTTTGTAAATTTTGACTTGGTCATTTAATCTAACATAACACTTATCACCCTAGCTTTCCAAATTTCCATGTACATCCCATCCACATAACACCCGTTATCTTGGATTTCTTTCATTTTTTTGTTTTTTCTCTTTAGTTTTATATTTTTGGGTTTATCAAAAGTAATCTATATGCCCTCCATAATCAAAACTAAAAATACAATAGACATCTAAGCAATGATAAAGTTAATTCAAGTTAAGTATGAGTTTACATTTTCAATTACTTCCCTTTCAATCATTTGATTTAAGTTATTTTTCTTTAAAATAATTTTGTTTTAAGCCTTAGCATTATGTTTTACCATGTTCTTTGTCGAAGAACCATCCCCTATTGCACCTAAATGACACATGATGAGATTCAAGTGGGGCATATGTAGACACTATTTTCAAACTTTATCAATTACTGATGCTTTCTCTCTTGAAATACTCTATTGAGTCTTAATATCTCTATGTGCACTCCTTAAAAGGTGTATTGGAAAAGGGGTGGATAGAGCATTGGTGCTTCATAGAATTGTTGTCCCTTTTTACCACTTGATACCAATCCAACCAATTCCTAAAAAGATTCCCCTAAGCTTTACCTCCTCCTTTGCACACTCCTCTAGTAAATTGCAACCTACATTATCCATTTCCATAACCTAAACCCCTTTTTGATAGTTTACATGACTATGTCAGCCACATCAACCTTGTATTCTTATTGATAAAACTTATTAGGGAGTAGCTTGGACTCTAGTTGACGTAGTTCATGACCTAATTAGTTTTTGTCAATTATGATACTAGGTCGACCTTATTGAGTAAAATTTTTGGAAGGGTTTAGGGTTAGACATACCTATATAAACACTTCCATTTTTCCATTCTTAGAGAGTAAGGTAGAAATTATTATTCATGTGCACTTATTTACAATCTACTCTTCCACTAATCTACTTGATGAGTCTTATCTTAGGGTTTCTAATTGGATAATAATCTAGTCTTGTGGATAAATCTTAGATTTTTTGTCCTTTCTTAGTGATCAGTATAGACCATAACAACCTCTTATAAAGCACCTTTGGCCAAGGGAGAGATTGAGTCTTGACAAATTTGTCTTCCAAGTAAGTACCTATAACTTTACTCCTCTCTTTAGTAGATAAAAGTAGTATAAGTAATGTATTTTGAATAATATTATCTCTCTCTCCATCCATTAAGGTCTTACTTATGTATAACTTAATTAGGATTATCTTATGCATGTTTACTAACCCCCACTTTATTCCACAAGTTTTGGTGAGTATTAGATTAGATTTTACTTTACGTGTTATTGGTATAGTGAATATAAAAACATAGGATCTAATTAGGGTTATTTCATAGTTTTTATTGAACAGAGGCTTTGAAACCCTCCCTAGTGATATTATTATGGTAAGAGATCACTTAATTAGGTCTAGCAGATCCATATTGGTCATGACCATGATTATCTAATGTATCTCCAATCAGGAACTGCAAGTAGGATATATATTCTTTGAGCTAGGATTGATTTATAGATACATTGTTTGTCCTCTCTAACATTTTTTTAGCCACAACATTATGTGTTACCATGATCTTTCTTGAAGAACCATCCACTATTTTACCTAAGTGACACATGCTGAGCTTAGAGTGAGGCATATGTCTACACATAATATTTTAAAATATTATCAATTATTGATGCTTTATATCTTATAAAAATGCATTAAGTCTTAATATATAAGTGAATTCCCTAATGGGTGATCTAAGAAAAAGGTGGATAGACCATTAGTGCTTTGTAAGATTGTTTCCCCTTTTTACCACTTGATTCCAATCTAACTAGATCCTAAAAACATTCCCCTAAGCTTTTCCTCCTCTTTTTCACACTCCTATAGTTATTTTCCATCTTCATTATCCCTTTACCTAACCTAAACCCCTTTTTTATAGTTTAAATGACTTTTTCATGCACATCAACCTTGTATTATTATTGATAAAACTTATTGGGGACTAGGTCAGCCCCTGACCAACCTAGTCCATAACCCAATTAGTTTTTTTTAATTATGATACTAGGTTGATTGGGTCAACCTTGTCAGCATAAAATTTCATAAGGGATAAGGATTAATTCTTCCTATATAAACACATCCATTTTTCCATTATTAGAGAGTATGGTAGGAATTATTATTCATTTGTGCTTCTTTACAATATTCTCTTCCATCATTCTACATGAGGAGTCTTAGCTTAGGTTTTCTACTTGAAGAAGAATATTATCTTATGTAGAAGTCTTCAATGCTTTGGACTTTCTTAGTGATCTTTAAAAACCAAGAAAACCTCCTAAAAAGCACCTTTGGCAAAGGGAGATATTGAGTATCGACAATTTCATCTTCCATGTAAGTATCTGTAACTTTTCTCCTCTCTTTAGTATATAAAAGCAACATAAGTAATGGATTTTAAATAATATTTTCATTCTCCATGAATTAGGGTTTTACCTATACATAGCTTAATTATGATTCTCTTATGCATGTTTACTTTTGTGATTACTAACCCCCACTTTATGCCACAAGCTTTGGTGAGCACTAGGTTAGTTTTCACTTTACTTGTCATTAGTATAGTGAATATGAAGACATAGTATCTAGTCAGGTTTATTACATAGTTTTACTTGACTAGAGGCTTTACAATCCTCTATAGATATATTATTGTGGTAAGAGATCCCTTAATTAGGTCTATCAGATCCATATTGGTCATTCCCATGATTATCTAATGTATCCCCAATTGAAAGTGTAAGTAAGATCTATCTTCTTTGAGCTAGGATTGATTTATAGAATCTGTTGCATTTCCCATTACATTAACATAAAACATTGTAGCATAAAATACAATAAATTTAATGATAAAAATGTAAAATGCATTAATTATTCTATGTTATTGAGCAATTTAAGAATAACTAATATAACATAAATTGAAATAATGCATTCAAAATAGTTTAGATAGAAATTAACCAAGACACTACACATGAGAGTGTATGAGAGGAACATAATAAGAAATCATATAGGTAACCACAACTAGATAATATCTATTTATCTCTTATAAAAGTGAGTGCATATTACAACTCATGAAGATAAGATAAAATAGGTTGTACAATGACAAAATGAGTGCACAATGCATGGATATCAGACAAAAATCCTATGCAGCTTTTACAATCATTGTTATTCTACCAACAAATCTAACTTAAAGATTATTTCCATAAGTCCACTACTAATCTAGAATAAAATAACATGAAAAACCTGATCTTCCTCCTTTTGACACTAAATCTAAAGTAGTCATTAAAGAGTCATTAAACATATCTATTTCATATCCATCGAGTTTCTCATAAATCCCAATTATTTATCCAAATAATTAAGTGATCTTATTATATATAAAATCATTTTTCACACATAAACTGTCATTATTTAACAAATATTATGGTACAAAATTGTCATCTAATTCAATGAACATCATACTTATACTATAGAAGTAGATTCTCATGAAAATAGTTGAATTATTAAATAAGCATACAAGTATGTATTTTTCTATAACACCCTTTATTATCATAATGAATAACATACCTTACTCCATTATGTAATTATATAATAAGTTACTATATTTGAAAAAATGCATGGGGGCATTTGTGGTGGTCACTATAGAGGCCACACCATAGCCTAGAAATATTGAAAAATAGATCATTAATTTTGATTAAAAATTGTAATCCTTGTCAACTTCATGATTATCTAATTCACTCTCCATTGGAAAAACTCCAAACCTTTGAATATCCTTGTCCATTTCTTATGTGGAGAGTATATCTCATTAACAAATTACCTAGATCACTAGATGGTCATGTATTCATTATCACCATTATTGAATATTTTACCAACTGGGTGGAATTTATAGCTCGTTGTAATGTTATAGGCATTACCATTTCCAAATGCATTCTTAATCAAATCATATGTCATTTTTAACTCCTCATGCAACTTTTCCTGACAATTGTGGCAAATTAAGAAATAAAGATGTGAAATAACTATGTGCAAAATTTTAAATTACGCATAAATTTTCAATGCCTTATCATCCTCAATGCAATGGCTAAGTATAATCCACTAGAAACTTTTTTAACAAAATCTTGAAAAATACTATTATGAAATATCTTACTTATTGGCACCTAAAAATTTATCATGCACTCTAGACTTACCACACTAGCATATGTACTACAACTAGAGTAACACTATTTTCATTAGTTATGAGTCTAAATCAGTTTTATCTCTAGAATTTGAGTGACCATACCTATGAATTTATATTTATGCTATTATTCCTAATGAGGAATTATATGAAGCTCATCTACATGCTTTATATTTTCATATATGAGTGATGAATGGTTTCCTTACAACATAATTACCAATATAAAGCTAATATTATTAAATAACATAACAAAAAAGTCAAATTACGTACTTTTAATATTGGTGACCTAGTCCTCAAACTAGATTGTACACATGATAAAGAAGGCAAATAGACAAGAAAATTGTGGGGTCCTTAACTTGTTAAAGAAATAATTTGTCCTAGTACTTATATACTTCAAACTAATGGACATATTTTCAAAGAACCCTCTAATTCTCAATTTTTAATGAAGCATTTTTATTAAATATTTATGATTCTACATGTTTTTCACATATTTTCATATACTATAAATACTAACACTTTTTTTAGGTTTTATAAAATATTGCTAATGTGTAAAATCATACCACTCTCAATAAACTTAGTTTGTATCATTGGTATTTTGGTATATCTATATTCATTCATTATAATTTAGGATTTATAGTGTGAGACTGTGGATAGGACTAAATTGTCCTTATGAATATATTTTATTTTCATTTTTCTTGGAAAATATTGATGCTTATTTTTTATCATTGGTTCATCATTTGAAAAAATTAGTATCACCTATTTAATTTATCCTTTTTGGGTTTCAATATAAGACCTTGTATAGGACCATGCCTTCCTCACAAAACATTAATATAGTATTCTTCATTTTTACAACTATTTGGATTCTCTTTTATTAGTTGTAGTGTAAGACCTCAAATAAGAATATGTTTTCTAAAAACAAATCATTTCATAATTTCATTTCTATGATAAGTATTTTCCTTGAAAAATAAGGCAATGGTTAAGAATTATGATTTTATATTCTCAAAGCGAGTTATATTATTTTGTGGTAATAATTTTAACAAACTATTTTCCATGTCTCCTTGCACTTACATTTTTTCTTATGATCTAGAGTCATTCCTACCTATCATTGTACCATTTTCACATTTCACATTTTTTTTGATCTAAGGTAACTCAATCATTCCATTTTCATTTTCATCCTCTCCCATATTTTGATTCCACTTTTGACACACTAATATTGGTTTATAGATATCACTGTTATTTAATATGAAAACATAAAAGTCTTAAACACTATGGTATCAAAGTCATTTTCCTTAGCTATCAATTCTAAATTTTCTAGTGATAGTCATTTTTAACACCCATGTTTCTTTTTATAAATCTGTATGGAGGAAGAATAAAAAAATCAATCAAAAAATTAAAATCTAAATAATTTAAAACAAAAGGCAATGATAAAAATGCATCTATAAAATCAAAAGTCAATATCAAACCAAAGTACATGATTATCAAACACATATCTTATTTTACTCAAACTTTAAACTCCTCAGTTATCCTCATAATATAGGTGAGGTGTGTTAGGGTGTGGTAGGCTAGTAAACTAGGATATGAAGTCTCAAAATTCTCTATAGTGCTACTTGATTTCTCATGCAAGTACCTAATATTCATTGTATAATGACAAATATGTAATGGGTCATAAATAAAATTGAATACATTGTGTAAATATAGGTTTATTTTAATTTTCATGCGTATATCCTTCATGGGATGATATGTATACTTCACTAGATAATCAAAATTTGCCTATCTATGGCAAGTTCTCTAGATTCCATAATGTCAAAAGTCTTTTTGTTTTTCCAACTTGATCTAAGTGTCTCTTTTTTGATAAAAATAAATCACCTTGGTACTTCCTATATTTCCACACCACCCATTTCATATCCTCCCTTTATAGGCATGTTTGTTTTTAAATCTTTTCCCTAACTTATATATTCCTACATTATTCATCTCTTTTCAAACATGCTCATAATAAGTTTGTTTTAGTTTATTTATCTTAAGAATATAAAATGTATATTTTAGATACTATGAATTGCATCACTAAACCATTGCCTTATCCTTATTGAATTTCCTTGGTTATATTTAAAATTCTATGTTTCTTTGTCACCCTTTTTGTCAACCATCTCATTTCATTTTTTTTCTATTCAATTATTCCACTATTGAGTGAGTTTGGATTGTTACTTATCCTTATTCAATGTTGTTTAAATTTATGTTCCTTTTACATCTTTTTTTCATAATGGTTTATTAATTATTTTATATCGATGTTGGATTTATTATTTTAGTTTCATGTATCCTTGGTCTGATCTAGTTTTTTACTTTTCTTACTCAATGTACATTTATTTATGTTTGTCATTCATTTATTAGCCTTGGATTTTTAATTACCTCATTTATTCTAAATTTATATGTTTTTCCTTGGTATTTTGGTTCTAAATTAGCTTTGTTCATCCCATCTTACCAATTTTCCAATTGAATTATTCAGTTATGTAATGATCATTTTTTTAATTCCCTACAATGATTATTATTTTTACTCTTCATCCTTATATAATTAGGGTTTGTCCAAAGAAATCAATGTACCCTCCAAGATCAAGACTAAAAATACAATAAAAAATCATTCAATGATAAAAGTAAGTCAAATTAGGCATATCATACTTTTATTTTTTTCCAAAAATTCCTACTGTCATTTCAGCTTAACAATTTGTGATTTTTACTACAATTATTAGCTTATGATTGTGCATTATTTGTTATCCTTCTCTAAGAAACATCTCATGTTCCAACTATGTGACACGTGATGAGATTCAAGTGTGGCATATGCATACACATAATATTTTTAAAATCTATCATTTACTAACACTTTCTCTCTTATAGGAACCTATCAAGTTTTAATATCTATCAATGCACACCATAAAGGGTTCAACTAAAAGGGATGGGTACAACTTTGGTGATTTTAAAGATTATTGGAACCTATAACATTATATAAAACCACTACAAGTTACTTTTATCCAATTACATAAGTAATTAAAACCCTTTTTTCCACTCCTCTACATAATTCACCTTCAAAAATAGCCCCTAACTAAGAAAACACCCCTTTTATTTATTTTACTACTATGTCAACTACATCAATATTATTAGGTATTTCATGCATTTTATGGAACTATGTCATCCCAATTGACCTAATTAAAGGCCTAAAAACTATATTTTTTGCCTAATAAGATCAATTTGGTTGATCCTATTAGTTAAATTAGTGGGATGGTTTAGGGTCAATACTTGGATATAAATAACCCCTCCACTTCAATCTAGGAGAGAGGAAAAATTCATTTTCACATTGTTAAAACTTTTAATTATACTAATTCTACACTTGATAAATCATTAATTAGGGTTTTTCCTCAAATGGAAAGAAAATTTTCTTATGGGAATGTCTTGGATGTAAAGTAGGAGTCTTTTAGCCTAGAATTGATTTCTATAGTGTGATCCATAAAAAGCCACAAAAACCTCTTACAAAGAACCATTGGTCAAGGGAGAGATTAAGGCATGAAATGTTCAATTCAAGGTAAGTATTCATAACTTATAATATTTCATTTTCTAGATAGATATTACAACAAAGTAACATGATGAATATTTTAATCACTTAGTTTACCTCTACATTGACTCGAGTAAAATTTTGTTTGCATGTTTTATTTTGTTTATTTAAGCTATCCCTCTTTGTGATCACTATATTAGATTTATTTATTTTATTGTATACTTATCTAGGTTTATTTCATATTATCATTTGACTAGATTATTTTTAACCCTATCCTTTGGTGTTTTGTAATAAGATATCCCCTGGCTAGGTTTAACAGATCCAAATTGATCATGTCTCGATATAAATAGTTATGGAATGAGTTATTTGATAATATTACCTTCTTTATTCATGGAATAAACTAATTAGGACAATTTAAAAATCCACGCTAATTCATTACAAACAATCACCTCCCTTATCTTATATCCCTTTTCCCTATGATAATATGGGATGTGTATTTATCTACCATTTCTTACTCTTATAATATCTTACCTAGTGGAGTACTCGACTAAAATAATGGTATTATCCTAATCTTGTTACATATTTAATGGTTCTAAACATTAAATTTATATTTATATATGGGAGTATTAGTGTACTATGGGACTTATTTATGCTTGTGTTGTCTATTTTACTTGTATTACCACTAGTATTTATGATACATAGGATCTATATTTTATAATGTATTGAGAAGAATCCCCTACTTCACTCATGAATTATACTATTATATGAGCATAAGGTAATCATCTAGATCCAAAAATGATAGCCTCAATTTGATCATCATGAAATTCATAAGGGAGATGTGTAAGTTATGAATATTTACTAGATAAAGTTTCAATATATACATTTTTAGTATACACTATAAACTCATTTTTTTCTACAATAATTCTAAAATATTCCTAGGGAAGTTTTAAATCTCTCAACTACCATGTTTCAAATTGTTCTCTCCCATGAAATAAAGTGTCCCACCCAATCCTCTATTATTGTTATGTATCCTAATAAATATTTTATTTGTTCTCCTATATGTGTATTAGGGTCCCATTGAGCTAACCCTTAATGGTCTAAAATAGTATGAGTGGAATACATGGCCAAAACTAGTAGGATAGAGTCATAACATAAATTATGTGTCCCTTGATTGATTTTTTGGAGATTCTACTGATATTTTTCATGAAGTGAGGTATCCAAACAATATTTTATCCTAGTGTAAACTATGTTCAATGCAATTTTAACACTCATTGTAGTATCCAAATCATGTCTATTTATATAGTGCATCTTCCACACAATTGATTTTATGGAATATGGTACTTTATTGTCTCTTATCTCATGAATGGAGAGAGCTTGTACATTTAAAATTGTGCATATTAGTTTGGCAATAAATTTTGTTCTAACATTTTTATAGGATCATCATTTCCATTCACTTGGGTTATATAGCTCTATGATCAATCTCTCCTAAGTGTGAATGAATATATTTGTGTGTATTTTATGAATACATTACCAAATATGGAATATTTTAAAACACATCCCATGGATATGGATTTTATAATTTCACTAAGTGTTTATTATATCTTGGTTTCTTAATTTTCATTACACTTATGACATGTGTCACCTTCATCTCTTGTTTTTAAGTATTGAATAAAACTAAAAAAAAAAGTATTTTTATTAATGTCAAATATAATCAGAGTGTCATTATTAGAGGATTGTGTAATTTTATTTATTTTTAAAGTGAAATCCTTATTTTATAATGCCCATAATCTATCCATCAATCATGGGGTTCTAAAAATGTTTTTATAATCATTTATTACTTATACTTATTTTTACATACTTTATCCACTTTGTTTCTTAATTATATTTATTTAAACTCTTACTTTCATTTAATTCATCCTTATCCTTATTACATCATTATATTTCTATCTTAATTATTCTCATAGTTCCTTCCAACAACCCATTTGTATTTTTAGTTGTGTTCTAGATTTTAACCTAGAAGACATATCTTTTATGTGGAGACAAATGTAATTACATTGTGTCCTTCAAATATAATTTTATCTACTACTAATTTAAGATTATTTGAAAAAAACTTCTACTCCTATCTATGTTTACGTATCCTTATATACATATATTAATTTACTTTGGGTTATATATTTTCTTATTCTTTTCCTTTTTTAAAAAAAATTGTTTTTGTCCATCATCCCTTCTATTTTCTACTCTTCCTGATTTTCCCACTAGGAGAGTTGACATAATCAACAACCCAATACTTGTATGTATGGAATAATATACCATAATATCTTCACTCAACATTCTTGGTTGGAAAGACAGTGTCTTCCTAATGCGGGGGAGGGGGGAGGGTAACCCAATCAATGACCAAGTACTTATACATCTAGTATAAGATATTGCCTTACCATAACTCGACTCACCTAAATGGAATTAAAATTTAACTATTTAGTTTATATTAATAAATTTTACCATATTTATTTGTGATGTATATTTTTAATCATTATCCATTCATAAACCCTTTTCTTATTGTTCCTACAAGCATTCACAATTTAATTACTCTAGATTCTAATATGTCCTCAATTATATATGGCCCCAATCACCTTATCTTTAACTTTCTTGTATTTTTATATTTTTATTTTATATTAATATATTATATTATATTTTTAATTATTTAACTTAATATGCCTATCATTCCAATGTTTTGGCATCATTTTTCTTGATTTTGATTATATGCAACTAAAAAGCTTATCTTGTCATTTTTTTACCATTATATAAATCTCATTTGAATGTAATCCTTCTAATTTAATCTAAATGTCACTATTGTTCTCAAAATTGGTAGTATATAATCCATTGGTATTACCACTTTAATACCATATACTAACTAGAAGGGACATTATTTAATCAATCTTTTATACATGGTGTGGTAAGCCCACAATACTTCTAGTATTTTACTATCCCAATCTCCAATCTTTTTATTGATCACCTCAATTATTTAAATTGCTCAATAATTCCATTTCCTTAAGGATAGTAAAGGGTACCTATGTTATGTTGAAGCATAAAGTGTTTAAGTAATTTTGAAATTGTATTATTGACAAAATGTAATGATTGTCCTGATTACTTTTTATACCTAATGGACATCCAAATCATGTAATTATATTATCATAAAGTAACATTCATGAATTATCATCTATACAATCCTTTTTGGGTATCAATTTTTATGGATTTTTAAATATTTTTTGTCTTTAATAATAAATGTGACATTACTTTTTCATGTTGCATGTTTAATAGGACTATTAAAATAATGACCCAATTTAAAAATGGGGATAATTTTAATACTATATGGAATTGAATTTCACTTAATTAATTAGGTTCCCCTATGCTTTGTGAAAAGTTAAAATTTCTAGGATATTTATGTGCATCCTTGAATAGTGTCATCCACCATAGGTCTATAAGCATTATCTTTTTACCTTTACTTATTCTTGAGTTATATCCTCTTACAATCCCATCATGGGATTAGTTTAAAATATAATCTCATTCATAAGGTAACACTACTCTCCTCAATACTTCATATCTTCCTTTTATTATAATATTTCCTCAATAAATGTAATGAAAAGTGTGGATAATAAATATTTTCCATTCCAATGTACTATATTCCTCAAGAAACTCAAAATTATAAATAAAATGGGCTATATTCTCCATTTTTTTTGGAATAGACTCAACACAAAAAAGTGAGATCTAGGGAAGTCATTTTCAATCATCCTTATTTATTCTCCTATTATAATTTAGGTTTTACCATAATTTTTAAATCTATTATTGAAAGAGTATTAACCAATATAAAATTATTACCTAAATAATTGGTCTATTGATCATGTATTTTAGTGGCTTGTGATCTTTAATAATATGAACATGGTTGCCAATAAGTAATCTCTAAACATTTACATTGCATACACCATAACAAGTGCTTCTCTTTCTGTGATGGAGTAGTTTGTTTTAGGCTTTGCCAAAATTTTCCTTAAAAATGATATATAAGATGGTATATCTTATCATGGTAATATGATAAAACCACTCATATTTCTATTCTAGAATCATACACATGAACAAGAAATTGAATATTCCAATAAGAGAACACTAATATTCATTCATACGTAATTTTTTTCATGTAACTTATCAAAATATTATTGTCATTGTATTTATTGTATGCACATAATATTTTAAAAATTTATCAATTATTGATGTTTTCTCTCTTTTAAGAACCCATCAAGTCTCAATCTCTATGAGTGCATACCTTAAAGGGTGCATAGGGAAAGGAGTGGGTAGACCTTTGGTGCTTCACAATATTTTTGTCCTCGATACCACCATTTACAACTAACAAAAACTTCTCCCATACACTTCCTTAAGATTTGACACCTCCCTTATAAACTCCTCCAAGTAATTCATTGCCTCAAATAACCTGCACCTAAGCCAAAAACATGTTTTGGCATTTACTGAACAAAGTAATTATGGGCTGACTCTATATTTAAAATACATGAGTACATTAATGGATTAGGTCAGCCTTAGCTAGCCTAGTTCAAGACTAAACTACTTTCATTAATTAATGATACATTGTCAATTGGGTCAATTCTATCAGCTAAACTTTTGGAAGGGTTTAGGGTTACATAAAGTTATATGTACACAAACTTTTTACCATTTCAAAGACAAAGAGAAGATTTAATCATTCATTTCTTAGGGTTTACACTTGGAGAATAATCTTGTCTTGAGGAAAAGTCTTGGACATTTTGGCCTATATTAGTGATACTTACAAACCATAACCACCTTGTGAAAAACACCATTGTCCAAGGGAGATATTAAGACTCAATGGGTTCATCTTCAAGGTAAGTATCTCTAAATCTTACTACTTTAGTTTAGTAGATAAATGTACCATAAGTAATGGATATTAAATATATTTTTCTCTCCATGAATTACGGTATATCTATATTGACTTAATTAGAATTATTCACATGTTTAATTTTATGTTAATTAATCCCATTTTGTGTCACATGATTTGGTAAGCACTAGGTTAGATTTTAATTTACTTTGTTATTTAATTTACAAATAAGAAAACATAGGACCTAGATAGGTTTATTGCATGGTGTTATTTTGACTAGAGGCTTTGAAACCCTCTCTAGTAATATTATTATGGTAAGAAACCCTTGGTTATGTCTAATGGATCTATCTTGGTCATGAAATTGATTATTTAAATTTACCAAGTAGAAGGATAAGTGTGATTTATATTCTATAAGATAGGATTAATTTTTAGATCATCTTCACTTTTCCTTGTAAAAGTTTTGACAAACTCGATGTGAACTAACCCTTTTAGGTTTTATTTCATGCATTCATTTATTATCATCTATTATATATTTTTATTTTTATATTACTTGATCAAATCTATTCATATAGTCTAACATTATATGCATAGGTTTAACACATAGTCACTCTAATTGACTCTATATTTCTCTGTGCAAGTCTTCTCCAATAATAGGTAAATGGATTGATCAACTCACTTGTTTCTATTTTTCAACCATAGGTTTGTAAAATAAATGGACCTAGTTGACTCTTTTATTAGTCATTTTATGCACACAACTTTATAAACTTCATCTATCGAGTTGATTATGCTAACATAATAAAAATCATCATCTTAGCCACTTCAACATCTTCAAAAATTGTCAAGTTAATTCTTACCTTATTATTCACTTTGTTATTCATTTATAGTCCTACTTTTGATATTTTATAGTCTATAAAACTGTAACCCTATAGTAAACTAGGTCAACTAGGTCAACATAGTTATATAGCTTGTTTTCCTATCTAGAAGACTCAGTTGACCTATTCGATCGTGTTCTTCTAAATATTTCTTCAATAGATAACATTGAACCTAATGACTTTTTTTAAGACTATTTTTATGCAGGTTCACCTAAACTGACTATGTACTCTTCAAAAATAAAGGAATTAACCTATCTTTCTTATAATTAATTCACTTTTTATTTTTATTGATTGCTTACTTAGAGTAATAAACATAGACTAAATAGTATATTTCTAATTTACTGATTTAATCACACTTTTTTTTCACACACTTTCAAACCACATAACACCAAAAATCATCAAATTTTTTCTACCCAAGGTCTACCTATTTGTATTTCATCACCAAGGGGGAAGCCAACTTGGTTTTTTATCCAAGTATAAATACATGGTTGATGATATATATTGGAAAATCACCTAACACCCTTATCATTTTAAGAGTGTGAAATGAAGGAGTAGGACCCAATACCAAGATAGTAGCATCATTAATATAAATCCCTTTTATCCTTAACTGCCTAAAACTATCCATAAATTTCTTTTCTAATTCCTTCTTATATCTAACTCTCTATCACATTAATTTCAAATTTACTTATAACTTAAAAACATTCTATAATGACCACATATTTTATCATTTCTAATTATAATGCTTTTTCTATAATCATTATATGTTGTATTGTAAAATTTGTATCAACTAGTATTGGTATAAGGTTTGTGTTATGTGTCACAACTTCATTGACTGGATTGATTCAATTATCTATGTTTCTTTCAAATTTTATAAAAAATTGTTATAACTTGTCCCTACCCTAAAAACATAATCAATATATTTGACTATTTATCCTATAGTTTTTGTCTCTCTATAAGATATAGCCATCCTACTCAACCTAGTCTTTGGCAAGCTAGTTAGACTTCTTTATCCATAGAAAATAGTCAGTTTGTTTAACATAGTATCTTACAAGCTACATATTCTCTTTTCCATCAATACACCATTTTAAATTTTGATTATTTTATACTCCCTCATTTTACCATTTCTAAAACACAATTGAGCATTTCAACTTTCTTTTGCATCCTATTTTGTTGACCTTGCTTATAACATATGTTAACCCAATCAACTTTGTATGTATTAGCTGATCATGTTTTATATTTGGATGAATTTTCTCCTATTTTTTACCTTTGATCCTTGATATTAGATTCATTTTATTAGCATCATGAAATACCCTATCAAAATCATTTTTAAAAACCTTAATATATTTATATGATATATGGGATGTTATTTCTTTCCTACCCTTCTTACCTAAGAGGATTCACACTCTTGGTGCACTTTTTCTCATCCCTCAATATTTAGATTACAATATGGTCCAAATTACCCCAACAAAGGATACTAATAGAATATATCCATTTCACACTTCTCATGACAATTTTCTCTCTAAAGCACCTTACAAAAGTATAGGGTAAATTGACACAAACTTAACCAACAACCACTACCTAGAAACCCTCCTTTAAACCCTAACAACCCTCATTTCTACACCAACAACCCACCTATAAACAATCCTCCTAACACACCAATTGATACCACTCTTTTTGCGTAAATTGTGAAATAAATGAACATCTTGAAAACATATAATACTTCTCAAATGCAACTTCATCTGTTAAACATGGATAATCAGCCTCCTATTCTTCTTCCCCAAAATAACTAAAATTTTATCTCTCTACCTCTTAAATATGTCATAGGAAATATTATTTCCCAACCTATTATGCATAATAAGATACTTCAACACATTCAAAATTAACCTTTATCTCCTTAATTATTTCTATTCATACTAGTAATATATCTCTAACTATTAAATATGATGAGACTAATGACCCTACATATTTCCTTAAAGCATTTGATAATCTTTATAAAGAGCGAATTCAAATTAATAGCTTCATTACTACAAAACATTTAGTTAAAACATTCACAAGTGACATATTAGAATGGTATAACCAACTCCCCCATATTCTATATGGAAACTTGAGGATTTAGTCAATCCTTTAGTTAAGGAATTTCAACATAATGATCTTCCTAAAAAGTATCTTAGCTATTTCATTAATGTTAAACAATCCTCTTTTGAATCTAATCATGATGTTATCAAATGTTGGAAATGTTTGGCTCAAAAATTCAATCACAAAATGACTGATGATAACTTATTCAAAATCTTCATAACTACCTTTACAACTTCCCTTTAATACAAGGTTTAATATTTTACTCCCCAAACTTTAAATGATATTATCAGCCAGGCTAAGCAACAAGACTTTCCTATGAAATAGTTTGAACCCAACATTAAAAAATTAAGGGATATTTCCAAAACTCCACCAATGCGATCACTATAAATCCTCCTCAAACAAAACTAGGAGTGGTCAAAATGGATAATCACTAAGCTTCCCATGCACCCATAACTAATCAAAAAATTAAATAATTTTTAGCACCTTCTAAGCCATTCACTTTTTATAATAATCCACCTAGATTGTATGATCTTAACCAATTTTATTGGTTTGAAGTTGAAGTCAGTCATTCCCATGAAACATGTCATGGGCTTACCAAATTTGTTATTTATTTTATGATAGAAGATACATTAAATCATGATGTTATCATTAAAATATGTCATATGATTATGTTAATGCCTCTCAAATGAAACAAAATTTCAAACCGTCTTCCTGTAACAACCCAAAATAATTTATACCCCAAACCCACAACATTCAAATAAGGATATATGTGTAATTTATTCTAACTATGACCAATACTATACCAATTCTTAATACATGAATGCAACTAAATTTAATTATCAACATAAACCTACCCATAAATATCCCTTCATAAATCCAAATAAATCATCACTCAAGTAACAAATTTTTAAAGACACCACTACCACTAACATACCTTCTAATTCAAATGAGGAGGCACTTCTACAATCCAAACCTCAAACTACTTCTCTTTATACTAAAAACATTTTACCGTGCAAGCCTTGTGTTGTTTTTCATCTTCAAAATCTCACTACAATTTCTTAGAGTAACATAACTCTATGCCTTGTAAAATATCTCTCATGGAGTTAGTTCATACTTATCCATAACACCATAAATTCTTAATGCAAAAAATTACAAGACATTGAAGAAACCCCTTCCCCAGAAGTGGAAAAACCTATTAAAGAGCCTTTACTGATAGAAGTACACACTCTCAAAACTATTTATCCTTATTCTAAACCTTCCATGTAATTCATTGAAGAAGATATGATTAATGATAATATTATATTTCAAGCTGATGACCCACCTCTCTTCATTAAAATTATAATTAATAATACCCTTATCTAAAAAGTCTTAGTAGATGAAGGGTGAAGAATTAATGTTACATTCCTTTGGATAATTCAATAACTTGGGTAGAATAAATATCATTTTAAGCAAACATATCTCACATGTCTCAAATTTGACAAGATGAATCAAAAACCACTTGGTTGTATTTGTCTCTCTCTCACTATTGAGACCAAAACCATAGGTACAAAGCTCATAGTTCTTGACTTACCATTATTCTACAGTATACTCTTAGATCACCCATGGACACATTACATGAGTGATATTGATTCTTATGGTATCCAATGTATCAAGTTTATTCATAATGGTAAATGATATAAACACGAGGTCCATCGTAATCCATGGAGTATTATGTTATCCAACCCCAAATATTAGTTTTAGATTTTGACCATTCCATGAATTAATAGTGTACCTATACCCAAATTTGTTAATATGAATCCATATTTATAGGTTACTCTTATCAAGTCTAATGATGATGATCCAAATGATTTTAAAAATTCTCGCAATACTATTACCCCATGATTAATATTGCACCTCTACATTTTGAATTAGATCCCTCCCTCCTTATTTCCACATGATTATACCATCCATCTCATAGATTCTATCACTTAATTCCATCCTCTATGTAATTCACATGAATCTTCTTACATGGAAGATGACTTCATGTGTAATTATTCTAAAGTGGTCAAGTTATTTTAAGACCCTTTGACTAGGTTACCTCATAAATTTAGTGAACTATGTGTATCTCCTTTTGATGCTCCTCTAGAGACACAAGCATGTACTATGTCTCACACCTATTATGATAACTACACCATGGCCCAAGCTTAATCATAAGGCTTGGATGTTCAACACTATCAGTGAACTTTAGCCAAAATACATGATTTCAACCATGATGTTCATGTCATTTATAAGGATAGTGAGTTATAACCTAAAGTTTGTGTACCTCTAATTAATTATCCACATCTTGATACCCCTTTTGTTGTTGAATAGATCTTACCTCTCATAAATTCATAACTTATAAAACATTTTGTACCTTCTATATCACCAATCAATCTACCAAATCTCCTCCCTTCCAATAATTCTATAGATACCCCTGAAGCTATCCATCTCACCTCAACCTAATATCCACATACAACACAACATAAAACACCTATATCAATCCAATTTAATTTAATCAACCTTCATCAATAATTCCACCTGTACCTAAAACTACCCTTGATTCTAAGGCAATAGATGTATGCTAGATACATTCTAAATATGTTCACCATTGTAATAAATTCATTGATATTGAAATAGATGTTGAATATTATGTAACCTTACTCATTCTCCCTAGTGATGAATCCATACTTGAGAACCTTAACTTCCATAACAACATGAAAAACTTGGAAATTTCAAATAAAAAACTCCTTATTTTAATAACTTCATTACTAGTGTAGATCTCAAAACAAATCCTATTTATTATCCTCCCAATGTTCCATATCATTTTCAACATGGAAATATTATACTCATTGAAGAAACTAAGATAATATAATATAGTACACCCTCATGTCCTTGACCCACAATAGTTTCTAAATAATTAACATCGACCAAGCATAAAAACTTTAGCCTGTTCTTTGATAAATATCATGAAACATTCAATTGGTCATATGATGACATTCTTCATATTAACCCTAGTATCATTGTGTATAATATCATCACATACCCAGATGTAAAACCCATCCTATAAAAATAAAAATAATTCCACCTTTTTCCATAAATAAATTATCAAAGTTTTGGAATCTAAGTTTATTAAACCTATTGATTATTATGAATGGGTTTCAAACATTGTTCCTATTCAGAAACAGTCGGCATGGTCATTCATATGTGAAATGATTTCCATAATATTATCCTCACATGCCCCAAATATAATTTAACTTTACCTCCAATATATGCCATCTTAGAAAACTATTGGATATGAAATGTTGTCACTCATGGATATTTTTTCATGATATAATCAAATTCACATAGGCCCTGAAGACAAACACAAAATAACATTCACTATGAAATGGGGAACCTATTGTTATGTTAAAATGCATTTCAACCTTAAAAATGTTTTAAATTATAAACATGATATGACTCTCATTTTTAAAAATATTATACGCAAATTTATGGAAACCTATGTGGATGATGTTATTTACACATCAAAAAGTCACACAACCCATCTCATCTAGCTATCATTTTTGACTAATTAATAAAATCCAAAATTAGAATTAACCCCTATAAGTGTGTATTTGGCATATGTTTGGTAAAATAATATGGTTCTTAATCTATTTTCACATTATTGATGTCAATCCAACTAAAATCAACTCTATAGTCAACATGCCCATTCCTCATTCCATTCTTGACATTCACACTTACCTTGGCAAGTTTGGGTTAATCTAGTGATTTATCCTAGAAATGGACTACCACATCTACTCTATTAATTCCCTTATAAAAAAATTTAATGCTTTATAATGGACTAATCCATATCATAAATCTTTTGACAATATGAAATAATATTTTCTCCATCCTCCCACCATCTATCCACCTTTCGATGATCATCCTTTAATTTTATACACCTCTCATACTCCCATATCAATTGGGATAATTCTTTCCCAATAAGACGATAGAGGAGATGAATAAATTATTTGTATGAAATTAAAAATGAATCATGTCTATAAATAAATCCTAAGTTAGAGAAGATAGATCATACCATACACTTATGATTTGGGACACATTTGTTAAGTTAGAACATGACCAATATGGGGATCGACTAGACCTAATTTGGAAATATCTTACCACAATACACCATGATATGGATCGTTTCAAAGCCTCTAGTCAAACACAACCATGGAATAACCCTAAGGGGGTCCTAAATTTTTATATTTCTCTAAACTTGTAACCAATAAACTAAATCTAATTAGTGCTCACCAAAGCTTGTGGCACAACTTGAGGGGTTACTAAATAATAAAAACATGTATAAAAGAATATAAATTAATATATGTATAAGACCCTAATACATGGAATATGAATTTAATATTATTGGAAGATAATACTTATGTTACTTCTATCTACTAAAGAGAGGAACAAAGTTAGAGAATACTTACATAAATGATGAACAAGTCAAGACGTAATCTCTCCCTTGGAAAATGGGGCTTTACAAGAGGTGTTTTCAGTTTGTAAGGATTACTAATAAATTAAAAATAATATAATAACTATCCAAAAGACTAGATTCTCCAATTATAAATCCTAACCTAAGACTCCTCAAGTAGAATGGTGGAAGAGAAGATTGTAAAGAAGCACAAGAGAATAATAACTCTTGATTGTCTATTGAAATAATGATGAAATGGTCTCTTATATATATGTAGATGTGACCCTAAACCCTTCCAAAAATATTGGTTTACAAGGTTGACCTGGTTAACCTATCACAATTTTGGAAAATTATTCACTAGGTCATAAGCTAGGTCAACCAATGGCCAAACTAGTTCTTAGGTGAAAATCACCCATAACTATGTTGGGTCGACCTAGTTAACCTAGTAAAACTAATTGATAAAAGGTACTTAAGGTGAATAAAAGAGGGATGGAAAGTGTAAAATATTAGAGGAGTGTGAAAAATAATAGTAATGTCTTAGGGAATGGTTTTTAGGAGATGGTTAGAATGGTAATAAGTGGTAATAAGGGACAAAAATCATGTTAAACACCAATGGTCTGCCCACCCCTTTCCTTGTACACCCCTTAAGGTGTGCACTCAAAGATATTGAGTCTCTATGGGTTCCTTTAAGATGTAAAATATTATTATTTGATAAAATATGAAAATATTATGTGTATACATATGCCCCACTCAAATCTCATCACGTATCACTAAGGTACAACAAGGGATGTTCCTTTCATAAAGAACATAAGAACACATAATGCTAATGCTAAAAATAGTTGTAGTATTTTAAAGCATAAAATAAATTCAAGTAAATGACAAAAAATTAAATAACTAAAAAGTAAATTTACTGTGTACCTTGACTTATCATTATTGCTATATGGTTATCTATTGTGTTGTTAGTTTTGATTGTGTAGGGCATAGAGACTACTTTCCAGAAACCCAAGAATACAAAATTAAAGAGTAAAAATAATAAACATAGTAAAACCAAGATAATTAGTGATATGAGGACATGATATACTTAATAATTTGGCAATCTTGGGTGATAAGTGATATGTTTGACCAAATAACCAAGTCAAAAATAAGAGTAAGTCAAGTAACCAAAAATCCAAAGCTACCAAAGACTGAAAAACTAAAACAAGTAAAAATTAAGTAAGAAAGGCAAACTGACCAAGTCAAACCAATGATACATGTCAAAAATAATGGTAATCGAACATCAAGGTAAAAAAAGTCATAATCCTTACTTAAATAAAGATGGATAGGTAAAAAATGGTAAAACAAAATTGATGAGTAAGCATTAACAATCCTTATCTCAATCAATAATAGAAAAAGGTATAGACTCAAGTGCCCATAATATAAGGGTAGTAAAACAAATTAAAAATGGTAAAAATAAAAATAATATTTGTCTAAAAATGTAAATCTATGGTGAAAATAAATTAATCCATAGTCACTCAAACATATTGTTTTACTCTAAGGATAGATAAAATTGACAAAAAGTAGTGTTATCATATTTTTAAGATGTTAATAAGGAGGAATAAAAGAAGAAAGGAAAACATATTTGGAATCAAAATTTTCCTATCAAGGGGGGAAATAAAATGTATGGAGGGAAGAATGAATGAAAAACCAAGGTAGAGGAACCCTTTATCGAAGTTAAGACACTCAAATTAGGTTTGTAAAAGCAAAAGGATTGTCAACCTTAAGGACTCTAAATGACTTCTCTTAGCTACACAAGTCTTAGATCAACAAATATAGTAGATATATCATCCCATTAATGATATATGTATGAAAATTAAAATGGACCTACCTTCCCACAGTGTGTTCCCCTTTCCTCAGGACCACATACAGAGTATTTAGTCTAGTGCAAAGATTGGGTACTTGCATGCAAAAGTAGGTAACACCATAGATTTTTTTGAATTATCTTATTCTAATATACTAGCCTACCACACCCCAATGGACCTTAGTTCTATGTAAGGATAATTTTTGAGTTTGTGATTCAAGTAGAGATAGGACATGTTATTGGAATCATGTTTTTGTTGTGATTTTAAGTTTTGAGATTTGTATGTTACCTTTTGTATATCATTGCATTTTTTTCAAATGATTTGTCTTTTAATTTTATTGATCACTTTTTCTATTCCTCCTCTCTATGGATTTGGAAAACCAAACATGGGAACAAAATATGATTTTCATTTGAATACTTGATATATGGTTGATAAGAGAGGGAATTCCAAAGAGTATGGGGTATAAGAGTCATAAATCTAGGCGAAAAAAAATGTTATCTTGAATTTGACCTTTTTTTATCTAATGTAGAGTGAAAGGAAGGGAAGTCAAGAGGAATGACATATGGAATAATTTGAATTACTTCAAACTACAAAAAAAGTGACAAAGGGAGAAAAAGGGATATAATGAAAATAAAGTGTGATTCCTTATCATACAAATAAGGGAAATAGAGGAAAATATGCTAACATAGATTTTTTTACAAATTCCATATACCAAAAGAATTAAAAGCTAAAGTTGAGAAAAAATTATCAAAAAAACATTTAAAAAAAACATAAGATGGTAATTTTATGAGGAAGGCTAGGTCCTATCCATGGTCTTACACTACAACTCATAAGAGAGAAACCCATGAGGCTGCCAAAAATCATGTGAAAAGTATGAAAACAAGGAAACTATGATACATCATAAGGAAGACCATGATTTATCCATAGTTTTACAATACAACTCATGAGCAAAAGGGGAAACCAAAATACCAAATAAGAAGGACTAAAGGTTTGTAAAAAGAGATAACTATTGTAGAGGGAGAGACACATGTAATTAAACAAAAAAAAGTGTTATATAGATGTAGATAGAAATCATGAAAAGAAGGAAAGGATCTGACACTAATGTATATATCAAGGATGAGCATGTGAGAGATAAGACTTTGTGTCTTAGAAGGTTTCCTGAAGTTGAGTTATTTTGGTAGAACGTAATTGAGAATAAGAGTGGGCATTTCAAGATTCCCTAAAAGGTAATTGGATGTGGGTATGGGCATCACAATATTCCTCAAAAGTTTGAAATGTTATGTGGATGGGTATTGCAAGATGACATAAAAACTAGAGTAATGTTTGTATGGGAATGACAAGATGCCCCAAAAAGTAGTGCTAGCATGTTATTATGATGTGTAGAAGGAGGAGTCAAATAAGAAGGGAAAATAAATTTGGAATCATAATTTTCATATCAAGGGGGAAATAAAATGGGTATATGGGAGAATGAAGGAAAAACCAAGGTAGAGGAATCCTTTATCAAAGATAAGACACTCAAATTAGGTTTGTCAAAAAAAGAGGACTATTGACCTTAGGGAATATGAAGAACTTCTCTTAGCTACACAAGTCTTAGATCAATAAATATAGTATATATATCATCCCATGAAGGATATATACATGAAAATTAAAATGGACCTACCTTCCCAAAACATATTCCCCTTTCCTTGGGACCCCTTATAGAGTTGTCAATCTATTAAAAAGATTGCGTACTTACATGAGAAAGTAGGTAGCACCATAAAGTTTGTTTAATTGGCCTATTTTAATCTACTATTCTACCATACCCCAATGGACCTCGACTCTATGTAAGGCCAAATACAAAGTTTGATCTTTGATTAGAGATAGGAGTGTGCTTGAAATCACATCTTTTGGTGTGATTTTTACTTTTTATATTTGTATGTTACCTTTTTTATATCATTTATTTTTATTTAAAATGATTTGGCTTTTAACTTTCTTGATGTATTTTTCTATTCCTCCTGCATATGAATTTGTAAAACTAAACATGGGAGCAAAAGATGACTTTAATTTGAATACTTGGGACTTGGTTGATAAGATATGGAACTCTATATAGAATGGGATCTAAGAGTATCATTAATATAGGTGAAAAAAGTGATATCTTGACTTTGACCCTATTTTATCCAATGTGAAGTCAAAAGAAGGGAAATAAAGAGGAATGACACATGAAACAATTTGAATTAATTCAAACTAAAAAAAAGTGACAAATGGAAAAAAAAAGGGGATACAATGACAATAAAGTGTGATTCATTATCATAAGAATAAGAGAAATGGAGGAAAACAAACCAACACAGATTGTTTTAAAAATTCCATCTACCAAAAAAAGGAAAAGCTAAAGCTAAGAATAATGATAAAAAACACATTATAGAAAAAAAAGATAAGATGATAATTTTGTGAGGAAGGTTAGGTCCTATACATGGTCTTACACTACAAATCATAAAAGAGAAACCCATGAGGGTGCCAAAAATAATGTGAAAATTATGAAATCAAAGAAACTATGATACATCATGAGGAAGACTAGGTCATATCCATGGTTTTACAATATAACTCATGGGAGAAAGGGGAAACCAAAATACCAAACAATAACGACTAAAGGTTTGTAAAAATAGAGAAATATTGTAGAGGGAGAGTCCCATGCAAGTAACCTATAAAAAGTATTAGATAGATGTAGATAGAAATCATGAAAAGAAGGAAAGGATCTTATCATAATGTCTATATCAAGGATGAACATGTGAGAGACAAGCCTATGTGTCTAAAAAGGTTTCTTGAAGTTGAATTATTTTGGTAGCATGTAATTGAGAATAAGAGTGGGAATTTAAAGATGCCCTAAATGGTAATTGGATGTAGGGATGGGCATTTCAAGATTCCCCAAAGTTTGAAATGATATATGGGTGGGCATTGTAAGATGCCATAAAGACTAGAGTAATGTGTGGATGGGAATCAAAATATGCCCCATAAGATAAAAAAATTAATAAAATATAAGGAAAGATAAAAGGTAAAGATAACCCCATATAGTGTCTAAATGGATTCAATTTGTCGAAGAAGGTTCTAATGAGGGATATGATTCTTGAGGAAAGAAAGACGATGCTAAGAAAGAAAAATAAATAACTGAGTCAAACAAAGATGAAAGCAAAAAAAAAGGTATAGAGTCAACTAGGATGACTTAGTATAGAAAATAGGGTTTGTAAATTTTATAGAGTTGATAGGGTCAACCTAGTACAAAAAATAGGGTCTAAAATTTTGTACAGAGTTGACAAGGTTGACTTAGTATAAAAGGTAGGGTTTGTAAACTATATAGAGTTGATAGGGTTGACCTATTACAGTAGGTAGGGGAAAATAGATGGTTTATAAGAGACTATGTTGACAGGAATGACTATGTAGTAAAACAAGAATAATTTTCCAAGTAATTTTGAAATAAAAAAATGAATGGAAACTCACAATCAATTAGATTAATGAGGTTGATCCAATTGAGGCACACAACACAAAAACTTTAACCAACATTAGCTAATGCGAGTTTTTAGTATACAACATACAATTTAGTAAATAGCAAATAATCAACTTGGAAAGTAAAGGTTAACTAAATGGTCAACCTAAATGTTGTTAGATTATTAGAGTAGAATTTTAGATATGATAGGAAGTTGGTTGTAAGGAACTAAAAAGTAATCTAAAGATGGTTTCAAGATGTTTGGATTGAAAGGGATTTGTAATGGAAATGGTACTAGCTTGGTATTGGGGCCTGCCCCTTAACTTCACACATCATAGAGATAAGGGTTTCAGGTGCTTAGACAAAATATACCATTAACCACATGTTTATACATGACCAACAGACCAAGTTAGCTTCCCCCTTGGTGACAAAATCTAAGTAAGTTGACCTTGGGTAGACAATTGATAAAAATATTTCTGATATTTTGTGATTTGGTAGTGTGTGAATAAGATAAAAAATAGTGAAAGTAAATGGTATATTGAAAACCACCTAATTGTACTATGTGATCTATTCTAAGAATGCAAGTAATAAGAAATGAAATTGTGAGCTAATTACTAGCATATAAAGAATAATTATAACTTTGAAACATAATATAGTGTTTATTCAATTGATAGTGTATGTAGATAATATATAATAGGGTCAATATGGTCAGCTTTATAATATAAAATCAAAAAGTTTGAAAGTGAACTACATCAACAAAGTGGACCTAACTTTCTAGACTACACACAAAATATAGAATTGCATCGACAAGATCAACTTAGTTGACTATACAGGGGAGGTTTTAAAGACTAAAAATTGTGAAAAATATAACAAAAACAAATGCTAGACATGATAGAGAAGGATAGAAACAAACCTTGGTGTGTTCGAGGATGTAAACAAAAATAAGATTGTTGTTGAAAAACCTTGATTAATACTTGCAAATTCTACTAATTATGTCCACTGGGTTGACCAAGATTTATAAAAACCTATTAATGATAGCCTAATAATGTATAGGGTTAATAATGTTGTCCTAGTAGTCTAAATATGATTTCTAAAAATGTACATGATCAACTGGGTTAACCTAGTAGTCTAAACTAAAATTCTAAAAAATTGCACAAATAGAACATAGTTGTTTTGATGTGACTATGTGTCAAACCTATTCATAAAATTTAGTATTGTGTTGATATAGTCAATCCAAAATCATAAATATATGAAAAATAAAATGATGAAATAATTAAAAAAAAAAATTTAAGGGTTATATTCACATCAGGTTCACTATAATTTATGCAATCAATAATGCATCATGTCTATAAATCAATCCTAACTCAAAGAAGATAGATCATACCATATAATTCTGATTAGAGACACACTTTTTAAGAAAGAACATGAAAAATACGGGGATCTTCTAAACCTAATTATGGTATATCTTACACCAATACACCATGATAGGGAGGGTTCCAAAGCCTCTAGTGAAGCACAACCACACAATAACCCTAAGGGGGTCTTAAGTTTTGATATTTCACTTAACTAATAACAAGTAAATATAATCTAGTACTCACCAAACCTTGTGTCACAACATGAGGGGTTAGTAAACAATCAAAACATGTATACAAGAATATTAATTAAGATATGTATGAGTAAGACCCTAATACATGTAATATGAAGATTAATATTATGTAAAGTCAATACTTATGTTACTTCTATCTACTAAAGAGAGGAGCAAAGTTAGATAATACTTACCTAAATGATGAACCTGTTGAGACTCAATCTCTCCCTTAGCCAAAGGGGATTTGAAATAGGTTGTTACAGTTTTTAAGGACCACTAAGAAAGGCTAAAGCATCCAAGATTTATCCACAAGACTAGATTCTCCAAGTAGAAACCCTAAGCTAAGACCTCTCAAGTAGAATGGTGGAAGAGTAGATTATAACGAAGGACAAGAAAATAATAACTCTTGATTAAATATTAAAATAATGATGAAATTATATTGTATATATAGGTATATGTGACCCTAAACCATTCCAAAAATCTTGGCCGACAGGGTTGACCTAGTTGACCTAGCATAATTTTGGACAATTATTCACTAGGTCATGAGGTTGGTCAACCAAAGGCCAATATAGTTCCTAGGTGAAAATTACCCAATACTATGTAAGGTTGACCTAGTTGACCTAGCAAAACCAACTGACAAAAGGGACTTAAGGTAAGAAAAATAAGGATGGGAAGTGGAAAATATTGGAAGAGTATGCAAAATAGGAGTAATGGCTTAGGGAATGGTTTTTAGGAGCTGGTTGGAATGGAAATAAGTGGTAATAAGGGAGAAAAATCATGTTGAGCACCAATGGTCTACCCACCCCTTTCTTGGTACCCCCCTTAAGGTGTGAATTCAAAGAGATTTGAGTCTCGATGGGTTCCCATAGGATGTAAAGTGTTAGTGTTTGATAAAAGTTGAAAATATTATGTGTATAAATTATTTACTATATTAGTTGAGGCTTCATTGATTATGAAAAAAATTATACTAAAGTAGAATGTGATTACCTTTCTATCTACTTTGTAGTGGAAAAGCTTCATCACTAAATGTTTTATCAAACAACTTATGTCATTATCTATTCTGATCCACTTCATTATTTTTTATCCAATGCATTTTTACCTTGGAGATAGATCTGGTAAATGGATGGTTTTCTTAATTTAATTTGACTTTCAAATCATAACACAAAAATATGTCAAAGGGCAAGTCATTTCCAACCAACTTAAAATAGAACCCATACCCATTATAATCACCTTCAAGATAGTATCCCAAATGATAACATTATTTATATTGAATGTCTTAATCAAGCTATCTCTATTAAAGATTATTTCCATAATTTCAATACTAATTTAGAGGCAAATATTCAAGAAGATACGAATATCATTCTTGATAATACTAAATCCAAATTAGTTATCAAAGAGATTCCTCAAGTGAACGTAAATTTACATGATTTGGACCCTCCACATTGACAGCAACAAACACCTCTAAGGAGATGGGGAAACTTATATTATAACTAACTTTCATGGTAAGATTATCCCTCTAATATTTAGGCTAACCTTTGATGTCACTAATAATAAGGAATAATATGAAACTCTAATATTAGGTATGAAAGTATAAATTGACTTATATATCCCATATTAACACACTTTGGGTGACTTAAAACTTATATTCTTCCATTTTAATAGTTATTACTAGTGTAAAGTGAAAGTATCATCGCTTATCATCAAATAGAAAAAATACTCTGCAAAGAATTTGCCTCTTTTACCATTGAGCCAATTCCAAGAGATTAGAAATGTATTATTGATTTTATTGCTTCTTCAACATCTATATTTCATCCTCATCAAGTACTCAATTATTTCCAATATCTTATCCAAATAAGAAATTCATTATTTTCTATCCAACCAAATGACTTGCTCATTTTTCATATTGAGGCTATCACTATTCGATAAAGCCCATGGTACAAAAAATAATCCAAGATTTTAACATAAAATCTATCCTTTAGACATAAATTCTCATGAAAAGACCAAAATATGTAAACAATCCTTTAAATGCATCTTCTGATATAACACCCTTTATTACTATAATGTAAAAGGTACCCTTCTCCACTGTGTGATACAAGAAGAGGTCCCTCCTCTCCTTGAAAAATAACAAGGGGAAATTTTTGGTTGTCACTATAGTGGACATGATACAATACATAAATGTATACATATGGAATATTTTGGCCTACTTTAGAAAAGGATGTTATTGATTTTTCCAAAAAGTGTACTCTTTTCCAGCTTTATGATGATTTAATCCATTCACCACTAGCTCAAATCCAAACTTTGGAGTCTCCTTGGCCATTCTCCATGTGGGGTTTAGATCTCATTGGTAAATTAACTTGGTTACAAGATGGTCATGTTTTTATCCTTACTAATACTAAATATTTTATTAAATGGGTATAATTTATGCCTCTTATTAATATCATGATAACCACTATTTATAAATTTATCCTTAGCCAAATCATTTATCACTTTAGATTTCCCCATACTATCAATTTTGATAATGATGTCAAATTTAAAAATAAGGACATGAGATAGTTATGTGATAAATTTAAAATTTCCCACAAATTTTCCACACATTACTATCCAAAATGCAATGGACAAGTTGAGTGAACTAACAAAATTCTCAACAAAATTATATAAAATACCAATCTATAAACCTACACTAATTAACATCTTCACTCATATCCTACATTTTGGGCCTATCTTATTAGCATACATACCACCACTAGGGTAATATCATTCTCACTATTCTATGGTTTTGAGTCCATCTTACCATTAGAATATGGGCCTATTAATTTTTTCTAATATCATGTTTGTTATTTCCCAATACTTTAATCATCCACATAGGTTTCTCTTTTGTGAGTTATAGTGTAAGACCATGGAGAGGGCTAGGCTCTCCTCACAAATACCATTTTTGATTTTTTACACCCACTTGGGTTTCTATTTTATGATTTTTAGTGTAAGACCATGGATATGACTGGGCTCTCCTTAGAAAATTAACATATTATTTCAAACATTTTTACCAAATTGAGTGTTCTTTTTTAGAATGTTTTAGAAATGGTTACAAGTTTGGGATCCCATATTCTCAACATCAAATTTTATTTATTTTGTAGATAAATCTTGTACAAAAAACTATTTTATAATTTTTTCTACACTTACATACATTATTATGATAAGGAATCATACTTACCTATCATTATGTCCCTTTTCACTTTGTCAGATTTTTTGTAGTTTGAAGTAATTCACATTGTTTCATGTTCATTGCCCTTGATTTCCTTTCCTTTCATTCCACTTTGGATAAAGTAAGGTTGAAATCAAGGTAACCCTTATATTTCACAATAATAAAAAGAATTTTAGACACCATTCTCTCTAACTCCCCTTTCTTAGCAACTAATTCCAAATTTTTCAAATGATAGTCATTTCTATCACCTATGTTTGGTTCTACTAATCATTGTGGAGGATGAATAGAAAAATACATCAAAATTTTAAATACAAATCATTTACAATAAAATGAAATGGTAAAAAGGAAATTTAAAAATTAAAAAGTTAATATCACACCAAAAGACATGATTTATAACACATCTACTATCTCCAATCAAACTTCAAACTCCACATTTGGCCTAATACTAAAGCCAAGGTCTATTAGGGTGTGGTAGGCTACTAGATTAGGAAAGGAAAATTTAAAATAATCTATAGTGATACCTAATTTCTCATGAAAGTACCTAATATTCATAGTAGATCGACAACTTTGTAAGGGATCCTTGAGTATCAAGGAACACATTATGGGAAGGTAGGCCCATTTTAATTTTTATGTATATATCCTTCATGGGATGATATTCATACTTCATTTTATAACCCAATATTTTTATGATTAGGATAATTTCTTTAGAGTCCTTAATTTATGAAGTCCTCTTATTTTGACAAATCAAATTTTAGTCTCATGACTTCAATAAAGAGTTTCTCTACATTCATTTTTGTTTCATTTAACCCACCAACCATTTCATTTTCCTCTTGATAGAAAATATTTATTCTAAATCTATTTCCCCACTTCTATATTCCTTCTGTTTCAAATTCTAAAAACATGTTACACTACATTTTTTTAGTTTGAACAAAACACTATGATTGAGTTCCTATGGATTGTTTTATTTACACCATTATTTTACATTTATAAAATGCCTTAGTTTCATTTCAAAAAAAATTATTAGCACCTCCTTTTTCAGACAACTACGTCTATTTCTATTTTTTCATACTTCCTTTATTTAGATAACTATGACTATTTCTATTTTCAATACTTTTTCCATTATTGAGTGAGTTTGGATTGTTCCTTCTCACTCACCAATGTTTTTTTCCCTTCATGTAATTTTTCCATTGATGATTGAGTAAGGTTTTTTACTACTAACTCATCAATGTTATTTTACCATTTCTTTCCCATCTTTGTTTAAGTAAGGGATTTTAGTGCTTTCACATTGATGTTAGATTTTTAATTTTTTATATCTTTAGTTTGATTTGCTTTGTTTACATTTCTTACTTAAGGTATACTTGTTTGAGTTTTTTGATAATTTCATAGCCTTGGATTTTTAGTTACCTAATTTAATCTAATTTTTTGGCTTGGTCAATTGGTTCTAACTTATTATTTATCACCTTAGCTTACCAAATTTTTAAATGCATAATGCCTACACATTTTAGTTATCTTACCTTTCCAACATTTTTTATCTTTACTCTTTAGTTTTGTATCCTTGGTTTTGTCCAAATCAATCTGTATGCCCTCCATGATTAAAACTACAAACATAATATGCAACCATTTAATGATAAAGGTAAGCCAAGATACACATACATTATATTTATTTTTAGTTATTTCCTTTCTAGTGATTTATATTCTATTATTTTATGCTTTAAAATACTATAATTTATTTAACTTATTGTTGTGTGTTGTTATGTTCTTTTACTAAAGAACCATCTCATGTTACACCTACATGACACGTGATGAGATTGGAGTGGGGAATATGTATACTCTTAATATTTTCAAAAATTATTAATTAATTATGCTTTTTCTCTTGCAAGAACCCATCAAGTCTCAATATTTATGAGTACACACCTTAAAGGCTACACTAGAAAAGGGGTGGGTAGACTTTTAGTGATTTATAAGATTTTTTCCCTTATGCCACCACTTTAAACCAACACAAAACTCTCCTATAAAGTTCCCTAAGACTTTAAACCTCATTTACACACTTCTATAATCAATTAACCACCTCGAACAACCCATACCCAATCTAAACAAAACTTTTTGACATTTATCGAATAAAGTCAACCTATGCCAACTCTAACATTGAAATACATGAGCATGTTGAGGGATTAGGTTAGCCTTGGCCAATCTAGTCTGAGGCCTAACTTATCTTGCTAATTAATGATATAGGGTCAATTGGGCTAAATTTTTCATATTAAATTTTGGGGTTTAGAGTTAGATTTATCTATATATACACATCCTTTTCAATATTTTAGAGAGAAAGAGAAAAGTTAATCATTCAATTATGATTCTTTATAATATGCTCTTCCACTATTTTACTTGAGGTGTAATTGCTTTATTTTTACACTTTGAGAAGAATATTGTCTTGTGGAAAAGTATTGGATGCTTTGTACTATCTTAGTGATGCTTACAAATTAAAAAAAAACCTCTTGTAAAGCACCATTGGCCAAGGGAGATATTTAGTCTCGACAAGTTCATTTTAAAGGTAAATATCTCTAACTCTTAATCTTGTATTTTAGTAGATATAAGTAGAATAAGTAATATATTTTTAATGTATTTCTCTCTCCATAGATTAGGTTATATCTATATTGATTTAATTACAATTCTTCTATGCATGTTTATTTTTATGTTTATTACTCCCATTTTGTGCCACATGCTTTGATGAGCACTAGGTTATATTTTAATTTACATTGTGAATAAGAAAAAATAGGAACTAACTAGGGTTATTGCATGGTGTTGTTTGAATAGAGTATTTATAATCCTCTCTGGTGATATTATTTTGGTAAAAGACCCCTTGGTTAGGTCTAAGGAATCCATCTTTATCATGACCCTAATTATTTAAATGTACCAACAAGCAAAAGGGTAAGTGTGATTTATATTCTCTGAGATATGATTTATTTGTAGATAATATTAAATTTCCATTATATAAATTTACCATTCAAAAATTTTATTGTTTTTTTTTCTTCAATAAATATTCTATTGGCTAACTAACCACTATATGATTTAAAACAAACCAATGGTGATAATTGGTGTAACCCAATAGTTTTTTGACTTTTTTATGTCTTGGCTAGTTTTTTATTTCTATATATTTATTTATTTTTAGTAGATATAACATTAATACCTACTTGTATATTATATGTCTTATAAAATAACTAAACATTATGGAAAATATACATTTTATAGGTTGCATGAAATGTTAAGTTTCCTACATCTTTGGAAGATTAATCCAAACACCTATACATTATATTTTAGTAATCCATACATCATCCAGTATTTGAAACATGAGTTAGATCAAGCATATAAAAGGGTGAGGAACTTTTTGAAGTTTAAAAATATCATTAAGGCTCTATATGACATTTAAAGTAGTCAAAAGTCTACAAGTAATAAGATAGGTCTTGGTTTCAAAGTGTTAAGCATGAAATATACTAAGAGGGGTGTGAATCAGTATATTATATATATTTTAATTAATATGATTTATTTTATTTAACCACTTAGCTACACATTCAAGATATGTAATAAAATTGAAACAATAATATGCACCACATGTGTGTGTGTGTGTGTGTGTGTGTGTGTGTGTGTGTGTGAGAGAGAGAGAGAGAGAGAGAGAGAGAGAGAGAGAGAGAGAGAGAGAGAGAGAGAGAGAGAGAGAGAGAGAGAGAGAGAGAGAGAGAGAGAGAGAGAGAGAGAGAGAGAGAGAGAGAGAGAGAGACCATATTTTTTACGTGGAAACCCAAAGTTGGAAAAACCACAGAGAACAATCTCAAGTATATGAATGAGCACCAACTAAAATTACAAAGTTTGCAGGCACCAACTTTTAGGAGCACCAACCCCTTTTTCATGCACCAAAATAACAACTATTTGTGAGCACCAACCAACAGGACCACCAACCCCTCTTATGTATAAAACACAACTATCTCTCAATGTCACTTACTCAACAAATGATAGAACTCTACAATATCTCCTACTTTCCTCTCTTCGAAAAAAAATACAAACCATGCACTCTCTTGCATATTACAAATGGATTCTCAAGCCTTTATTTATAGCTTTCCAAATGACCTTTGGAATTCACCCTTTGTGACCATTCACTCTTCATGGAAAATGGTGCAAAACTTGCATGACCCTTTATATCCTTGCATTTGAAAAGTCATATGGTGACCCTTCATAAGAAAATTCATCCTTTCCTCTTTTGTCTTTATCTTGGTGACTATTTGTATTCCTCAAAAGTGTCCCTTCATGGAAAAATGTGCCATACCATCTTTTGTCTGCACATGGTGACTCTTAGAATTCCTCAAGATGACTCTTCATGAGAAAATGCATTCCATTATCTCTTTTGTCTTTACCCTGTGACTCTTTGACTTCTCCATGGGCCCTCTTTTGACTTATATGCAACCAAAAACATATTCATTAATATTAAATAAATATTAACACACATTATCCAAGATATAGATATTAAAAACATCATTAAATGAAATGGGGTTGTTATCACCAATGCTAGACCTTTGACATCAATGACCATATTTCCAACAATCTCCCCCTTTGTCATTGATGGCAACCTCAAACTAAAACTACCACATTGTGAAACCTACACATTACCATCTGAAAAAAATATAATAACTCCCCCTTATTATAACACCGTAGACCTATTCCCTATACATATTTTTCATCTATACCTGTACCTATTTTTGTACTTCTCCCCCTTTGACATCAATGGCAAAGGGTTTATCTTAGAGCTAACACTTAACTCTCCCTCAATTAATGTTGATCCTCAATGGAAGCAGGTAAAATAAATTACTCCCAACTTCTCCTGTAGATACACGAATGTGTATTTTGGTAGTGCCTTTGTGAAAATATCTTCAATTTGCTCTGTAGTATTGATATATTCCATTTTAACCTATTGATCTGCAACCTGCTCTTTCAAGAAGTGGTATCTGATGGGAATATGTTTTATTCTTTAATGCATCACTAGATTCTTTGAAATATTAATAACACTTGTGTTGTCATAAAAAATAGAAATATGTTCATCATATTTTACCTTGATATCTTCCAAAGTGTTCTTCATCTAAATCACTTGAGTACAACATAATATTGTTGCAATATATTCTACTTCAACTATAGAAAATGATACTAAATTCTACTTTTTGATTAGCCATGATACTAAGCTATCACCAAGGAAGAAAGCTCCTCTACTTTTACTCTTTCTCTCATCCAAGAAACCTACCTAATCTAAATTTATATAAGCAACCAAAGTAAAATATCTACCTATGGGATACCACAATCCATAATCCAATGTCCCCTTGATATATCTAAATATTCTCTTCACCAACTAAACATGACTATCTTTTAGAGCTGACTGATATCTTAAAATCATACCCATTTTATGCATGATGTCTAGCCTTGATAATATCAAATTTAAAATACTACCAATCATAGATATATACAAAGATTGATCTACAATAGGTGAATCTTCATCCTTGCTCACCTTATTTCTTGTACTCATTGGTGTGCCAACTGGTGCACAATCCTCAAAACCAATTTTTTTCAACATTTCCTTTTCATATTTACTTTGAGATATGAAATTCCTTTATCTAACTCAAACATTTACAATTGTAAGAACAATGACAATTCTCCAAACATAGACATCTCAATTTTTTTTTGCATATTATCCAAAAAAAAATTGTCATCTTTTCAATGTTTCCTCCAAATATGATGTCATTAACATATACTACAACAACCAATTGATGCTCACCTTTTATTTTGATTTAGAGATTAATGTCATCAAATCTTCTCTTAAAACCTTGTTCCTACAAGTACTTATCAAGCCATGCATACCAAGCTCAGGGAGCTTGTTTCAATCCATATAGTGATTTATTTAATTTATATTCATGGATACTAATATTTGAGATAATAAATCTCTCATGATACTTAATGTATACCTCTTCTTCTATATTCCCGTTTAGGAAGGTAGATTTGACATCCATCTCAAATAGTTTAAAATTTTTAAACACTGGATATGCAAGAAACATTCTAATAGCCTATAGACTTACTACTAGTGTAAATGTTTCTTCAAAATATATTTCCTCAATCTAAGTATATCATTTACATACTAATCTTGATTTATTCCCGGTCACTTCTCTATTTTCATTCAACTTATTTTTATAAACCCATTTTGTTCCTATCACATTGAGATCTTTTGGTCTAGGCACTAATTTCCAAGTATCATTCTTTTCTATCTGGTTTAATTCTTCATCCATTGTCTTAACCTAATGCTTATCATGTCTAGCTTATAAAAAATTTCTAGGATAAATTTTGGATAACAAAGAAAAATTAAGTTTCTTAGATTCACTTACCATCATTCTTCTAGTGTGAATTCCTTCATTTATGTCTCCGATGATGTCACTTTCATTATGATTTATCTAAACATATTTAGATGAAGTTTTGGTGTCTTTTTTCTCCTTCTTCTCATCTTCATCTGATTCTTCAAAATATTCCTCTTCAATTATTTAAGGAATTTCTACTGGATCACTAATTCTTTGTGTTCCATCTTCTTCTATCCTGACACTTAAAATTTCAACAATTTTCTTGGTTATTTTGTAATAACATGTGTAAGATTTAATTTTACAAGAATAACCAATAAATATACCTTCATTTTCTATAGATTCAAACTTACTAAGTTTTTCATCAGTTCTTTTTATGAATCATCTGCTACCAAAAATGTTGAAATAATCAATTGTTGCTAATTTGTCTTTACATAGATCATAAGGAATCTTGTCACTATTGACTCTCAATAATTCTCTATTTTGAATATGCACTACTATGGCAACTACCTCTCTCCAATATTTATCTGGTATCTTGGATTCATTTAGCATTATCATCACCATCCCCTAAACTATTATATTTCTCTATTCAACTACTCCATTTTACTATGGAATTTTGGCTACTAAATAATATCTCTTTATTCTATGGTCTTGAAAAAACTCAATAAACTAATCTGACATGAATTCTCCTCATTAATTTCATCTTAGACACTTAATCTTCAAACTAGTTTTATTCTCAACTAATGCTTTGAATGCTTTAAAATGTTTGAAAGCTTCTAATTTTTTATTTAAAAACATTACCCAAGTCATACTTGAAAAATCATCAATAATCAACATGAAATATTTCTCACCTTGAGTACTTTAGGTTCTAATAGGTCCACAAATATTAGTATGAACAAGCTCTAACATCTGAGTGGTTGATTACTCTTTTGTTTTGAACTGCCTTTTGTCTTGTTTTCCATGTTGACAAGGTTCACAAAACATGTTAGATGGCTTTGTAATCTTTGGAAGATTTTTGATTGATTTTTTCTTGTTGATGTTGACAAGATTGTCAAAATTTATGTGCCCCATTATTTTATGCCATAGCCAAATTTATTTAATCTGACTCAAACAACATCTTTGTCCTTTGATTTATGATAACATATATAAATTATTGCCTATTCTCTAAGCATCTACAACCAACACATCTAAATATTTTCTCTTAATTTCATACCCTTTTGCATAAAACTTTAGTGTGTGCCTCTGATCAAACATTTGACTTACACTCAAAATATTATGCTTAAGACCTACATACAAAACATTTTTAGTTCTAGTTTTACCATTATCTAAACTTAGTGTACCTTTTCTAGCAATTTTGGTAGTAGTATTATCTCTGAGTTTCACTTTGCCACCATTGATCTCCTTCAAGGTTATGAAATTTATTTTACCTCTTGTCATGTGCCTCAAACATCCACTAACAATGAACCATGAGTTTTTTTCATTTATTCCATGCAAAGCTATCTATACCAACATAGATTTTTTAGATTGTTTCTTCTGCCATGAACCTATCTAAACTTTCTTCTTGATGAATGGGTCCTTGAAAATCTAGTCCTTCTTGACTAATTCAAACATTCTTCTATATTACTAGGCTATGTGTCTAAAGTTGTTTCACTTGTAACATAGTATGCCCTCTTCATTAAAGCCTAATAGAGGAGCAAAAGAGTTGTGGCTTCTACTTGACTTTTCATGACTTTCCTTCTCCTTATTTCTAAAATTATTAGACATTTTTAACATTATATTTTCTTATGACCATATCCATTATAATAAAAATAGTAACCATAAAAATGGGACCTATTTTTTAATCTCTAACTTGATTACCTTTTGTAACTCTATTCTTTCTAGCCTTCTTTGTTTGAGATGTCCTTTGTATTCCTAAATTTCTTCCCTTTTTATTTACTCTTTTGTAAGATCTTCAACATAGCTCTTTCCTTTTTCCTTGTCTATGAAATTAGTGTCCTCCCCTTTCTATTTTTCAAATATGATACCTATCTTATCTAACATTGATCTTTCACTTTCTAATATCTTATTCAAAATATTAGTGTTATTCTCAAAATTTGAATCATTGGCTGCTCTATCATTGATTTCTTCATTTATTCTCTCAATATCTGCTTTTAAAGAAGTAATTTTAATAAAATACCTTTCACATTATTTACTTACTTTTTATAACTATGCTATTAGATCTTCTTCATTCGTCTTGGCTTTTTCGAAGTGTGCTTGTAGATCTTCAATTGTTCCCTTTGACTCCTTTCATTTTTCTCGATCTAGAGATTTAATCTTTGATTCTTCTTCTCAAGATACTTTAACTATTTTAAGACACAAATGAGTTCTCCTTCTAGATTCACTTCAACTTCATCCTATTCTTCTTATTGATCATCTATACTTTTGATTATATAGGCATCTTCATGTATGGCCATGAATAGAATCTCTTCTTCTTCTGAAGCACTGACTCCACTATCTTCAATAGAGCTAAGATCTTTAGAATACAAAATCTTCTTCTCAAATCCCTTCTTGAATTTTCCTTTGAAATTCTTCTTGTATGTACACTTTCCTTCCTCATTATCACCATTACCCTTATCTAATAACTTAGCTACAAAATTTCTAATCTTTCAATAATTAAAACATTTAAAAGATAATTTTCTTTGATATTTACCTATGCCCTTTTTTGGCTTGTGAATGAATAGATCTCTATTGTCATCTTCATCATCATACGAACTGTCACTTAATTCTTAAATCTTAGCCTTCTCATTATTTGATGTCTTGAAAGTAGCTTCTCTCTTTGAGTGTTTCTTTTTTTTTTGTCTACATTTCATATGTTGTAAGAATACCATGTAGCTCATCTATCTTTATCTTGGATAAATTCTTCATCTCTTCAAATGCCAAAACTTTTGCATCATATCTAAATGTTAGAGATCTCAAAACTTTTTTAACCACAATTAATTATTCTAAATTTCCTCTAAGACCTTCAATCTGATTATCTGTTTTATCAACTCACAAAAGATTAATTTCTATATTTTCTTCCTCTTCCATCTTCAAACTCTCAAACTATCTTCTAAAAGTCTGAAGCTTATCTTGTTGAACCTTTTCATCACCTTTGTAAATATTTTCAAATTTTACCCAAGTTTCATGAGAATATTTAAATTTCATAACTTTAACAAATTTTGATTCACATAAACCACATAAAATAACATTTAAATATTTATCATTATTTTCACTTACCTTCTTTTCTACCTGAGTAGTTACAAGTGTATGTGGCTCTTCATATTCCTTCACCACTACTTGCCAAATATTGAATCCAAAGCCCATAAAATAAGTCTTCATCCTTATGCTCCAAAAATCATAATTTGTCCCATCAAACAAAGGTGTCTTATTTGTATAAAAACCTTCATTTGATCTAGCCATCATGCTTTCTTGATCTAGATTCATACTATAAAACGTTTTTCTAGAGGAACCTGCTCTTATACCAATTATTAAGCATGAAATATACTAAGAGGGGGGGTGAATCAGTATATTATATATCTTTTTACTTGATCAAATTCCTTTTCTTTAACCACTTAACCACACATTCAAGATATGAAATAAAATTGAAACAATATTATGCACCACATAAGAGAGAGAGAGACCAAATTTTTACGTGGAAACCCATAGTGGGAAAAACCATGGCGAAAAGTCTCAAGTATATGAATGAGCACCAACTCAAATTATAGAGTTCCTAAGCACCAACTTTCAGGACTACCAACCCCTTTTTTGGGCACCAATACAATAACTATTTGTGAGCACCAACTGATAGGAGGACCAACCCCTTGTAAATATTTCTAAGTGCCAACCCATAAGAGAACCAACCCCTCTTATGTAAAAAAACCAACTATCTCTTAATGTTACTTACTCAACAAATGATAGAACTTTACAATATCTCATGATTTTTTTTCTTCAGAAATGAATACAAACCATGCACTTTCTTTCATATTACAAATCATTTATCAAGCCTTTATTTATGGCTTTCCAAATGGCCTTTTTAATTTAACCTTTGTGACCCATCTATCCTCATGGAAAATGGTACAAAAATTTCATGACCCTTCATATCCTTACATTCAAAAATTCATATGGTGACCCTTCATAAGAAAATTCATACTTTCCTCTTTTGTCTTTATCTTTGTGACTTTTCATATTCCTCAAAGTGTTCCTTCATGGAAAAATGAAACATACCCTCATTCATCTTCACATGGTGACTCTTGGAATTCCTCAAGATGACTCTTCATCAGAAAATGCATTGCATTCCTCTTTTGTCTTTACCCCATGACTCTTCAACTTCTCCATGGGCCCTCTTTTGACTTATATGCAACCAAGAATATATTCGTTAATATGAAATAAATATTAACACACATTAGCCAAGATATGAATATTAAAAACATCATTAAATATAATAAAGCCTTTATCACCAATGCTATACCTTTGACATCAATGATAATATTTCTAATAATATTTAGATAATTTATCAAAATTTATAGTCACACATTTGATAACCATATAAAGTTTCAATCTTTAGATGACAACAAACCTAAACCTGAATGGTATCATGAGGATGAGTTCTGACAATCTCATAGAGTCAAATTTCATGATACTAAAAAATGTATGCAATTGAAACATTATATTCAAGATCTCATTGAAAAGGGAGACATTGAATTTGAAGGGGAAAGAACTAATAATCAATCTAAGAATCAATAGCTTTGCATTTATTAGGACCCATTACCCAAACTTGGTCAAAGGAAAGGAAAACCACCTATAGACTAGGGTCAAGCATCCACCTACAATCAGATAGATTACCATTCCATCCTATACCATTATGTCAATCCCATCAAAATTAATGGCTCTCAAGAGCCTACTCTACCACTATCCACCATACTTAAGATCAATTGAGCCATAGTTGACTATGTGGTTACCACATGACATAACAAAATTTTAGTTCTTGGGGCGCCACCAAAGGACCCATCCACATCAACATCTCCAAGGGTCAATATCTATAATAAAGTATCTATATCTTTAGATAAGCCATGTTATATAATTAAATATCTTGAGAAGACCCATGACCAAATCTCACTCATGGATCTTCTCAAAACATCATTTGTGTATTAGGAGATCCTCAATAGAGTATTGAATGACATTAAAAGCCTTTGATATATTGACACTATCTAGTTCCAAACATTGGTGGGTCACTTTTCTCCTTCACAAAAAATAACTTTTAGTGCCTAGGAAATACCTCCTATTGGCCCACATCACAATTACCCATTGTTTATAAAAATTTCCATTTCCAACCATAGAATCCCTTGGGTGATCATAGATAGAGGGTTTGTATTGAATTTGTGTAATTTGGATTTCATAAATAAGTTAGGGTATTATGAAGCATCATTAGGGCCTAAAATATATCTTTTTGGATACTAGTTAGATCCCTAAAGAGTCTTATTCTAATAGAGAAGTCAAAATAGGATCTATTTATAGTATTTATGAAGCACTTATTACCACCAACCTTTTCTATGATAACACCATCTCTAGATTAATATATCCCTATGTTACCCTTCCTTAATAAACTAGGATCAGCAACATGAGCCATCTTTTCACATGTTCCAAAGTGGTGAGGCCATCCTATAATTTTTGGGAGTGTGCAACTTTATGCCTTATGGAGATCATAAAAAGGGATTCTCTATTAATCTCAATCAATCAAAATATTTTGGGGAACAAAAAACATCCATTAATCAAATTGAATAAGAGGAATATGAAGAGGAGGAGCCCCCTCAAAATATAGAGGAGTTTTCATCCATTCTAGATGAATCAAAATTTTATACAAAATTAGACACAAAGCTCCCAAAAGACTTTGATTCACACATCTAGGATCTACCATTGCCTTTACCCCATCTTCAGGATTAGTCACCCTCCCTCATCAAGGAGGTGGTTGAATTCAACATTAGAATAGAAACAAATCCTAAAATTGTCAAATTGGGGTCAAATCTTATGCCCAAAGAATGTTAAATCATTATTGAGTTTCTTAAATAATTCATAGATATCTTTGCATAGTGTTATTCTAACATGCCAGGACTTGATCCCTTCTTAGTTGTGCATCATCTGATTATCCATCCTCATGTAAAACTGATCAATCATAAACTAAGCAAGATGAACCCAAAGGTGGATTTATTAATCAAGAAGGATTTAAAAAGAAATCCTAGAAGTAAGATTTATCCAACCTATAGATTAGTTTTATTGGATATCAAACATTGTCTCTATGGCCAAGCCACAAGGTGGGATCTAGATTTGTACTAAATTTTGGGACATAAATAAATCATGTCCTAAAGATAAATTCCCCTACCAAGCATAGATATTATTGTGGATGATACGATGTGGTATGAGATGTTATCCCTCATGGATGGCTTCTTGAGCTATAATCAAATAAAAATTATGGTCAAAGATCAGAACAAGATAGCCTTTAGTACTACATGGGGAACCTTTTGTTATCAAGTGATGTCTTTTGTTCTTAAAAATGCAAGTGTTACCTACCAATGGTTAATGAATATCAGTTTACATGACATGATATAGGACATTATCAAAGATTATGTTGATGATATTTTTTAAAGTTAAAACTCTAAAATGAGCATCATGTGGTTTTAAGAAGAATTTTCAAGTGGATTCATGAATATAAGGTTATAATGAACCCAAATAAATGTGTGTTTGTAATTACCACAAGTAAACTATTAGGGTTCATAATGTCCAAAAGAGGCATTAAGGTTGATCTTGTAAAATTCAAATCTATTATGGAATGCCTCCTCAAAATCTGAAGCAACTCAAGAGTCTTTAAGGTAGGTTATAGGCCATTCATCAGTTCCTTTCATAACTAGTAGACAAATGCCACCCCTTCACCCATATTTTGAAGAAGGGGACTCATTTTAGTTGGAAATTTAACTTCTAGTATACCTTTGACAATATTAAGCAATATCTAGTAAATCCTCTAGTGTTATCACCACCCATCACAAGAATGTCTCTTCTTCTAAATATATCTACAACACCTTATGTAATAGGTACCCATATAACACAACATAATGATGAAGGGAAGGAGCAAGCCATTTATTATCTTAGTAGCACATTAATTTAATATGAGCTAAATTATAATCCTATCAAAATACTTGCTTAGTCATTGTCTTTGCTTCACAAAAGATTCAACATTATATGTTCAATAGCCAAGTTCAACTCATAGCTAAAGTTGATCCCTTTAAGTACCTATTATAAAAATCTTCTCTCATGGGTAGAATGGAAAAGTGGATAATGTTTTTAAGTGAATTTAACATAAAATAACATCCATAAAAAGACTATCAAAGGACAAGAAATTGTATATGAACTTGTAAAATCACCTCTTGTAGATACCAAACCCTTTATCAAAGCCTTTCTAGATGAATCCATCTTGAGCACTATAGAATCTAATAGTTGGAAATTGTATTTTGATAGCTCTTTCATAATGCATGTGTCAAGAGTAGATATCCTTTTAGTAACCCCATAAGGTTACCTCATCCCTAAACCTTCATGTATTTATTTCCCATGTAGCAACAATATTTCTAAATATGAGGCCTTAACTGCTAGTCTCTAATTAGTCATCTAGTGGAACATCCATCACCTCTAGGTATTTGGTAATTCATAGTTTCTAATCAAATAATTAAATGAGGAGTTCTAAAAAAAGGATAAAAAATTAATTCCATATAAATAGTTTTCAAACCAATTAAAAAAATTTGAGTCCATTACATTTGAATAAGTGCCAATGGGAAGTAATAATATAACTAACTCTATGACAACTATTGGGTCATTAATTGACATTCCTAAATATGTTCTTGAAGTAAACATACTAATTGAACATTTGATATTACTGTCCCATCAATCTATGGCTCATTTCAAAAAACATTCCAACCCTGCTCCTAGTCTACCATTGTATCATAACATATATACCTATCTCCATGATAATATCCATCTACCAGACGTAAATCATCATCAACACAAGGCCTTTATCCATTAAACATCCCATTACACCATTGTTTGCTTCATGCTCTATTAGTGAGGCTATGACAAGACCATATTAAGATGCCTAAACTTAGAAAAGGATACTCTTACAATCAAGGAGGTCCATGATGGTATCTGTGGTGGATATGTTAGTGGAGTGGGCCTAGCCAAAAAGTTACTTAGGAATAGATATTATTGGCCTACAATGGATCAAGATGCCTTTTAATATGTACACAAGTGTGAAACATGCCAAAACATGGTAATATTCTTCATGCCCCTACACAAGAATTGAAACCTATTATGATCCCATGGCCATTTTATATATGGGTATTAGCTTTAATTGGGAAGATAAATTCAACATCATTTGATGGAAGTAATTTTATAATAATGACTATGGATTACATTACAAAATGGTTTGAACCTATTATTTTTATCTACACCACAGGTCTCTAGATCTTAAAATTTATCTTCAATCAAATCATTTATAGTTTTGGCATTCCAACCAAAATCTTATCATATAATTGCAAGTCTTTTAAAAATCAAGAAGTTAAAGAGATATGAAAGAACTATCACATTGAGTATCACTTTTATACACCCTATTATCCCAAAGAGAATGAATAATAAGAAGCTAATAATAAGAATCTTAATATTTTACATAAAATAATGAATGATGCATGTAGAAATTGGCATTTACAATTATATCCTACACTTTGGTCTTACAATCGTAGTGTCTAAACACCTACTAGGGATACTTCATAATCTCTAGTCTATAATAAATAAGTAATCTTGCCTATAGAATTGAAACTCACTTCCTTATGCATATAATTATGGGGCATCATTACCAACCATAATATTAGATAATAAAGGCTATAAGAGCTTGAAAATTTGGATGAAAAGTGTAAAAATTCCTTAAATCACCTTTGGGCATATCAAAACAAGATGAAAAACCAATATCACAAAAAGATCTAGTCACAAGAATTTGAAGTCAATGATCTAGTCCTTAAAGAGAATCAAAATAATACCAATGAAAATCAAGATAAAAAGGTCAAATTGGAAGCAAAATGGCTTAGGACCTATATAATCATTGAAAATTTTGGATTTGGAGTCTACATGTTAGCTACACTTGAAGGTGATGAGATCAATGAGACAATGAATATCATGAATTTGAAATGTTTTTATACCTAAAAATATCCACCTACTTCTATATATTGGTTCCCACTCCTGGGGCCATCTCCATTTCCATTCCACTTCTCTCTTCATTCCATTTCATACCACTATTTTCCAACTAACCTTGGTCTCAACAATGGGAATATATTATATGCTTAAGAAATAATCAAGAGATAAATACTTAAATTTTGGGTATATCATTTGTAGTCATGAAATGGGAACATTTATTACAGATTTTTCTAGAATATCTCTATCCACTTTTGATATATCTTCAATCCTATATCACATCCTCATCCGTATACTAATTGCATCTTCCTTGATGATTATGTCTCCTAATAGCCTCAACTTGTATACATCCTCATTCATTTATATCTATCCCTTAACCATGGTCCAAAAGACTCCATTAATTTTATCATTATTGAAGGGTCACATAATTGTATTACTCTAGGATCCATCGTGCACTCTACAACTAAATCTTGATCATTCATCTTATCCCTATAAATAGTTGTTCCTAATTAGATTGGATCCATATCTCCATCAAAATACTCTTAGGCATAATTCAACACATGTATATATTTCATGTTGTTATTAGTTCCATTATAAATAATCATTCCTTTAAGTTTATTTTTAACATCACATGTATATCCATCAATAATCATCCCCTTATTCTATTTTATCTTTCGTGAGGAGTCTAATTTTGTCGTTCATAAATATGTGTGTATGAATGTGTGTTATGGATTTATTTAGTCTTGTAAATATTTATTGTAATTAGTTAAATGGTATGATTATATTTTAATATTTTTTCCTTTTTGATCACATGGTAACAAGGATGGTTTAAGTTAATACCCAAGATCAAATTAGGCAAGTCACTCAAAATGAAGTTCCCCATGCACTATGATTTCCATGTGCCCTTGACTAGTATCATGTCAGTGACACATGTCTAATCACTCATGAAACATTAAATTGGATTTCATACATAAATAATAGATTTATAACTTACCCCCATCCCATTCCCATAATCATACCACTATCCAACATAATCATCTTAACTTACTGCCTCATTCCTACCCATCTCCTCAGTGTAAGAGTTTTTTTTTGCCCAATTATAATTCATGAGATGTAAAAATTAAACCTAATGGATTATATTTTTTATCACAGTGATCAAACCCTATGTCCTAAAATTTTTCATAAACCATGACCATCTCATTTTAAACATTTATATTAACACATCTCATTAATATCAAATCACATCACATCAATCCATAAAACTACTCAGCATAACATCATGACATAATAATCAGCTCTCTGATCACATCATCATCAAATAAATCAACTTATAGCATTAATTTATAACTAATCACTAATATAGAATCATAAGCATAATCATCAAATCACATAACTGTGTCTCTTCCCATTCACTCTTGGAGCACCGTCCCCTACGAGGGAAGGACATGAAACACCTTCTTAGCATTAGGACCCCCTATATATTAACATGATCCATTTGAAACTTATTTATTTTTCAAATATTTTCCATTGTATGACAAGATTTTAGATGGAATGCCAAAACTACAAATTATTTGATTTAGGATAAATTTTGAGATATGGAGACCTGAGGTGTAGATAAGCAACATAGTTTCAAACCATTTTGTAAAGTTATCTATAATCATTATTACAAACTTGTGTCCATAAAATGATTTTAAATTTATATTTAAAATTAAATATAATACCCATATATATAATGGCCATGGGACCATAATAGGTTTTAGCTCTTGTGTAGCAACCTAAATAACATTATCTCTTAATAATCTTTATGTTGAGTTGTTAGCTCTTGTATGCGATTATTTTGTTGACCAAGCAATATATTTTTACTAGTAATATAATGTTTTAAATTATTAATATGATCATCCTTACTATCAATATAATTTTAGAGACTAGTATTTGAGCATCCTTATTTACAAGGGAATTCTGTAAGGTGCTAAGTTCATGAGACTAGGAAAACATCTGATTATAAATTCTATTCTACTCAACATTAAATACTTTAATGATTACTTCTTGTGCTTAAAATTTATTAAGAGAACATTCATACCTTCTTTCCAAACTAAAAATAGTTTGATTCTTATCTTATAATGTCAATAAAAAAAATCCAACTCTGCCTATTATTTTTGAGTGGTTCCCTCATGCCATGATGAGGTCATATCATGATGAAAATCCTTGTATTCATGAGAAAGTTGGGGATAAGATGAATATTATTCTATAAGTGGAGCTTTACCCTTATCAAATATAAAGGGTAAAGGTCTTTCTTATTCTTCAGTTGTAATTTCTTATGTAGAGGTTTCTTATCAAAAATTTGGGATGATTTTTGTAGGAATAAGGACCAACATTTTTCACCCTTAGGTTTTTTAACAAAATAATGCTAACAGGTGAGATGAATCAAAACATAATATCTACCTAACCTAGTTCATATTTTTAATTTATGAGATACATTGAGTATAGCAAAGTGAAGAAAATTTGTTAGTTTTACCTAAATTTCTAGTCTAGTGGCTCCTTTCTTCAAATGAATGAGAAGCCTCGTGGTGTCTCCACCAACCATAGTGAATTATCCATCAAAATTGAGATACTTCATGATCTAATAGGTACCATTATGCCATTTTAGTAGAAGACTGTCTTGAATGATTCCTCTAGCGATGACTTATGGGGTTTTGGCCAAATTGAGATGGGGTTCATTATCACAAATGAGCATTTGAATTATACCAACAAAACATCATTTATTAGTGACAAATACATAATCTTTAGGAATCCCTAAGAGTTCACTGATTATGGACGAATCCACAAGAATATGCTCACCTCAAACAATAGAATAATCCTCATCAAAATTTTATAAAAAATCATGGATAATTTTTTCCTAAAAACCCTAAAGTGGTTTTAGAAAATTTAGCCATCCTACCGTCTCAAATATAATTATACTTGATTCATCTTGTAATAGGGGTTATACCATTTCTTATTCACTTTTCTTCTTCTTGTGTTCCATCTCTGAAGTTCACAATATTCTTGAAAACTTGCTTGCATAATGAAATACATAGCTCAAAATTATAGAGTAAGTGGAAGGAAATGAAATGGGAATGTGATGAAGCAACGAAGAGAAAATAAAGGTGTGCCATGAAATTATGGAATAAATTATGGCCAATAACTTTGGATCATGTGAAGTTTTAATGATAAAACACTTTTTAGGGTCACTATCAATGACATGGTGTGAGGGATCACATTTGGTAGTATTTGAAATGATATTACAATGATTTTTACGTCAAGTCATATTTTTTTGAAAACATATTTTATAATAAATTCACATCAAATATTTAAATTTGGAGATGGTACCCTCTTCAATCACATCCACATGGCATCAAAATAACTTATCCATAATGAAAAGTGTTGTCTACCTAATGGTCATGTATGCAATACATAAAACATAAAATGTCTAACCTATTGGGAAGGAAGTGCAATTATACCTCTATTGTACAGATCCATGCTTATCTCCAAAATTTTACATGTGTATTTTAAGTATAAATAATTATAATAAGATAAGGTTATCTGACAAGATAACATTTCATGTTTATTGTATAAGTTTCTTATGAAAATTTCATTTTTGGTTTTCACTTTTTAGTAGTTTTTATATATTTTTTTATTTTTATTTTTATATATTTATTATTTTTCATATATATATATGTATATATATGTATGTATATATATATATATATATATATATATATATATGAAAAATAATAAATATATAAAAATAAAAATAAAAAATTGTATAAAAACTACTAAAAAGTGAAAACCAAAAATGAAATTTTCATAAGAAACTTCTACAATAAACATGAAATGTTATCTTGTCAGCTAACCTTATCTTCTCAAAATTATTTATCCTTGTATATATAATTTTGAAGGGAGGAGAAATACCATTTTTTTATTTTTAGCACTCCTTTTTTATTGTATGTCCACTACAAAGATCATTCGACCTTAGTGGAATAACTAGGTTCTTCCACAAGGTCAAATTGGTCTTGATTCTGCTCAATGAATTCTTTCTGGCTAAGAGGTCTTATATATGCTTTAAGTCTATGGCCATTAACCAAACATGTCCTTTGGTCACCATAAATTAGTTGAAGCTATTACTATGAATGGTTTTGATTAAGTATGGCCCCAAGCATCTTGTCCTGAGTTTACCTTTGAAATATTGTAATTTAGAATAAAATAAAATTACCCAATCTCCTTCTTAAAACTATTTTTTTCTGATATGAGTATCATGCCACTAATTTCTATAATTTGGTATCATGTTTGTTTGAGTGAATGCATCATTTCTGAGTTCATCCATCCCATTTAGTTACATAATTCTTTCATTATGTGCTTCATCAAGATCAATTCCCATATTAACTATTATCTTCATTGTTTGTAGTTGAAACTCTATTGGTAACAAAGATTTCTTTCCAAACACAAGTTCATATGGAGAGAATCTTATAATAGTCATACATGTTATATTATATGGTCAAAATATTCTAGGCACTCTATCTACCCAATCTTTTCTACTATTATTCATTATTTAGGTCAAAATATTTTCAAGCTCTCGATTGGTGACCTCCACTTTCCCATTGGCTTGGGGGTGATATGGTGAGGATTTTTTATGATTGATAAAGTACAATTCTATTAAATACTTGATTATGTTACACATGAATTAGGGTCCTTGATAAAAAATTATATTTAGGAGATTCAAATCTTAGAATGATCTTATGATATAGGAAATCATCAACCATTTCCTCAATAAAAGTGAATGCTTGCACTTTGACCCACTTAGTAACATAATCAATACATAATAATAAATACTCTTTTCCTTGAGATGGTGGGTTGATTGATCCAACAAAATCCAAAATCCATTTCTCAAATGGTTCTAAAGCTATTTGAAGATGGAGAGGTATTTACAAGGATATAGTAGGCTTACATATCCTTTAGCAAGGATCACATTACCATACAAACTTCTTATAGTCTTGTAAAGAGATGGTTAGTAATAACCTACACAAAGGATATTAAATATGGTCCTTTTTGTTGAATAATATCCTCCTCCTTGTTGACTATGACATGCTCTTATGATGTCAAATACTTCATCTTCTCTGACAAACATGTGAATTACATGATTAGGTCTACTTTTAAACAACATGCCTTTAAACCATTTGAAATGAGAACTAGCTCTAACCAAACATTTTATTTATTTATAAGTAAAGGAATGAGTAAAATTTCTTGTTGACAAGTAATTTTCTATGCCTACAAATCATGAGGAGTATCTAGTATAGAAAATAGTTATTCATCTGGAAAAGAATCCTCCACAGGTTCATCTTCATCTATAATAACCAATCTAGAAAAAAAGTTAGCAATGACATTATACTTCCCATGTTTTTCTATGATGGTAATGTCAAATTATTTCAATATAAATATCTATATAATAATTCTCCCACCTACTTTTTTTTTGTTCATTAAGTAATTAATATTTAAATGATCTATATAGATAAATACTTGATAACTAGTAATCTAATGTCTAAACTTATTTATGGTGTAAACGACAACAATAAGAAATTCCTTTTCTATGGTAGTGTATTTTATCTCTATGGGAGTAATATTATTACTAATATAATAAATGGCATACATTTTTCCTTCCTCATCTCTTTGTCTTTGAACTACCCCTAGTGAATTATTGGAAGCATCAGGATATATATGAAAAGTATTTTCCCAATTAGGTCGTTTTAAAACTAGAAAAGTCATGAGTTTTATTTTTAATTTCTTAAAATCTTCTTAACACTTATCATTCCATAAAAATTCACTATCTTTTGTTAGCAAGGAAAACACAGGTGCAACTATGTTACTGAAGTCTTCAATGAATCTTATGTAATATCATGTATAACTAAGAAAACATTTAACATCTATTTATTTTTGAGGAATGGGAAGAATGGAAATTACATCAATCTTTTTGGGATATAATTTTATTCCTTGAGAAAATATATGATGTCCTAAGACTATTCCTTCATCAACCATATTATAAATTTCTCATGACTCAAAGATACTTAATTTTCTTCACATTTGGTGAGCACTTTAACCAAATTTCTCAAGGCTTCATTAAATGTAATGCAATGAATAGCGAATTCATCCATTTATAAATCCACAAAATAATTTGTAAGATTAAAAAACATGGCTAAACTAACTCTATAAAAGGTATCAGGTGCATTGCATAATCTAAAAGGGAGGATTTTATAAGCAAATGTTCACTTGGGGTAGGTAAATGTAGTTTTATCTTGATCTTTAGGGGCTATTATAGTTTGATTATTATAAGAGATAAAATAACTAAGAGGGTGGTGAAGAAGTGATCCAAGATAATTGAATTTTAGTTCTAACCCTTTCAAACTCTTAATCAATACATACATACATTTATGAGCCATACACATCGTTCATATCAATGAACAAGAAAGATAATGCAAGATCAAGCATATAACACATGACATACATGGGAAACCTTCTTGGGTAATAAAACCCAATGGAACCTAAAATTTGACTACTACCCTATAATAACAAGATCCAATTTAGACAAACTAATCAAGAAACTACAATCCCTATTTAGTGATACTACAATCCCACAAGGTGCTACAACACATGTATAGTTGAGCTACAAAAACAACAAAACTTTTATCAAGATTCACCTTAATATGAGGATATAAACACCTTATATATTAAGCTTACACAACAGCACCTATGAACACATCCACTTATGAACTGATGTCTTTAACACCTGATGATGGACCTTTGCTTATCACTCTTCACCTTCACTAGCACTCAATCTATAAGATCACTATTCTGCCAATAGAATTATGACCTACAAGTCATACAAATAGTCATAAATATATTATTCTATTCAAATAATATATAGGGAACTCTACCCCTCCTTTTCTCCACAAATCACACACACAAGCCTCTCTCAAATCTTTCCTCAGTCGCTCACTCAAAGTCTATAAACCATCATCTTTGGTTATATTATTTATAGAGCATATTTGATAATCAAAACCTTGGTTGGTTAATATGCATTCCATGTCCCTTAAGGACTCTATTATATTATTATATATCTCAATACAAACTTCATAGGTCAGCCATAACATCTATGGGTCAACCTTAAGGAATGACACCTTTCAATTAGTCCTTTGTAGCCCATATAGGTCTCATATAAACCCATTCACTCCATTATCACTCCATTAAACAAACCAATAACACAAAAAAAAATACCAAAATCATGAAACCATTACATATGATCTATAATTCCCCTTTAAGTTCCAACAACCATCATAATACCCTTCTGCTTAAGCACAATTTTCTCAAACAACATTCTATACACATAGTCACCATGAACAAATACATAGTTAACTTATAAACCTTTGTTCATACTACATATGATTGGTTAAACCTTCATAGTTCACAAATATGAACCTCATGGAGTCTAAAATACTCCCCAATATCCAATTCACCATGAAACATTGAAACAACATCTATATAAACTCAATTACTCCTCTTGAGTCACTTGTAGAATATGCAAAAACACATAGTCAACTTTGGATCTCAATATATTTGCCTATATATATAATTATACATTTAAATAAATATTTCCACATGATCCTTAGAATCCTCTACAACTTCTCTTTTTACACCATGAGCAAATTTTTCATAAATCAAAAGATATAGAAAAAATACAAAGCACTGGTTTTTCCTTTACAAATTCAAATATTCAAATACAAATAGTCAAAGTTAAACCTCAAACACCATGCTCGTATATTGTGTCCTCATTGCTCAAATTAAACATTCACTATTGATCTTGTTCAATCTTTAATGCATAGTGCACCAAGGCCTAGATGTTAAACATTTAATAGTTGACCTTATCTTATGCAATCTAGAAACTTTAACTCAACATGCTCCATTGATCTTCTATATGTAGCTCAATCTCTAACAAAGCTAAATATCTATCACTTTGACCTCTTGACTTTAATATATACTTTTGATCTTTGGAAGAAGCTTGATCTTTATTTTACTAATCTATATTAAACATTGAACACTTGCTCCGATCTCACTACTTTTTGACATCTTGGAGAAAATGTGCATCATCAATCTCTTCAAGAGTTGCTTGAACTTTACCTTGTGCAAAAATGACTATGGGAACCTTGTCTATCTACCTAAGTATCCATTTTTAAACATTAATAAATTATTTTATGCTTAGATGCATGATCTAAAATGTAGACCATATGATCACCTTTCAAAGAGAAATCCAATCATTTATCAAACTACTCCCAAAACCCTTACACATGTGAGATTTAATAAAATTAAAATGCTCACTCAGATGTTTCTGCCACAAAGCCAACTATGTCAAAAACTTATTTGGAAGGCCAATTTTTAACATGCATATCTTTTTCTATGAATTTTACCTTAACCTAAAAAATTATCACAAATCAACTAAGTACAAAAATTAATAAACCCATATGATCACCTTCTCCTAAAACATCCACACATGCAAGATACACCATCATTAAAATGCTTACTTGGCTATTCTTTACCTCATGCAAATTTGGCTAAGTATAAGAAAACATTGTCAAAATGCCTAGGAGCCCAAATTTCCACTTGCATATATTTTTATTTACTTTGGAACATGACCTAAGATTTAAAACATAATAACTATGAAAATACTAAACAAACCTATGTTACCATTTCCTCCCGACTCATCCACATGTGGAAATGATGACATCATCAAATTTCCTACTTAGATTGTCTACTATTAGACCCAAAGTGTCTAGATGAAAAACTATGGAAATGAGATGAATTATAATTATTCACATAAGCATTCAAATCATACAAAACATCTTAGGGACCTCTTTCACATCCTTAAATCACCATACTCATTCGTGAATGTCTCTAACCATAACAAAATAGAAGATCAATAAAACATACTTCAAGCATATTATGACAAGCATATTGTACACTTTGTCATTGTCACAGACTATCAAGGCACTTCATCCACTAAATTTTACACCTCCATGACATCATTTATAATGGTCCAATAATCTCCCCATTTTTCATTTATGTCAACAACCATCATATATAGCAATATACACCTCACCTTCCTTCGCTCTCTTCAAGCACTCCCATAATAAGAACTTTCTCCCCCTTTGACATAATGAAAAAGTGGGAAATAATTGATCCTAAGGACCTAAAAAGGATATAATTAGGAAAGGATAATATTATAAATATGATACAAACTCCCCCTTACCTTTATCCTACTTCTACTTCCCTTATCAACTTCCTCTTATTCCATGCCAATACTCTCGTTAACCAAGCACTGCAATTAATGAAGAAAGAACACATAAAATAACTAAAATCTGATATAACTCACCAAGAAACATCTAATAGGGACTCCATATAATATTTCTAATACATTTCACATCTTTATCATCTTCAGATCTCCATACACCATTAGGAACCACCATACTTACTAGCCTTCTCTCTCAAACCACCTCAAAGACCACCAACAAAACTTCATGCCACTCAAAAAATAGGAAAAATTCATTAAATAAACCGAATAAATAAACTTTAAATACTCATTCCATGATATTTTCAATAAATTTATTAAAAAAAAAAAAATCTTCTTCAAACTAGGCCTATCTAGCCTCCTTGTAGCCCTACATGGAAATTGTAAGGCCCACAATTTTTAGTAGACATATCTTCAGGACCTAAAAATTCATATCTATATAAATATAATATTCCCCATATATCATACAAATTTTCAGCACCAAGATCATTATTTGTAACATAATTCCTTCACAAACCTACTAGCTAATTAACCTTCCATATTGATAAAAACATGAATAACTTGAGAACCACAAACCTTCAAATCTATGTGAAGATTTATTTGACAACCCATTTGGCCCATTCAACCTATTAAGAATCCTCAAACCTCAATTCACAAGGCAAACCCATTTTATATAATAGCCCAAATCCCTAGAAATTTAAAATAAATAAGGTCAACAAACCTCTTTCTAGTCAACACACACCTCTAAAATTTCTTTCACACCTAGAAACACTCATCACAAAATTTTGGACCAAGATTTAAGCCTTCACAGCTTTGGGAGCCATGACTTCTTATAACCCATTTTAGGCCTGCTTTCCCTTAAGACAAAAACTAAGAAAATTGAGAGTACTCAAAAAATATTCAATTGGCACAAACATACCTTCAGATGACAAAATAACGATAAGCATATCACAAAGAAATTTATAGACATTTATGAGCATCAAAATATTATTGACATTTCATAATTCTTATTAAGCCATGTGGAACCATCCATTTTTATCATATATTATAGATCCTTCACAAACCTCTGGAGCAAGCTAATGAACTTGTTACTCCCACTCATCCAAAGACCTTCTCTTATTGGCATTATCATCTTGACCACACAAACTTTCTTCTTCATAAGAAATGATGTCTCCTAAGAAGCATAGGAAGTGACACCCTACTTCACATTGTCCTAAAATAATGTGAAACCAAGAGTTACCCACAACTCCTCATATTCCTTCTCCTCCTTGGTCATATAATACTTATAGTTCTTATTCTTCTTCTTGGTCTTAAGAGAAGTAACATGCTTACCCACTACATAATTATCCTTATCTTCTAGGATTGAATTTAAAATACTATAAAATCTTACTTGTATCTTGAAACCTTTTTATTAGGCACAAATAATTGATGTTATTTGAATGATGCATGTTCATCGACAACGTGGTGTTCACTTGGATCCATACTACCTCAAGACTAGATTCAACCAACACCTTGGTCTTCTCTTTTAGCTTGGTCTCTTCTCTCACAACATGAGTAGATATTGAGAGTCCTTAGCACTCTTCAACTTCTAAATTATTATCCTCCATAAAAAATAGATTACTTGGACCTATAATCTCATCATGACTCACACTTTTAAACTTTGGATTCTATGTCCTAACATACCTTATTTATTTCACTCTAAGATCCTAAATAAATGTATTATAACTTGTAGACCTTTACTTTTATAACCTATCAATGTGACCTCTCTATTCACAATTGTAGCACACCAAACTCCTTAACGAAAACATAGTTTATCTTACTATGTTTAGATAGAATATTGAAATATGTCCTTTATCATGAAAAACAAAACAACCTCCCCTTTTTGAAGAGGACTCACCTTGTATAATATTATGTGTAAAATGGTTTGCAAAGTGTCCCAAATCAATAAAGTTAAAGCATTGAATTATGTTCACACCTTTAGACTAATGACCCCCATCATAGTCCCATGCAAATTCATTTCTAATAGGTCTCTTATAATATCTATCCCTATGAACAAATTGATTACATGTATAATAGTAACCATTGAATCCTACATACCTCATGGCATTTGGCTACCTAATTCGATTTGTCTTTACTCTACTAGCACCATCATTCCTTGTATGATGATTTATCTTCAAAGTATGATTGTCTTGGTTCACATTAGTCTTTATCTTATCTTTACTTGCATTCTTTTGTTCTTCTTCATATAGAAGATATTTCTATCACTAACATGATTTCAACCACTCATAATATTATCTATATCACATGAGATCTTTTCAACTCTCACAAATGTCTTCACCTTACTAGATGTCTTTTGTAACTCATATTTCAAAGACTCATTTTCATAAGCATAACTTAAAAATTTCATCTTCTTTAACTTTTAGGCTTATAGATAGAATTTCCCATTAACAACTGAGATGCTTGATCATATCTTCATTCTCCTTGGTTTATTCACTAATTCTTTCCTCATACAGACTAAATTACTCCTCATAGTCCTTGAGTTTATATTTCATCTTCTTAATGATCTTCTTCTCAATCTTCAGTTCTTCAAGAGCATTCATCGATACAGTCTTACAATTTACCTCATATTCATCATTATCTAACTCACTCCAAGTATATTCCTTCTAATGTGAGAAAATTATTTCCTTAGACATGAAAAGTTATTCATCTTTAGTAGGGCCATCATCTTCAAGATCATATTTTGAGTCTCTATATCTGATGAGTTGCAATCTTCTTTGGTGTAAAGATTCTTCTTGTTCTTGAAGGACTTATTGAAAAAATTTAACCCCAAGTAAAATGTAGGTCAACCCATACTATTTTGAAATTTTAATAAGGTTCTCATGTGTCTTATAGGGTGTCATATTAGTCTATTATAATACTTATCATCTCCCTAGTCCTTGTTGGAGTCCATCCTCTTTGTGCTAGGCTAGCCAACTAAAGTTAAAGGTTGGTCAACCCTATTAAAAGGTATTAAAGGGCCAAATTATGTTTAAAATATACTAAGTTAGTCCTTGATATGTTTTAATAAGTTTACAAGTCATAAATTTGTCATAGGCTATGTCTCATGTGGAAAAAGGGGCCTTTTGGTCATATTTTAACCCATTTAATGACTTCTATGAACTTTCATGAAAGAAAGTTTGACACCAAGGGGAGTTTCAACATGGAAGATGTTAGGATCTTGTTATAAACAATTATATGTTATAAAATAAGTAGTTATATTTAGTGGATGTTAGTTTCTTCTTGATTTTAGGATCTTTTGAGCACTTGTACAGACTTTTTGAGTCCATCATTAGCTAAAAACATGGTTAAAGTAACTCTTCACATCAAATAATCTATTTAAATTATTTTTTTCTAAGGATAATGAAAAAAATTTCATCTGTAACTTCTTTTCCTCCATTTTCCGTTGACAAGCAAAGAAAGGTCAACTTCAAGCACTTGGCATGGGCCATATAGGTGGAATTGGGAAGACTGATTCTCAAGGTGGATAATAATTTAAGTGAAATTAATTTTTATAATAATAAATTTATGTTTAGTTTATTACCCTTTATGAATAATAAATTTGATTCCACGCATCTTTTTATGCTTATGCAACCATGAGTGGGTCACTATTTGAGCTTGTCTAAGATTTTATTGATTTGGATTGATGAATTTATATGTATTAGGTGTATTTATATTATTTAAAAGACATTTTCATGATGATTATTATTATTTTTTAGAGTTTAGTTATTTGAGAAAGCCTCTTTTAGGCTTGTAAAATGCCTAGTTTGCACTTGTAGTCATTTCACTTACCTTGGAAATGTTTCCCCCACATTGGAAAAAGGTGTTTTTTTATTTTTTTGGAGATGATACTGATTTATTTTAATCATATAAGTGTTTAAAATTTATCTTATGGTGTTTGGAAAGCCTTCCTTTCATGTTTCTTGTCATTTCAATATTTTCATGTATGTTATGGTCAAGAAGCTCCACTTTTGGAAGCATGTTGATGTCATAAGTGTATTTTGGAGGGTTTGATATGGTATTTAACCTATTTGGACCACTAATGTAAATTTAAATGTTTTATGGAGGCATGTAGGTGCTATAAACTTACATATTCAGACAATGGGCTTAATTTTACTTGTGTAGAAGGAATGATCATCTATAATTGATGCCATAGATATGACTTCTAAAGGTGATCCAATAGTTGTTCAATCCCTTTTGAGATCCCTTTCCATGTAAAATGTCTAAACAAAACCTCTTGATAATTATATTTAACTAAGAAAGGTGTTGAAACATCAAATGGGAAATTAGATTGTGGTCAGGCCTTTTTGCTCCAAAATGACCAAATAGAGGTCCATAAGGTTTTGTATGACCTATTTAAGAATGCCACTTAAGTAACCTAAGCCATCTTGAGAATTTAATCCTATATTCATCATATAGGACAAGGCTTATTCTAATTTTGAGAAACAAAGGATGAGTGGAGATTTGATTTTGTAAGGTCTAAAGATGGTTAGAAAATCACTAAAATAGGGCAGTGTTATCTATAAGACATTGATCAGAATGTTAACCTTGCTCTTCATTATCATGTTCTAGGTTGTGCCATCAAATTAAAATGATTCCAATGGTACAAATGATACTTGAAAGTTACAAATACCATGAGAGAAGGTTAATTTAATCTCTTAGCCCCTAATGCATACTCCTCTATCTATACATAGGATTGTGAGGAATCACCTATAGGTAGAAAGGTCAAAGTTTGTGAAATAGGTATAACTAGGAATAAAGTGAAGAAATTTTATGGTTTGTGAGAAAACCACTACCTCCAAAGCATCATCAAAATCCATAAATAAGTACATTCTTCACCTAAAAACACTTATAGGCCTATAATGAATGAAAGATAGTTACCTACAGCTGGGATAATAGTGAAGTGAGATGATGGACCTTGGAGGAGTCTTAAGGTACTTTTTTGGCTAAAGGAGATAACAATGTTAAATATAATGACTTGGAGTACCTAAAGAGGTTTAAAAATAATAAATAAAGATAAATTTCATGCCATTCACATGCTAAAACAACCTACAACCAACCTTCAAGGTGTCAAGAACACACATAACTATAAGTGGGATGAAGACAATTGGAGGGTCAAGTTCCTCCACAAGGCCAAGTGAGAATCTCTAGCGATTGAATATAATGATAGGAACCTAAAATAACTAGAGGAGATATATAAAATTAGGTAAACCTATCAAAGTTTTCCACTTATGAGGTTAAAAAGGCGAATTTCACCCTCAACATACAAATAGTCACCTTCAAAAGTTACTTTTGAGTTTCATACTAGTTATAGGGGTAAATTGGGGAGTTAAGGGCTAAAATTTGGTATAAGGGGTCCTCATGAACTAAATAAGCCTCCCATCTATTCAATAGTGATAAAAATGAGGGCCAATACTCTCCATTTTATCTCAGAGATAAGCCACTTTTAGGGGTTAAAACTTGTAGAAGAGAGAGAAAATGGTGGAAATTGAAGGTTAGAGTTGAAATGGATATGAACACAAGTTGGGGAAAGCTTGGATAATAATGTAAAAACATGAATGAAGGATATTAAGGTGTTGGAATAAGCCCAGGTATGATAAATCCATGAAAGATGATCCAAATTACTAGGACTATAGCAAAATTATTGACTCCATTAGTCCAACTTTAGACTATTACAACAAAACTATGGCCTCCATTAGTACCCTAAGACCTAAATGAAAGTTATTGGCAACTCCATGAGAATCAGATACATGGATTCATATTGTACATAATCCATAGGGATGGAGTACGGGACTAGTTCCTTTAACACTTTCTTGTGTTTTATAGTTTTTGGAGATGATCAAAGGATGATAATCACTTTGAGAAAATACATTTGGAATCGAATAAACTTTCCATGTCATTTACAAAGCTAAGAAATTATCCTAAGTGTCTCTACTAGGTTTCTTACTTTAACAAGTACAAAATGAGAAAGGTGATCACATAGTTGAAATAGTGGTAACTCAAATTTAGAGATCTTTTAAGGTGTTTTGGATGGAGCTGAGCATATGAGGTGTCCTAACATGCATCATAAGACCCTTGGTGCATATCAGTTAAGGATAATAAGGAGATGTTATGGCCAAGTTTCAAGAAAGGTATAAAAGGAGTGATCATAATTATAGAAGATGATTCTTCTTATGTAAGAGAATAAAAATGATTTAGAAAACTTCTAATCTAGGTAGAGGATTCCTTGTAACTTTTTCTTATTAGTGAAAAAGAGACACTTGCTCCTAGTCAGCTTTGGAATGCCCGATGAAGGTGAATGATGAAGGTAGTTTCATGAAAATTTCTTGAAGATATGCTACACCTATTTTGGAAGAGGATGATTGTTTGGAATGGACACATATGCAAATTAGTTTCTAACTCCTCTTACACTTCACTTACATGCATTGTAATTGGTTTCCACCTTTGGATATATGTCTTTATGTATCTTAGACTTATTTTTCCTCTCTTTCTTTCTAATTGCTACAAGTATGAGCCATTTAGGCCATTGTAAAGAGAGACCATAGTTGTTATGGTGAAGCCCTACTAAAATGACATTAAACTTTGCTTTTAAACATTAAATACAAGTCCAATTTTGAGTTTTGATCATTTTGTCTAAGTGTGTGATTGATGTATAGTGGAGATAAGTGATAGTATCATCCTTACTCCATTTATCATTCATGTTTAAGCAAGATTTATAATGTTAATAGGTCATGTGAAGTGTGTTGAATGTACTAAGATCTATTTGAAGTATGTAATTGTCTCTATGGTGGGCAATCTACCCCTAGGTTAATTATCTTGTTGATTGGCCTAAGTATGTTACCTTCACATTAAAACACTATGTTAGGATCCTTCAATGCATGGAATTGGTCTTAGAAAGCATTGTTGCTTAGTATAAGTATGATAGTCTATGGGATATATCTTGGTGGATCACCTCTCTAGTATAGTTTTAACTTTATGAAAACTCTTAAATCTTTTCATGAACAAGAATTAGATTAGGTGATAGGCACTGAGAGAAGAATTCAGGTGGGTAGCCCTTTCAATCCTATAGATTCTTCTACCCTACAAGTTCCAATAAAATTCAGAGATAATTAAATGTTACATCAAATGTAATGAGATTCATAGAGTGTCCTAGGATGCACAATTTGATGACAATAAGACTTATTCTTATTTTTATACTTTCTCAATCCTTTCTTCTTGTATGTCTCCTTGTCTTCATCTTAGCCTTCACTATGCTCTTCATCATCATTTTTCTCATTATTATGAGGGCACTTCCAAGAAAAAGGTGCTATATTTCCATAGTTGAAACATTTGAAGGGTAATTTACCCTTATACTTCCTTGAGCCAATGTTGAATTTCCTATTAATCAAAGTGTTTCTATCTATTTTTTTTTACTTTTTATTAGTGTGTAAAGAAATAAACCAGTGAAAAAGGGTGTGTAGAAAAAACTATCATAATGTGCATGTGTTGAAACCAAGTGATTATTGAGATCTCCTATTTGGATTGGGAATATTACCTATAAATAAGAAAGCACTAAGACAACTTGTTTATTAGATAATTAGATGGGTAGATTTCCTAGCATGAGCTAGATCCAAGAAGTGAAAGCTTCCTAGGATGTTGTCAATCCACCTAATTTAAACACTTAAGTTTGTTGACAAAAAATAAAGTATTTACATTAAATAAGAACAAAATTAAATTAAATACAATAATATGATAGTAAATAAATAAATTTAACAAAATAAAGTTAAATACTTTACATAGAAGATGACTAAGATAAATCAACTAGTGTTGAAAATTAGTTAAGGCAAAATGGTGTCTTTTGGTTTTGATAATTTGACAAGGGTCAAAATGGATAAGGAAATATGGTTTGGTTGAGGTTTGTAAATGATTATAATGGTCAAGAATACAACGTTTAAAATGGTTAAGATGGTAAAATGGTAAATGGTCAAGTTGGTAAATATGGAAAAGGGGAAAAAGGTTCAAGTAGATAAATATGACAAAGGGGGAAAGTGGGAAAACATAGAAAAGAAAAGGAGAGGTTAAGGAAAAAGGTATGGAAGTAGGATGAATAAATAACTAAAGGAAATAAGAAATTTAAATAAAAAATTCATAATATTAACTTGAGTGATTGATGAAGGTGTTGATGTGGTTGAAGATGTTGATGATGTTGTTGTTAATGATGATGTTGGGATCCTATAATAATTTTTGAAGAGATTTATTTCTATGAATTATTTCCTTCATGGTGTGGATTACCTCCTTCAAAAATTCTCCTATACTATGAGAATAAATTCTTCTAATAAATACTAATTGGCCTGACCATGGGTGAAGGAGAACGGGGGATTTATAGCATTTGTTGTCAATAAACATGTCAAAGAAGTGGAATAGTGAAGTATGGCACCATTTTTCAAGTGGGCTCATAAATAATAAAGGGGATAACAATTGTGGGATTCCTAGCTTGTTGGTTTGTCTCCCACCTTGCACATGAGTCCAATTTGGAGTGAGAATGATGCACATGGGCTCAAAAGAGGTCAAATGAATTTTCACCAAGATAATTTGTGTTTTGCCTAAGTGCCCCATGAATTTTGGCACCATTATCCATGTGGGTGCATGAGTGGTCATGAAGACAAGGGGGTGATATTCTCACTTAGCCAATAGGTCTTCCTCTTGGTTTTTTTTCTCCCAACTTACTAAAGAGTCTAAAATGGAGTGTGAATCATGAACATGGGCTCATATGCATCTAAAATACTTTCCACCATTCACTTATATCTATTAGATAAGTGCCCCATGAATTTTGGAATCATTATCTATACATGAGGATAAAAACACATTGAATGATGATCACACAGTGAAAAATACACCATACTTCAAAGGAGGGACCCTTTGGTGCTTAATGATGTCATTAGGTACCTTGGCAGTGGGTCCCAGGTGGGGTATGGTGTCCCACTTCAATCCACCTCACTTCCAAGCCATGTCACTTTAAATATCACATTCCATGTCACTTTCCATGTCATATGCCATGTCACTTTCTATGTCATCATGAATAGAGACACTGGGTCTCATAGTGATTAGTGACCGTGAATAGTACTTTTGAGTAGTTCTTTCAAATAGTACTTTTGAATAATAGTATGTAAATAAGAGAATAGTGATTTTATTAGATTAAGAGGGGTTGGTTAAGGATTAATAAGGTTTAAGGGGATTTTTAGGGGGTCCTGAGGCATTCAGTCATCAAAAACTACAAGTGTACAATTTTTTAGTTTCTATATTTTGTCCCTTTTATTATGTAACTTCCAATTAACAAGCTACAAAACAAAAATAGATCACTTGGTTGAATGTTAGGATGATCCAAGTATGGGAGGAGGTGTTCCCCCTCTAACATGGATTAGATAAGGTAAAGCATAATCAGGTGTGGGTTTAATAATTGGTTGGTGAGGAGGTACTAGGTGGTGCCATAAGGTAGTTGGGTATTTGAGATGCAAATATGTGCATAAAATGTGACTAAGTGTGGTAGCCAAGATCACACATAAACTAAAGTTGTCGATGTTGGTTAATTTAAGTTTGGGTCTAGAGGTACATATGTTATGGGTAATTGGTCCATAACATTAGTCATAGCTTATTAAGTCATTCCTATCAAGTGATCTAGACATGGTCAGGATTGGCTATGGGTATCCAAGGTAGGAAGTGTTCCTAAAAAATAACCTAAATGGTGAGGTCATGCAAAAATGCAACATGGCAAGGTTGGTGGGTGTGGTAAAAATTTCTTAGGTCAAGGTCATTACAAAGACATGTAGTATTTTGGGTCCAAATGACCAATGTCAAGGTGGAAATGGTTGAATGGTTAGTTGGTTAGAGAGAGAGGTTAGCAAGGGTTCAAATAGGGTGTGGCTAAGCTAACTTCATATGCAATAAGCAAGTGAACACTACTTACATAGTTCCATGAATGTGGTATCCAACAAAAATTTAGGCCAAATGTAGTTCTATAGTGGAGTTTAGATGGGTTTCCCCAATGTGATATACCACATGGTTTGGTGTGGGCTTATAGTTTGGTAATGATGAGGCATCATGGTTTAGATTGGTGAATAGTCACCATAATAATCCTACATGCATTAGGAGAAGACATATTTTTAAGGTGGGATAAATAAGTGGGTAACAAAAGGCTAAACATCAAAAATGTCCTATGATAGAGCTAAGATAAAGAAGAGGTACCTTTGTGAGGAGGTTATGCCTTCTAAAATTGTGTGAGGGTATAAGCATAGTGTTAGCATCTATTACTATGAGCTAAGTTTTAGGAGATGGGCATCTATTAGGATTTGCATAGTCTTATTGGGGAAAGGTCATCATCTCTATGATCTTAGTTTTAAGGGTAGTAGAAAAGTGATGACTTGTAAAGAATTTCTTTTATGGATAAGTAAATTCTACAAGTTAGAAAGTTGGAAGCATGCTGAGTGATAGAGAATGGACCTTGCCTAACCCAAGAGCTACATGGGTAGGCAGGAAAAAAGGTGGCCATGTCTGCATCCTCTATCCTAGTTCCCTAAAACTAATGAATTTGGGTTCCCCTTAGAAGATGTCCTTCTAGCAAGGAGCTATGTGGTCCAGGATATTGGTTATATAATTGGCTAAGATGGGGGATCTTCCATAGTGTCAAGTATTTGGGATCTATCATCACCATAAATAGTGGTAGTTTTAAAGGTGTGATCATTACAGTGGCCCATGTCTAGAAGCCAATTTACATCAACTAGGTTAAAGGTGATAATGATGTAAATAACCACTAATCCCATAAGGACTTCAAAATGATAAATCAAGTAGAAACATTATATTTGGAACAAATGATAAGGGCAACAAAAATACATCATGATAGCACATTATGATTGTATTGAGATTAATAGTTCAATCAAGGGCTACGTGTCCACATGAAAAGGTAAGTAGACATGACCATTTCAAGTTGGAAGATTGTTTAAGGGAATCAATGACATCATAGGACCCTCCCCATTGATGAAATGGATAATAATGTCAGTGAGAGATAATAGTTGGGTAGCCTATTTAAAGAATCATGGTATGAACAAATACCTATCATGAAATCATTTAGTTTTGTGAGTTGTTTAGGGTGTATAGAACTACCAAAGGTTGAAGATGATGAATAATGGGAGTAAAAAAAGAGACAATTAGCAACCCCCATGACCTAAAGTAATATACATGTTAAATGTTCGTATATATAAAATACTACAACATGTAATGGTAATAATGGAAGTGTTGTAAAACCAATAGCAAGAGGAAAGGAACCCATATCTTAAAATTGAGCCTAAACTCTTACCTCCTCGGCAATGAAGAAGGTGAGACTTTCATTTCACAAAGTGTAAGGATAGAGAACATGACCTTTAGCCTATTCATGGAGGGAACCCTCACTATCTAATGGGATGCACACTAAGGCAATAATAGGTGGGAGCTATGTGGGTAAAATAACTAGAGCAGAGGGATTTAATGGATATGATGGGTGATCAAGGTGAAATACCTAGAGTAAAATGTGATTCTTTCCATATGATAATGAATTTGGAAGAGGAGAATAATTACACCCTTCAGTGGTTGCTGATATAGGGAATGTTATAAATGTTAGTTCAGGGAGTAGTCAAGTAGAAGGCTAGTTGAACACAAATCTAGAGTCACCAAATAATTGTCCTAATGCTTAGGTAGGAAAACAATTTATGTATGGGCCTTAGGTGAGTGTGGATAGTCTAATAAATTTGTCTTTCATGTGTGACTCCTCACGCCCTAAAATAAAATATTGCATATTTTACTATAAACATGGATAAAATGTGTCGGATATCATTGTTTGAATGTTATCACGCTTAGGGTTATGTGGATACTTATTAATGTTATGGTTATGATTATGACTGTTATGGTTATGGTTGTTATAATATCAATTAAGGTAAATTAGATGAGGTAAGGCAATGAATACCACTAATAGTAAAGTGAGGAATATAATCAATAGACAAATGTCATAATGAAAATATCAACCAAGCACATTAGGATAAGAGGGTATGATGTTTCTTCTTGTAAAAGGATCAGAAATAGACCTAAGGTGGGAGTGGATTAATGAACATAATCCCTATGAATGCATCACATGATCATTCTTTGAAGGATAAAAAAGGTGTGTTGATCATACTCTGTCATGTACTCAAAATGTGTAGAGGGTTTAAAGGGGAAGAGGTGATATATGGGGTGAAGGGAATAGTTAGAGAGGTAAAAGAGGAGGACCCATTCTTAATAGATAAAGATATTTAAGGAATAAATGGATCCCTTAAAATAGTAAACCTGATAATATTTCATGCATTATAGCAAGAGAGCTGAGGATATGAGGAAACAAACATGTATGTACACTTATAAGTAGTACAATTGGTGACCACACTCTAATGAGTGAGAATTTGGAGTTCCAATGGGAGAAACTAAATGGGATATAACAAGGGATGACGTGAAGGTAGAGCAAGAGATGGATGAAGAGATAGGTAAAGAAAAAAATGAGGTCACAGATAAAGATAAGGCAAAGAAATATGGAAGGAGCCAAGAATGGATATGGAGGAGGAAAAAAATAAGCTTGAGAATAATAATAAATGTTATCAAGGGAGTTGAAAAAAGTGAAATGAAATGAAGAAAAGAGAATAAAAATAAAAGGTGGAAGATGGGGATTGGAGGAATGCAGTAAAGAATGATAGATTGGAGAATTGAAAAGGATGGGGAAAGAAGTGTAACAATCATAAAGGGTAAGGGGAGGATGAGAAATATGGGAGGCCATGAAATGTTTGAAAATAAGTCTAAAAAATACCAAGGATAAAATAGTTTGGTGATGAAAATGAAACATAAGGAAATAAATAGAAGAAAAGGTAACATGAGGAAAAAGGAGTGACATGAGGACACAAAAAGGATGACATGAGAGTGAAGAAGTAGGTGAACATGTGACCAAGAAAACATGGATGATGATAGGCAATGAGAGGAACAATGAAACAAATTAGATGGTGGTATTCAAGATGAGAATAGGATGGAAAATGGGAAATGGGTTAATAAAAATGAGAGGAGTCAAAAGATGTGTGGATAAGAAGCCAAAGAGACAAGGTATGTGTTAATCATCTTGTTAGAAGAGATTGACAAGATGAATGGGTGATTATAAGAGATTGAAAATATGAAAAGTGGTGAGGTGGTGAAGAAAGAGGGGAACACAATGAAAGGGAATGAGATGAAAATAAGGGATGAATATCAAGGATGATAAGAAGAAAAAGGAAGAATTGAAGTAGGGATATAAATTATGAACACTCACATAGATGTAAAAGATAAGTGAGTACTGAGATGGAAAGAGGAAAAGGGGAATGCAAAGTGCAAGAGACTAGAACTAATAAGAAGAAAAGGGAAATTATGGAAGGCTTCTCAAAGGATAAAGACCTAGTTATAAGTTAGTTATGGGGGAAGAAAATGGAAAAGGTGCGAAGAGTGGAAAATAAACAGAGAGTGGTGGCACACATAAGATAAAAATGGGATTCTACAATAAATAAAATAAATAGATATCATGATATATCGAAAATATGGGAAAGAGGAAAATAAGAACTAAGAATTGTAATGACGGTGGTTTAGAAGTAGTGGAAGAGAAATAAAAAGGTGGTATCAAAGAATAAAAGGAGGTAAATGTGTTCATTAGTGTGTAAGGGAACAAGATGATATGGAATTGGTGAGGAAAAGAGAGTGAGGAAGAGGGTATGATAGGTTTCCAATGGTAAGGGGAAAGGATGAGGATGGTGAAAGAAGACAAAGCGGATAAAGGGAATAGTGGGTAGGAAGTGGAAAGAAGGATAAAAAAACATGAAAAGTGGATGGGGGAGTGAGCCACAAAGCATGTGTAAGGAAAGGTGATAGGGAGGCCAATGAAGCAGATTAGGTTGTAGCTTTATGGGAGATAAGAGGGGCCATTGAGGAAGGTTGTCAATCCTTGTGTTAAAAGAGATTGACAAGCTAAATGGAGGGAGGTGGTGTGGAAATAGGTAGATAAGTGGAAGAAAATATATTAGGTAATAAGGGAAAATAAAGTAAAGGATGTGGTGGAGATGACCTTATTAAATGAACACTACCTACATAGTCTAAAAAGACATCATGCCAATGTTGTTCTCCCAGCAATGGGGGAAATACAAAGGGGAAGTATTAGATGATGCTAAAATACAAGGATGATAAGAAAAATACAAAGCCTCTCTAATATAGGATGCCCTAATAAAGAGGGTGTTATTAGAAATGGAAATTAATGAGAAGAAAAAGAGGAGGGTAATTAGTTATTAGTGGCCAAACTACCCTTAGAAGTCAAATAGTGCCTACATAGTCCATGGACATCAGACCAATGTAGTTTAACTAGGGTTGGTGAATGGTACTCAAATGGGTTACCCCACTTTGATGTAATACATGGTCTAGTTTTGTTGAAGGTTTGCAAAGTGTGTGTGTCAAAGGTAAGTTAGGGTTGTAAAGAAAGGTATCCCCATAAGGTAGGTTGATTGATGTTAATGGTATTTTGATTTTGTTTATGGTTTGGATGGATGATAGTGGTGGCACACAAGTTGGTTAGATGACCATAGTAGATGTGGAAATAGACATGAAAATACATGACTCAATGAGGAGAGGATAAGAAATGAGGTGAAATGCATATTTGTTCACAAGGATAAAGTAAAAAAAAAAAACCCAAAGCTGGATTGAATTAAGGAACATAAGCCTTTGGAATGCTTCATGTTAGAATGCATTAGTTGGTAAACAAACTTTATTAATCACAATGTGCCAAGTAAGCTCAAAATTCCTTGATTTATAGATAGTATAAATGGAAGATGGGTAATAGGTAGTGTGAAGGATACACGATAATATATATGGTAACCTTATGTGGATAAGTTTGCCCCTTTTATAGGAAAATTAAAATTATAATAGACAAGTCCGTGTCATATGATAGACATAGATTGATTAATGCAAGAATTCTACTTGTGAGATCAAATTATGGCTTCCCTCTTATTATGTTGTTTGAGAGCTGATTACAACTTTCAAGATTATTTAGAATTTTCTTTGATTGTGATAGTGGGTCTTTTGCTTTATTGATGTATATGAGAAGTTAATCGATGTGGGAAACTTCCAATAAATTTCTCTATTTTTGACAAATTTGAATTATCCATCCTTTAAGGGAGTGCTCTAATTTTAGATGCTTTGTTTAATGTTTTTTTATAGTTGTCCTTCAAGGGAGCAATCTACCTTTAGTGCAAGTAATTTTTATTTTCTTTTTAGGTAGTTGTCTTTCAAGGGAGCATTTTGAAATGCTTAAGATATTGACCCAAGTAATATTTTGGTATCCAAATTGTTTTTGGATTTGATGTTTTTAGACATGGATAAGTCTAATTAGGTTCAAAGTTTTATCTTTATAAAGGAAAAATTTTAATATAAGAGGATTAAATGATGGGTGAAAGGAGGTGGTTTGAGAGACAATGACCATGGGATTTCATCTTGTTAGAGATATATTATTCATGAGAAGCATGCTATGGGTAGAGTCATGGTAACCATATTTAGGAGTAAGCTATGACTATGATAATTAATCACATGGTTCTATGTTGTAATTAATTATCCTTAGATGGAGAAGAGGAAGATGGGTGAAGGTGAAAATCTTGTTAATTAAGGGATGATCTTAAGTTAGAAAAAGAGTGAGCTTGATCCTTATTTAATAGAATGGATGTAAATGTGAATCATTTAGAGGTCCATTTTTGGTTTTACATTGAAAGAGGAAAAATGATAAGCTCTTATTCCATACTTATGGGTTATGATGTAAGGTCCAAGCCAATTGAAAGCAAACTTACCTCATTTATTTTTATCCATGTTGGTTTTATTTGATGATGAGGTTTCTTATATTGATTTATTTCACTTGTAGGTACTTATTATAAGCACACTTGACATGTTCTTGATAGATATGGAGGTGGGTGAGGGTTTCTAATTGATGCTCGTCAAGTAGTTCAAGCTGAGCTAAATGATGTTGATGATAATCTTATTAATAAATAAGATCTTCCAAAGATATGTGAGGAGATGGAAATTGGACTTCAAGAGGTAAGATTACCTCTACTCTAATTACTAGAGAGAAAGGGGTAGTACCTATAGAGGTTTGAATGCTAGTGTGATAGGTCCATAAAGTAAATGGGATGTGTAAGTGTCAATCCCAACCTAAAGCACTTACAATTTGATTAGAATTTTGTTAGAGGCTTCCACCTATCCATTTTATTGTGGATAGTAAGGTGAAGAAAAGCTTAATTTGATTCCAAATGCATCACATAGACCTTGGACTTGCTTGTTTTTTAAATATTTTCCATTAGTGATGACCTTATGAGGAACATTGAAGTAGTAGATGATATGATGATTGATAAATTACACAATCTTCTCTACTTTTGTTTAGCTAAGAGGAATAGATTATATACACTTGGTGAAATATTTGATGGTTGTGATGATGGAGCTATGTCATTGCAAATAATGGGAGTTGATTTACCTAATGAGATTGAGCCCCCATTGTGAGAAAGGCCAGAAGTCTTTAGATACTTGGAGGCCATTAGCTAGCATGTGATGTGAATTAGCTTGTTATTGAAATTTAACACACTTTTTTACATAATCACAATGACCTTGAGGGTGGGCCAATAGTAGCCAAGGTGAAGGATACATATAGTGACTACTATGTCGTTAATGTGTCCCCCACAAATTCCATCATGTGCTTCTCTAATAGCATGGGAAGCTTCATGGATATGTAAGAAATGAAGAAAGAGACTATCAAAACTAAATTTGTTTAGGATTCTCCCTAGTATGGTATAACAAGAGGTACTCTAAACAAATGTTCTTTGGGCATTCCTAGAGATGTTGGGAAGAACAATGCCTAGGTTGAGGTAGTTAAAAGTTTGGCCATACCAAATGTTGGATGGGGATTCCTCCACATTAAAAATGGTAGGGGGGTCAGATTGGTTATAAGAGGGTGTGGTAAAATGATGAATGGTGACAAATATTTTGGAATTGAAAGGATGAGAAGGGATTTGGGAAACAAGGCAAGCCATTGGATCTATCAATTTATTGGTAAATTAGGGAATAGATTAGACCAGGTAACATTTAAATAATGCTAAAGATTTATCAACTAAAAGTTTGTATTTATATAAGACATCATTTTTACATTGATAGGAGCCATTGACTTAGTTGACCATGAGCTAACCAAATAATTGACAGTCTTAATTCCCAACGTTAGAGTGGTTCAGAGACTTATGACTAGGGCTTCATACTCAATCATATTATTGGTTCATTCAAAGTCAAGTTTTAAGGAAAGAGGAGGGGGTTCACCATTAAGAGGAATAAGAATAACTCCATCACCCCCACCTCATTGGCACTTTGAACCATCAAATAACATAGTCATTTGGTTGGTTATGTCCTCTTAGGAAAGAGTAGTGATGGGCTCATCTAGGAATTTCAGAAGAAGTGGTTGGTGATATATCAAAGGTGCTTTGGCCAATTGGTCAACAATGACTTTCCCTTTAATTAACTTTTGTTTAAGGAATTCAAAATCAATTTCTAAGCCACTTAGCCATATGCTAGTTTTGATATGGCTTGGAATGCATATACTTTAGTGGGTCAGTGTTGATTATTATTGACCAAATTTTTTCCCTTCAGGTCAAAATTGGGCACCCCTATATGAAATCTCGATCATCTAAGTCTATACCTTTTGGCTAGGTCCATTATCTAGAATTATTTTAGAAAAGGTGTTCCACATAAAACCCATGACAAAAGTACAAGTGTTCATTCTCTCAAAGGTTGTATTTTCAACTTTTTTATTTAAGTGTTAGGAATTATTTTAGATATTTTATTCGAAGAAATTTTCCTGAAGGGTATCTTTTTCAGGCTAAAGGTCAGAAGTCTTTTAGGAAAATTATCCACTTCAATTTTTTTGAAGGGCACTTCAATTTTTTTGAAAGGCATCCTATAATCCTTTTGAAGGGGTGTTTGTAGATTTTTGAAGGTATTTTTATTAGAGAAAGGGCCCATTTCAAAGTTGAAAGGTACTTTAAAAATACTTGAAGGGTATTTTCCTTTTGGAAGGGCATTTTACAAAACCATGAAGGGATAATTTTCCTTTTAGAAGGTTCATTTTCAAGAACTTTGAAGGTCTATTTCTCAAATTTGAAGGACACTTTCCCTTTATAAAGGGAACTTTCCCTTCAGAAAGGGCACTTAGTAAAATTCCAAAAAAATATTTGCATTGAAAAAAGGGATAATTCTAATTCTGTTAGACAATTTTTCTGATATAAGGGGAAACAAAAAAATCTAAAGAAATTTGGCCACAGACATTAAGTCCATGAGAAAGTTCCCAATGAATAAAAGTCCAAGGGAAACAAAATTTTGAGGGAAACTAAAAAAGTATCTAAGGAAAATATCTTAGAGGAATTCATGATGGGTCCACAAATATTGACTTTAGGGTCATGGGCTAGTTGTTGGAATTAAAAAAGCTTGCTAGGAACCTAAGGGAAAATGTGGAGGTGACAAATGGTAGAATCCCAAGCATCTGATGTAGACAAAACAAGAAAAAAATAGGTAGGTTGATGGTTTGAGTCATTTCTAGTAACTGGCCAAATCAAATGGATTTCACAAAATCATAAACACAAGTTTCAAGAGGATGGCTAGTAGTTAGGGAAAGCATTTTCTAATTTTTGAAATAAATTTATTTTCCCTCGAGCAGTGCTATGTGTTATCTCCCCTATTAATGGTTTCAAATGCTCTTGGATGGTCTTTGATGGAGGTAGTTACATGAAGTATGGTAGAAGATTCATTGCACCATTTTAGAAGATTTTGCCTTGATTTTACATGGACATCTATCTCAAGATACATTCATTATCTGCTTCCCACTCAACCATATATGTAGTGTAACTATTTTTGTTCTCAAGCCTAAACATGTTTTTATATGACCTTTGAACTTCCCTCTTTATTATTATCAGAAATTCTATAAATGAATCTATTTTAGCATTTTATAGGAATGACTCCATTTGGGTATGGAAAATCCCTACCAAAAGTTTGTCTTCAATTAATAAAGATATTTTTTTACCTCATTCAAGAATTCTCCAAGTGTACGTGATGGTTATTGTCTTGTGCAAGTTTATCTTAGCTTACCCTCACATGTCAATTTTCCTAGTACCTTATGAGTTCAAAGACTTCTCTTTTCAAGTCAACAAGAATTTTAAAATGGAGTTATAGTTTTAGTGAATAGCTCATTCAATAGTGTGTCTTATAATGCCTATTATCTAAGTCTTCCTAGCCTAAGCCAATTCCAAGACCCCATGCTAAAACATTAATGCAAGTAGAAGGTTGTCATTAGATGGAGTGTATATTAGGCTTCTCTTGGTTCAAAGTACATTTCAATAGTGTGAGTAGAGAAAATATTTTGGTGCATCACCTCTAGTATGATAGATTTAATTTTAGTTATTATAACCCTTCTCATCCCCCTAAGTTGATAGTAGTAGGAACATGATCTTAAATGGTACATTAAGGGGAGATAGCCCCTAATCTAGAGATGCACCTTAGAATATGGATACCCATATCCCTAAGGTAATTCCATTGTCTTTCTTAAATGAGGAGAATATTTTACCATCTCCTCATTAGGTGTAAGTTTAAGTGACAAATTTTTTTGGAACACTCAATGGGACTATTGAGTCCATTCATTGAGGAGTTTTGGTGTTCTCCTCAAGACATAACTTTTGGAGGCAATTCTAACAAACATCAATGGTAGCTCCATGTACATATCTATTAGTTGAACATCACAAGTATACCAATTTTTATTTATTTTTATTCCATACTCTTTAGTGAAGTGATTCATTGATATTTGTGAGTTTGAGCTTGTTTTAACACAAGTTGAGGAGTTATGTCCATCTTTGCCTTTTCCTCTTGATTATGATCAAGTTCTTGACCATTCCTTTCATGATATTCATTAAGAATATGCTTCTAATGACTAAACCTATCAATTTTGTGCTCCATCTAAGCCACCTATCTCTCCTCCAAGTCATTCCATTGATAGTTTCAAAATAAATCTCATTGGGTACCAATAATAAATGCTAGACCTTAAAACTAGGCATGGTTATGGTGAAATCATACCTAGTGTTTGTATTGAGAGTGTAAGAAATGACTTGTAACAAATAAAGAAGGATTGGATACCTATAGAGGGGGATAATTGGCCAAATATTACCTATTAAATTCTTGATGTGTGTGGTTTGATCTTTAATCTAGAGGAGAGATTAAGAGTTTATGAACAAATCCCATCTTGGCAACCTCAAAATTCCCCAAATTCAACTTCAAGTGTGCCATCCTTGCCTCTTCAAAATTATATTCCAACCATGTTGCTTAATACCCCAAACCCGTCATGTACTTTCCCAAGTTTCCCTTATTGCAAATACATCCAAGAAAGCAGCCTAAGGAAGAATAACATCATGGTTGAGGAGCTTGATTTGTTGGGAGAGGATTTTTAGAGGGAGATATTGGACTTTTAAGCTCATCTTGAAAGGGAGTTTGAATTGGCCAATCAGGCATTAAGTTAGTCTATCATGGCAAGGGAAGGTAAGCTATCTAAACCCAATCCTCCAACTTATATTCAAAGTTCCAATCCCAAGGAAACTACAAGTTTTCTAGACATATCTTTCACCCCTTCATCAACCTCTCAATCCCATGAATATATCCTTGAACCCACCTTCCCTAGATGGAAAAATGTGATGGTAGCTCATTAGGGAAAAAAAAATCATGCTCAAATGGAGAATTTATTAGGGAAGAGACATTGTGAACCATTCAAACCCCTCCCACCCTACTCAGAAGACCATTTAATCCATCCTTACACCCCCTCCAACTAATCAAGGTCACCTTCCTAATGTAGAGAATTATCTTTCTACTTAGCAATCACCTTTGGCCAAGCTCCCTATTTTTGAAGTGACTAAGGTTGATGTCACTAAGAGGGAGGATGAGATTGAAATATTAGATTCTATTAAGGATGAAGAAGGGTTGAGTGATGGTGAGGAGAATTCAAGTTATGAGGATATGAAAGAAGATTCCCTTGTGTTGGGAAAGATGCCTTGGAGCAAGTTCTCTTAGACTCTAAAGAAGAATAAGAAATAGCCTTTTCTATCTTTAATTTTCATGACCTAGGGTAGCTAAAGGATGATGACCTATGGAAAATATTTGAGAGCATATGTAATGAATTTGAATTTGTCAAAGAACCTAGAAATCCCTTGGAGCTAACTAGGCATGAATAACAAGAATATGTGGCTCAAAAGGAGGGCACATGGTAGATTTACATGTAAATATTCCAAGGTTATTAGGAGAAGAAAAATACCAGGCTCTTATAAAGCAAGCTCAAAATGAGAGAGAATAAATACATGTTGAAGAGTAGCAACATGAAGAGAACCTAGATCATAGTAGAGTAATCTATGATGATTTTAGGCCTTTGGATGGTAACTTCAGGCTTGTCTCTACATCTATCTATGCATCCACCTCTAAAAATATTTTAGTAGAATTAAATTAATAAACACCTTCAAATGGTTATGATATAATGATCCTTGAAGAGTTTGAAGAGATTATGAGAATGTAAAAGGATGATGAGATCCTTCAAGGAGAGATGAACTTGCAACAAGATATCCCATACATGAGTTTATAGATTTGTCATGACAAGATGAAGGGATAATAGTTTGAGGCATGATTTGATGTTTAAAATGACCTTGAATGCTTTTACAATACATGGTAGATGATTCCATTGGATGATGTATAAAATCAAGGAGCAAAAAGGAAGAAAGAGTCATCTAGTATCCCATCCAAGAAGAAGCATGCCTATAATCCTCACTCATATAGTGAGGAAGGAGACTTAAGATACTTCCATTTTGAACTAGGAAGGGAGGTACAATCAATATCAATGTATATATTTATTTCCTTTTTACTATGTTTATTTTCCCTAATTGCAAAGTAGCACAAGTGTGTTTGCTTTAGTCTTTTTTGTGTGTCTCTTTCCTTTATGTGTTTAAGGAAGTCAATAGTTGTCTTCTTGATCAAGGCTTTGAGTCATGATCAAGGTTTCTTGTTTATTTTAGTTGTTAGATGACTCCATGCCCAAGGGACTAATTAAGCTACTAGTCTGGTTAGTATAGCAGGCATACTACACCTGAGTCACCAATTTATTGACCAAATTTTGGCCCTTCAAGTTAAAATTGGGCATCCCTATATGAACACTCAGTCATCTAAGTCTATACCTTTGGCTAGGTCTAGTATGTAGAATTCCTTCAGAGGATGTGTTCCACACAAAGACTATGGAAAAAGTACAAGTTTTCATTCTTTTAAAGGTTTTATTTTTGGGTTTTTTATTTAAGTGTCAGGAATTGTTTTAGATATTTTGTCTAAAGTAATTTTACTAAAGGGTATCTTTTTTGAGCTAAGGGTTCAAAGTCTTTTGGTAAAATTATCCACTTATATTTTTTTGGAGGGTACTTCAATTTTTTGGAAGGGCATCCTACAATCCTTCTGATGGGGTATTTTCAAAATTTTGAAGGCATTTTTCTCAATTAAAGGGCCCATTTCAAAGCCAAAAGGTATTTCACAAAAAATTGAATGGTATTTTCCTTTTAGAAGGGCATTTAAAAAAAAATTGAAGGGACAATTTTCCTTTTAGAAGGTTCATTTTGAAGAACTTTGAAGGTGTATTTCTCAAAAGTTGAAGGGCACTTTCCCTTCAGAAAGGGCACTTAGTAAAAGTCCAAAAAAAATTATATATTGAAAAAGGGCTAAGTCTAATTATTTTAGACATTTTATCTAATACAAAGGGAAAAAATATGAAGAAATTTGGCTAAAGACATTAACTCTATGGGAAAGTGCCCATTGAAGAAAAGTTGAAACGAAATAGAAAAGTGTTCGAGGAAAATATCCAAAATGAATTCATGATGGGTTCATAGACATCAACATTAGGGTCATGGGCTAGCCATTAGAATTAAAAATATTGATGGGAACTTGAGGGAAAATCTGGAGGTGAAAAATGGTAGAATCCCAATCATATGGTGTAGACAAAGCAAGCAAAAAATATGTAGGTCGGTGGTTTGAGTCATTTATGGTAGCCAACCAAATCAAAGGGACTATACAAAATCATAAACATAGGTGTCCAAAGGATGGATAATAGTTAGGGAAATAATTTTATAATTGTAAAAATAAATTCCATTTTCCTTAAGCAATGTTATGTGTTGGCTCCCCTGTTGACAGTTTTAAATGCTCGTGGATGCTTTTTAATGGAAGTAGTTTCATGAAGGATGGAAAAAGAGTCATTGCACCATTTTAGAAGAGTATAATACGATTTTACATGGACATCCATCTCAGGATACATTCATTGTTTGCTTCCCACTCAACCATACATGCTATGCAACTATTTATATTCTTAGGCCTAAACATGTTTTTTTGTGACTTTTGAGCTTCCCTCTTTTTTTTCTTAGAAATTCTATAAATGAAGCCATTTCATCATTGTATAGGAATGAATTCACTTGGTTATGGTATATACCTACAAAAATTTTGTCTTGAATCAATAAATATATATTTTTTTACCTCATTCAAGAATTCTCTAAGTGTATGTGATGGTTATTGTCTTATGCAAGTGTATCTTAGCTTAGCTTCACATGTCAATTTTCCTAGTACCTTTTAAGTTAAAATACTTTACTTTGTAGGTCAAGAATAAGTGTCAAATGGAGTTTTAGGTGTATTGAATAGCTCATTCAATAGTGTGTCTTAAAATTCCTATTGTCTATGTCTTCCTACCCTAATCCAATTCCAAGACCCTATGTTAAAACATTGATGCAAGTAGAAGGTTATCATTGGATGGAGTGTAAATTAGGACTCTATTGGTTTAAAATACATGTCAAGAGTGTGAGTAGAGAAAATATTTTGATGCATCACCTCTAGTAGCATATATTTACTTTCAATTATTCTAACCCTTTTCATCCACCTAAGTCGATAGTAATATAAACATGAGCTTAAATGGTGCATCGAGGGGAACTAGCCCCTAATATATAGATCCACCTTATAATAGGGATACCCATATCCCTAATGGGGTTCCATTATCTCACTTGAATGAGGAGAAGATTGTCCCATCTCCTCATTAGGTACAAGTTCAAGTGACAATAGTTATGACATAGGTTTTATGGTTAAGAAGGTAGTGGCAGAGTTTGGTGACCATGAAAGTTAGGGATAAGAATAGTTTATCGATATGGGTATATTGAGTCTCATATTCTAAAAGTGTGTAGCTAATTTAGTATACAAATTATTCTCTATGGTGTTCATCATGATTAGCTAACATTACCCTTAGGGAATGGCTAGTGGTAGAGATATATAGGTGAAATGGATGGTCATCCTTAGGAGGGATGAAGATAGGTAGTGACAAAAGGTATTATTTGAGAAATTCAAAGGATTTTTCACAATCACTATTCCATTTGAAAGAGACATCCTTCTTTAGAAGGTGATGGAAAAGTTGGTAACAATCTAAAGGCTAGGAAATGAAGTAATGAATGGATTAAAGTTTTCCTTGAAGGTTACATAGTTGTTGAAGGTTGGTAGGAGTGGGCATCTATAATATGTATCTGACCTTGGTAGGATTTACTTTGATTCATTGAAGATAGATGATAAAGCCAAGAAGCTTTCTTGAAAGGACCCAAAAAACACATTTCTTGGGGTTGAGTCTGAGATGGAAATGGATTAGGCTTTCAAAGATAATGTTGATAACTCTTAGATCATCTTCGTGAGATTTGGTTATTCCCAAGAGATTGTTGACATAGTCCTATATGATGGGGAAGATGAGGTCAGAGAAGGTGTAGGTCATGACTCATTGGTAAGTTACACTAGTGTTATTTAAATTGAAATGCATGACTTTGTAAAAAAAAGTTTCCCAAGGGGTGGTAAAGTTATTTTTAAACTGATATTTAGGAGAAATCAAGATCTTATTATAACCCAAAAACCCATCCATAAGAGAACATCTCATGGCTAGCTATAATATCAACAAGCTGGTCAATACTAGTTAGAGGAAAGTCATCCTTGGGGAAGGTGAGGTTAAGGTCATGAAAGTCCACATAAATGCATAGACTCCCAGTAGATTTGGTAATAGGTATGATATTAGAGACCCATTGGAGTAGTCAATGGGTTGAATGAGTTTATACATAAGACATACTAAATCTCTTATTTGACGAGAAGGGCTATGTGAGTATGCATGCATTGAAGTTTACGTTTAACAAGATTGGAATCACAATGAGTGACTATGTTATGGGTGGCAATGGTGGGGTCAATCTTATGCATATAACTATAAGACCAAGTGAATGTTATGTTACGGTCTTGGAGGAAAGAGGAGAAGTCTAAAAGTTCTTCAATATTTAGTGATTGGCCCAATTTGACAACACAAGTGTTATCCATAGTGCCCAAGTTTATATCCATGATGGATTCATTTAACAAGGTCAAGGATTTAGGAGGAAAGTATTTATGGATTTAAGAAGATAGGGAACCAAGGTAGGTGAGAATAGAATCATCATCTTGATGTTGGATTATATTCAAGGTAGGAGAATATTTCTCTTTCATTTTAGGATGGATGAGAGGAAGGGTTTGAATTTGGCCATCCTTTAGATAGGTTAGGGGCCCTAAATTAATGATGCTAATAAAAAAAGTAAGGAAGAATGATATCAAAATATTTAGACTTTGAAGGAGGTTGGGCAAGTGAGAAGGGGATGCCTTCCTCGATGGTGTCAATAGGTTTGGGTGAATTGGTGGGTTTTTTAGGTGGTAAAATCCCAAGGCCAAATGACTCATGAGATTTTTGGGTTTTGATAAAAGTTAAATCATGAGGTCCTTATTCATATTAGATTAGACCAAATCCATTTTAGGCACACTTATGAAGATATAATTTAGTGAATGCTCATTTGTCAAGATAGGAAAAGTTATAAGTGAATGGTCAAATGGAGGAGGTAGTAGTGGGAGAAAGAAGTGGCCAATCAAATCCCCCATAGATGAATTTCATTTGATGGTTGGGGGAACCGAAAGGGATGATGGCTCTAACATTAGGGTCATAGGAAGGGTCATGTTTGAGGTTCCCATATTCTTGAGGAGTAGGGAAAGCATGAAACACTAGAAAGTGATACTCCCCTAAAGATAATCATTAAAACATAGATCCTAAGGGTTCCTCTATGGGGATCTATGAAGAAGGGATGGATGAGCTAGTTGACATTTCATTGATGGTTAGTAGTTGGGATGTAACTATTGAAGGTGTGTAAGATAGGTGTACGTGGACATCATTGGGGTGATAGGTCATGTTATATTTTGATAAAGGATTTGGGTCTGCTTGGATATTGATAACCTAGCCCTCATGCTCAAGCTTAATGCATTAATGAAGGGTAGAGGGAATGCATTCCATAGAGTGAATCCAAGTTCATCCAAATAATATGTTGTATTGTAATTATCCTTACACCACATAAAATATTTTAGGGAGTGTGTGGGGTCTTACACAGATATGAAGGATGATGGTTCCCAAGGTAGTGGTCATAGTGTCATTAAAACATCAGAGGACTACTATAGATTCTGACATGATAATATTCAATAAGTTGAGTTGATCATAAGAATAGGATGATATGATATTTATCATAACTCCCCAATAAATCATCACCCTTTTGACATGGGTTTGGTTGATGTAAGTAGTAATAAAGAGTGGGGGATCTGGGTCCTCAGGGTGGACAAAAGGTATTTCTAAATTCTTAAAGGTGACAATGTTGGAAGTTTATAGGGTGCCATAAATAAATATAGAGGTTGAGGGTCATTGGGTTGGACCTAGATTGATTCTAAGGGCTCTATGAGTGCTTGGAAATGATGCGGAGAAGTAAAAATAAACTCATATAAGCTCATTTTTTTAGGTCTAGTGAAGTTACTTAAGGTTAGCTTTTTTGATAGATATTACATATGGGCTGGGGTTTGAAGGTTTAGATTGAGAGGCACCTAAGATAGACACCTTGGATTTTCTTGAAGATGGATATGGTTGGGTGTGGTTAGCTTAGGAATGTGAATAGGGGTAAATCTAAGGAATAAACACTTTATCCTTCCCTTTATCCTTTTGTTGTGATCCAGTGACCACATTAATAGTATTGATATAAGGAGAGGGCAAGGTAGTAGAGTGGTTAGACATATCTTCATTTTTATGTGAGAGTGGAAGAGTGGGTAAGCATTGGGTAGGTATGGTTAACATAGGACGTTTTTCTATTAATATATCATCCTCATTATAAAGGTGATAGATGAGATTTTGGAGAGCTTTACAATTCTTTGTATCATGGTTAGGTGTCATATGGTATAAACAAATCAAATTATTGTTAAACCATGATGGTTTGGGACATTAAGGGTCAAAGGGTTTGATGGGTGGTAAGATTAAGGAATAGGTTTTAAATGACCATTAGATAATGGTTAGGTAAGACTCAATTAAGAGTGGTAAAGGTTTATTGGTTTTTGTTTTGGGTATTGAGGTAGAAGGTTGTTTAGAAGTAGGTTTGGTGATAGGTGTCTTAGGTAAGGTGGTATGTTTGGTTTATGGTTTTAGTTTAGGTAAGATGTTAGACAAGATAGAGGTGGAGGATGGAAAGGTATGGAACTTAGATATTGTTGGTGTAATAAGTAGAGGTGTGTTTGGAATTAAGTGTTAAGGTGTAACCCACAGAGGTGGTGGGTTTTTGATAAAAACAATGGGATTCATACTCAAGGTAGAGGGATGAGGACCCAAAATGGAGGAAAAGGTTGAGGGAGGTCAAATTTTAGGCTTTGGGCCTTTGGGTGGTCTTACCTCTTTTTTTTTGTTTAGTTATTAGTTTTGGAGGGGGTTTGGTTACTTTAGTTGTCTTCATAGGTTTAGGTGTTTGAGGATCAGTTAATTTGGAGAAGGTTTTGGTTGGTTGGGTGGAGGTTTTGGTTGGTTTAGAAGGGCTAGGTTGGTATACCAAAGAAGGGGTAAGAGGTTTTTGTTTGGCTCCTTTACCTTTGTCTTGGTTTTTGATGGAAGGTTCCAAAATTAGGGGTTTGAAGGGTGAAGTTATCTTTTCTTGTGAGATAGATTCTAAAGATGGAATGGATGGTTCTATAATAGGGGAGATAAGTTTGGTAGTATTTGTCAAAGGTGTGGATGTGGTTACTTCCTATATTTGGATGTCCAAAAGGGTATGAGGTAAATATACTATTAAAATAAGTGGAGGGTGATTGGTATATTGGTGAATAGGTTCTTTATCAACAAGTGTGTCAAGAACCATGTTAACAATATGGGTGTCAGGAGAGCATTCAAAATTCTTTCTCTAATTTTTGGTGGGAACATGGTTTTGAAAAGGTTGCCTAAATATGTGAAGGGCTTGGTTGGGTGGTGCATTGGGGTTACAAAATCTAAGATCCCCCTTATTAATGAGGGATTAGACAAGGTATTTGAAGGTATTGCACCTATTTATATCATGTCTTATGACTTAGTGAAAGGGATAATGGTCATTTTCATTATACCAACCAAGTGCAATGCAAAAATCATCAAACTATTGTGGTATTTGAATTGGTGGAAGTTGGATGATATTAGCTTTTAATAAATTTTACAAAATAGAATAATAGGGTTCTCTTATTGGACTTAATTACTTCTAATTGTTCCAAGTTTGGTTCTTTTGGTTTTTGTTTGAATTATTAGAGGAGTTGGAGGTTTGGTTCCTTGGGTTTTTTTGGTTGGTAGATGGTGGAGGTGCAGCTTTGAGGAGAATAGCATTGGTGGTTGCTTTATTTTTTTTGTTGGGATTGGTTTGGTTGTTTGGTTTGGAAGAAGATGGCTCATTGGGTTTTTAAGTTGATTTCTATAACTTTAACTTTAACTTCATCAATGACTCTATTCTATAGTTTGTGATACATGGTAAAAGTTTCATCAAATGTCTAGAAGCTTTGGACATGTAATGTGGAAGAAATCTATTTTGCACATTCTCATGCAAAGAGATATATGAGTTCAAGTTAGGGAAAGGGGAAGAAAATTTGGTTAATTAGGCTCCTCCAATGAGAAAAAAAAACAAAAATAGACTCATCCTCAAATTTTTGGATGGAGTAGAGGTTGGTGATGGAAAATTTATTAGATATATTGATCAAAAAGTGATTCAAGAATTTTTGGGCTGGTTGGTTGAAGGAGAAGATAGAATGTTTGGGTATGGCCCTATACCAATCTAATGTTGGTATAAATAATGACATAGAAAAGGTATAGAGGAGAAGAGCATCATCATGGGAAATGACGTAGCATGAAGGCCTAAATTCTCATAAATGTTGTTGAGGATATTCTTTACTATTAAAATTGGTAAATTTGGTAAGTTCCCACTAGGCTAGATAAGGTCTGATAGGGACCGAATGGTGAATAGGCTCATTATAAATTTGATCATAGGATAAGAGATTATGGGCTCTATATATGGATGACTCAAGGGTAGTCATGTTGTACATGATCATATTCATGAATTTTTCTTGAGGTTGACCACCTGGGAGGTTGTAGGATGCATATTATGGTGGTGGTGGTTGAGAAACATGTTGATAGTTGAGAGGTTGGTATGTGGATGTCAATGGTTGGGTAGAAGATACATATATGGATATCGATGTTTGGGTAGAGGTAGATGGTTGGGTAGTAGGAATATGCCCTTGTGGTATATGGAGATAACTAAAGTTCATTTATTGAGTAGGAGTGGTAGTTGGGTTAGTGGATGATGTAAGGGTAGTGACCTTTGTATTAATTGGTGGTAACATGGAGGGTATGGACACCACAAGGATTTGAAGTGGAGTATTTTTTGATGGGTTAGAGGTAATTAGAGAGAAATGGGTAGTGATAGAGGTAAGCACTCCTATTATAGAGGAGTGATTGGTAGGTGGTATAAGGGTAGTGGCAGTTTGGGTTGGTTGATTTTGAGTGGTAACCTAAAGGGGATTGTTGGTCAATGATAGGGCCTACGTAACTAAATGTTGATTAGTACTCATGGTAGTGGAGGTACCCCTCATGAGGTGCAGAGGCATGCCATAAGGTGTATCTACAAGTGGGGTTGAGACTAGGATTTGGTAAGATGTAATTCTAAGGTAATGTTGTAAGGCTACATGATTATTATTTATGAAAGTGACAAAATACACATCTCTTAAGACTACCTAAATATAACTTCTCAGAGAGTGAGGGGATTCAATGGGTTGAGAAACATGTTCCATGGATGTAGAGGTGGAAGAGGTTGGTTGATTTGGTGGTGAGTTTTTTTCTTCAAGGTCCCTTCATTATTGGCGAGTAAGAACCATATGAGAAAATAGGAAATGAATGATACATTCTCACACCTTAAAACAAAGAAAAATAAATAAATATTCAAGGCAAATAATGCATTAACTAAGAGCACATTAACTCCTAGAGTTATTTTTAATCTCTCTTTTGGCTTATGCCTTAGAAAAGTGTGAAGAGGAAATTGGCTTGAATATGTCATAAAAAGCAATATATGTTTGGTTTCACATTATGTTTAGGTGCTCAAGAGAGCATTTATATTGGATCAGGTACATGGATTGATACTTGGGGATTTCTACCCTTAGTTTTTGATCCCATAACCAATGTGGGTGCTTAGCATTTATACCATTTATCTAGAGTTTATACGTAACCAAAGAGATGATTTGGTCATCCCCTCAGTGATTAAATCAAAGTATGATAACTGAGAAAGGATAAGGTGATCTGCTAGGTGTTGAAATCCTATTAAGACCTTATCTCAAGTGTGTTTGATGTTTGTTTTAGTTAAATTGGTTTGTTTTGTGTAACATTTGTGCACTATGGTCAATTTTATTTGCTTAAATTAAAATATATGAGGTAATTTAAAAAAAACAAGCAAACTATGTATGCAAGTTAATTTTAACCAAAAGGAAATTTTTGATTTCTTTTCAATGAACACCAAAAACAACTAAAATGAACCTAAATGCAACATGAAAATTCAATCATAATCCTAGGATTAATGCTATTTTGTTTTTATTTTTTTTATTTTTTTATTTCCTTATAAATTCAAGGAAAATAAAATTTAAACTTTTTTAAAAAAAATACAACTAAATCTTATGTTTTTTAAAGAAAGAAAGAAATATTAATTTTCTAAGAATAAAACTAAATTAATTTTACTGATTAAATTATAAATTTCCTAAAACATCTATGTACCTAAGAAAAATCAAGGGTCCCACCAAGTGTGCCAAAAAAAATTCTATGTAATTATTTTGCTTTTTCTTAGTGTGTAAAGAAAGACACTAGTGAAGAAGGGTTTGTAGAAAAGCTTGTTAAAATGTCTACACATTGAATGTAAATTATTGTGGAGATATAATCTTTGGTTTTTTAGTATGAACTAATAATAATAAATAACTAAAAATGACCTATTTATTAGACAATTTGATGGGTGGATTGCCTAGTGTGAGCTAGATCCTAGAAGCGAAAGCTTCCTAGGAGGTTGTCAATCCACCTACTTTAAGAACTTAATTTTGTGAATAAAAAAGAATTTTTTTTCATAAAATAATACAAAAATTAAATTAAATACAATAATATGATAACAAATAACTAAATTTAACACAATAAATTTAAATACTTTGCTTAGAAAATGACTAAGACAAATCAACTAGTGCTGAAAATTAGTTAAGGCAAAATGGTAGTTTTTGGTTTGGCAATTTGATAAGGATAAAAATGGTTAAGGAAATATGGTTTGGTTGAGGTTGGTAAATATTTAAAATTTTCAATAATGCAAGGTTTAAAATGGTCAAGATGGTAAAATGGTAAATGGTCAAGTTGGTAAATATGGTAAAGGGGCAAAAGGGTCAAGTGGATAAATATGACAAAGGGGGTAAGTGGGTAAGATATAAAAGTAAAGGAGAGGTGAAGTAAAAAGGTATGGAATTATAATGAATAAATCACTAAAGGAAATAAGAAATTTAAATACTAAATTCACAATATTACCTTGAGTGATTGATGAAGGTGTTGATGTGGTTGAAGATGTTGATGATGTTGTTGATGATGATGATGTTGGGATCCCACAGTAATTCTAGTAGGGGTTCATTGCTTTGAATTATATTGTCCAATATGTGGATGACCTCCTTCAAAAGTGATCATAACCTATGAGAAGAAATTTTTCTACAAAAGACTAACCAACTTGACCATGGGAGAAGGAGAAGGGGGGATTTGTAGCATTTATTGTCAAGAAACGTGCTAAATGAGTGAAATAGTGAAGTATGGTGCCATCTTTAAAGTGGGATCATAAATGAAAAATGGAATAAGGATGGTGGGATTACCACCTTGTTTTTTTTTCCTCCCACCATGAATATGAGTCTAACTTGGAATGGGAATCATACAAATGGGCTCAAATGAAGCCAAAGGACTCTTTACCAAGATAATTTGTCTTTTGGCTAAGTACCCCATGAATTTTGGCACCATTATCCATGTGGGTGCATGAGGGGTAATTAAATACAAGTTGGTAATATTACCACATATCAATGAGGACTTTCACTTGGTTGGTTTTTTTCCCAACTTGCTAAAGAGTCAAAAATGGAGTGAGAATCATGCACATGGGCTCATATGGGTCGAAAATACTTTATACCATTCACTTCCATATTTTGGATAAGTTCCCCATGAATTTTTTAATCATTCTCCATGCATGAGGATAAAAACACATATTCAATGATGATGCCATAGGGAAAATGTGCCATAATTAAAAACAAGGGCCCTTTGGTGCTTAATGATGTCATTAGGTACCTTGGAAGTAGGTCCCAGGTGGGGTATGATGTTTCACTTCAATACACATTACTTCCAAAACATTTCACTTGCCATATCACCTTCCATATCACTTTTAATGTCATCATGAATAGTGATAGTGGGTCTCACAGTTAATAGAGACTATGAATAGTAATTTTAAATAGTAATTTTGAATAGTAACATGTGAATAGGATAATTATGATTTATTTAGGTTAAAATGGGTTGGTTAAGGGTTAAGAAAGTTTTAGGGGGTCTTTAGGGGTCTCGAGGCATTCAGTCATTGAAAACTACAAGTTTTAAATTTTCTAGTGCTTACACAAATAAATTAGTTCATCCTCATTAATATCATATATTCCATCCTCTTTGGATCTCTCACCTTGGAAATTATTCTTAATTTTCATCTCTTTCTTGAATCTAGATTCATTTTTTAGAGGTATATCATCATTTACTCTCATATCATATGCAGTAAGGGTGCCATGCAATTGATCCATCTTCAACTAAGTAAGATCATGACTATGTTCTATAGCAAATATTTTTAGATAAAATTTGAGATAAGGAGACCTTAATACCTTATGGACTATATTAACCTCTTAAATATTCTCTCTAAGACCTCTAATGATGTCTATAGTCTTATCAACTCTTTGTAGAAAGGATGCCACAAAATCTTCTTCCTTCATCTTGAGACTTTCAAAGCACCTTCTATGAGTCTACAACTTATCAATATTAGCCTTTAATCTCCTTCAAAAATTATTTGCATTTTGTCCCATATCTCTTTATCATATTTAAAATGGATTATCTTGGTGTATTCAGTCTTTGAAAGACTATAAGTGATAGCATTCATCGCCTCAAAATTGTTCTCAAAAAACTTCTTGCTTGCAACACTAGATGGAGTAACCATCAAGAATAGATTGTCATACATCAAACCCTAGGGACATAATGTACATCCTCATATTTTCACTCCAAAAATCATAATTAGATCCATTGAACATCAATTCTTTATTAGTAGAGAAACCTCCTTAATGACTACCCATATTGTATCTTGAATCACCTTCAAGCTATGAAGCCTTTACCAAAAGACCTTCTTTGATACTAATTATTAGAGGTATAATAATTGAGAAAGGGGGTAACTAAGTGATCCTAGATAATCAAATTTTAGTTTCAATCCTTTCAAACTCTTAATTAATCAATACATACATTTATGAGCCATACACATCAATCATAACAATGAAAAAGAAGACAATGCAAGATCAAGCATATAAGACATGACATACATGGGAAATCCTCATGTAGAAGAAAACCCAATAGAACCTACAATTATAATAATATCATATATTAATAATATCCAATTTATACTAGTTTTAACTGATCATGTAAATACAATCCCTATTTAATGAGACAACAATCCCACAAGGTGATACAACACCTTTCTAGCTGAGCTACAATAATAACTAGAATTTTAGAAAGTTTCACCTTGAAAGGAGGTTGAAACAACCTTAGATTCTGAGCTAACACAACAACACCTATGAACACATCCACCTATGAAATTATATCTTAAACACTTGATGATGGACCTTTGCTTATCACTCTTCACCTTCATTCATACTCAATCTGCAAGATCACTATTCTATCGATAGAATTATGACCTATAGGCCATACAAATAGTCCTCAATATGTTATAATATTCAAATCATCTATAGGTCACTCTACCACTCCTCTCCATAAATCTCCCACATAATCCTCTCTCAAATCTCTCCTAAGTCTCTCACTCACAATCTAGAAACCATCATCTTTGGTTCTACTATTTATAGAGCATATTTGATAATCAAAACCTTTATTGGATAATATGTATTATTTATACCTTAAGGAATATATAATATTAAGATATATCTCAATACAAACTTCATAGGTTTATAATAATATCTAAGGGTCACCTTTAGGGAACTACACCTTTCAAATAGGCCCTAGTAGCCCTTATAGGTCTCATGTGAACCATTCAATCCTTTAACACTTCATCACACAAACCAAGAACATAGAACCAATACCAAAATCATGGACCCATTACTATGATAAATATTTCCCTGTTAAGTTCCAAAAACCAACATAGTACCATTGTACTTAAGCATAATTTGCTCAAACAACATTCTATGCACATAGTCACTTGAACAAATACACGATCAGCTTATAAATATTTATTCATAATAAATATGATTGGTAAAAAATTCATAATACACACAAATCAAAATCATAGAGTATAAAACACTCCTAAATATCTAATTCACCATTAAACATCAAAATAGAATATATATATATATATATATATATATATATATATATATATATATATATATATATATATATATATATATATATATATATATATATATATATATATATATATATATATATATATATATATATATATATATAAGCTCAATTACTCCTCTCAAGTCATAGAATATGAATGAACACATAGTCAAATTTAGAGTTCAATATATTTTTTTGTATATACAATTATACCTTTAAATATATATTTATATATGAACCTTTTAATCCTCTACAAATTCACATTTTAAACCATGAGTAAATTCTACATATATCAAAAGATATATAAAAAAAATATAGAGCACTAGTTAATCCTTCACAAATTCAAATTTTAAAATACAAACAAGTCACATATAAGCCTCAAACACCATGCTCACATCTCATTTCCTCACTTCTCAAATTAAATTTGCACCATTGATATTATTCAATCTTTAACATATAGTGTGCTAATGGCCAAACATTAAACATCTCATAATTGACCTTATCTCATGTAATCTAGAATATTTTACTCAATGCACTCTATTGATCTTTTATCTATATCTTGGTCTTTAACAAAGCTAAATAGCGATCACTTTGACCTCTTTACTTTAATATGCATTGTTGATAGTTGGAAGAATCTTGATATTTATCTTTGATTATAATTAAACATTGATCACTTTTGCCCATCTCACTACTTCCTGACATCTTGGATAAAATGCACATCATGGATCTCTTTGATATTTTCTCAAACTTTACCTTGTGAAAAAATGACTAAGTATGGGGACCTTGATTATCTTCCTTAGTAGCCATTTTTTAACCTTAATAACTTATTTTACACTTATATGCTTGATTTAAAATTTTGACCATATGATCACCTTTCAGAGAGGAATCTAACCATATATCAAAATTCTACTAAAACCCTCATGCATGTGAGATTTAATGACATTATAATGCTCACTTAGGAATTTATGCCAGAAAGCCAACTATGTCAAAAACTTCTCTGATAAGCCAACTTTGAACATGCATATCTCTTGCCACACTTTGACACTTCACTTAAAAAATACAAAAATAAATTATGTATAAAATTGAACAAAACCATATGTTCACCTTTTCCTAAAACATCTACATGTGTGAGATATTCCATCATTAAAATTCTTACTTAGCTATTCCTTGCCTCATGCAAATTTGGCTATGGGAAAACATTGTCAAAATACTTGGAATCCCAACTTTTAACTTGTATATATTTTTATGTAATTAGGAACATGACCTAATATTTATCATATAAGAACTAGGAATAATAATTAATATACCCATGTTACCATTTTATCCTTACTTATACACACATGGAAATGGTGACATCATCAAATTGCCTACACAAATTTTCTGCTATTGGACCCAAAGTGTATAGATGAAAAACTATGGACAACTAGATGAATTCCACTTATTCACATAAGCACCCAAAGCATATAAAATATATTAAGGACCTATTTCACTTCCTCAAATCACCATAATCATCCCTAAACATCTCTAATCATGCCAAAACAAAAGATCAACCAAACATTCTTAAAGCATACTAGGACAAGCATATTGCACACTTTGTCATTATCACATAAAATATCAAGGAACTTCATACACTCAAAAACATCCTTGAAATAATCATGACATCATTGAATATCTATTATGAGTATTATTTTTAATGTCTTAAAATCTTCTTGACACTTATCATTCCATGCAAATTCACTATCTTTTGTTAGCAAGGAAAACATAAGTGCAACTATTTTACTAAAGTCATCAATAAATTCTATGTAATATCATGCATAACCAAGAAATGTTTTAACATATATTTGTGTTTGAGGAATTATAAAACTAGAAATTACCTTAATATTTTTGGGATACACTTTCATTCCTTGAGAAAATATATGATGTCCTAAGACTATCCCTTCATCAACCATTATTATACATTTCTCATGACTCAAAGATACTTGATGTTCTTCACATCTAGTGAGAACTTTATCCAAATTTCTCAAGGCTTCATCAAATTTAGCTCCATGGATAGTGAAATCATCCATGTATACTTCCACATAATCATTTGTAAGATAAAAAATGATGGCTAAACTGCTCTCTAATAGGTAGTAGGTGCATTGCACAATCCAAAAGGAAGGATTGTATAAGTAAATTTTCATCAGGGGTAGGTAAATTTAGTTTTATCTTGATCTTTAAGGGCTATTCTAGTTTTATTATATCCATTGAACCCATCTATGAAATAAAAGTATTATTTTCCTACCAAGTTATCCAAGACTTGATCAATAAAAGGCAAAAGAAAGTAATCTCTCATAGTGGATTTATTTAGTTCTCTATAATCTACACAAACTCTTCATTTTCCATTATTCTTAGGCACAATTGCTAGAGGTGAAACCAATTGAATATTGGAAATGGGGTAAAAAAACCATTTTCCAATAATTTTTTCATTTCTATTTTTATAATTTATTTTAATGGTGGGTTAATTCTCCATTGTGGTTATTTGATTGGTCTAATATATTTGGTGTAGATGTGATGAATATAGACACTGGGATGTATTCCTTTCATATCACTGTAATCCCAAGTGAAGGCTTTTGTGTGTTTTACCAATACATCAAATTATTTACTCTTTTGCTGGTTAGTTAACCAGTTGTTGATATACAACAACTTATTGAGATAGATTACAATCTATTTAGTTTTTGGAATAATGGAATTTAACTATTTGTATTCACTCATCAAGGCATTCAATGAATATGAGTATCGTAGTAACATGTGAAATATAGACACATCCTTGTAAAAGGATTCACTTTTATAGATCATAATGGTCAATGGATAATAAAAATAATTTAAAAGTGAATTCTACCCTTTTCGAGTCTAGTCCACTATGGCTTGTTAGGTATCTTGTGAACCAGATAACATGTTTGGGAAAATTATGACAATTTCTTGATTCTCAGTACTGGAGTTGAATTCCTCCAATTTATGATTAGTCATCTTTATAACTAATATTTTAGTCTTTAGAGCTAATTTATTAGTCTTCATAGCTAAGATATTAGTCTTTAAAACTAGGGTTTTAGACTTCATAGCTAGGCGATCAGACTTTAGAGCTAAACTATCATACTTTGAAACTAGGCTTTCTTGATCAAAATCTTCTAATATTTATTCCTCAAAATCTTGGAAGTGTTCTTTTATGGTATCCATGGCTAAGGAAGACACACTATTCTAATTTTATTCAATTTGATCCACCCATATTTTTTTAGAAAGACCCATTGAAGGTCTAATAGGTGGATAAAGTGATATTTGTTTAGTGTGAATTTTATTGGAAATGGTCATGTTTATAAAACTAAGATCAATTTGTGCAACACTTGTAGCTAAAAAGCATTTTTAGTGAATGATTGGATATCCTAACCTCTTGGGTTTAAGTTGAATTATCATAAAACCCATAAGATATTCATAGGACTCTATGATGAATGGCACATTTTCTATGGTTCCTTCTGGTGTAGTAGTGGATTGATCTATCATTTTTAAGATTTTAGTGGTAGGTTGAAGCCCTGTGAGGGATAAATATTTGACTATTTTGATAGTCATTATGTTGATGGCAACACCTAGATCTATAAGCACATTTGGTATGGACTTGTTCCCAATTTTTATAGCCATCATAAGACTACAAAGGTCTCTATATTTGGGAACAAGTATGTTTCCTACTATTAAATCAAAAAGAAATCTAGTTACCTAAATTATTTTACGATATTTTTTCTTTCTTCCTAGTGCTTTGATGCACAATCCTTTAATGATTTGAGTCAACTCAGGGAATATCCTTAATGGATTTTAATAGTTAAATTTATATCTTCATCTTTCTTAATCCATGCATTAATTTAGAATCATCCCTATGTTTTTCTTCCTTAAGTCTCTTAGGAAATAGAATAGCATGGGGATCTTGAATTATGGTTAGTGTGATTGGAGTTATGGTGGATTCTATAGTATCTTCATTTGGTTTTGCTGGGACCAACATACCCCCATTTTTTGAATTGGCACCTTTGAGAAACATTGAAATTAGAACATGGAAATTTCATCATGTCAAGATATTTTATAGAATTTTAAGGCCATCCACTTTGTTAAATGGTAGGCTCATAGGGTTTTGATTTGTTTTAGTCTAGACTAATAGTGTTGATAAGATTCATTTGTATTTTTATTTATAGGTTCCATGGCATGTGTTCTCATTAATTTTGTATTCCAAAACCCTAACAAACCCTCAATCCATATTTAAATAAAGGTAGGAACCAAATTGGTGGGAACTATTTTAAAATTCAAGATTTTATGGAATTAAGACTAAAATGCATATTTTAGGATTATTCATATTTTTTTAACACAACTTCAGCAAGAAAATTCATCCCTTTTATTATTTCCCCCTTATTATAAAGTTCCTTATGACCTAACTAATGTCATCTTATAGGGTCCTTTTAATATTTCCCAACTTATCCTAAGGTTTTAATACTAAGGCCCTAACATATTCATTAATATGATCATGACATCAATATTAATACCTTAAGCCTAAGTCTATTATGTATTCATGGTCCTAACTTACCTTATTTACATCTTGTAGGATATTATGGATATCACTTTATCATGAAATTTGATCCAATAGAGTGGGGATAACATGAACTTTGACATAAATAAAATACATCTTTGGTGATCTAACAGTCTGTACTTACTTGCTGAGACTTGATCAAATGGATTGAAGCATAATTGAAAAATCAAAAGGATAAAGAAGGCCTAAAGGATCAATATGCATAACCTTTTATTTCAAAAACTAAAATAAAATGGGTCATTCTTGATGAAGTGACCAACCACAAGCAAGTTCCTAGATCATGATTAATGGCTTATGCTTCGTCACCAATTTTGATCCAACTAAGCTAACATAGTCTAAGATCCTAGGAAATCCCATGGACATGCCAAGTGTCATTCTCCCACTAAGCCATAATAATTTTATGACATTAAAATTAACATTCACATGAATACCATTTGACGTCCATGAGGACATATTTCATGTCTATGCGACCGTCAACTTTATACCCATCAAATAAAAAACATCACTAGCTTAAAATTGACATTCGTGCAAACATCATTTGATGTCCATGAGGATGTATTTGATGGTTTAAAAAATATAAATTATAATATAATGAATTATCATGCTCAAGGTCAAAATAAACTCCCAAATCTTACTGGAAGGCTTGGAAGTGGCTTTATAAGCTAAGAGAAGTACTCAAAATGCTTAAACACTATAGGTTTTAAAATTATAAAATGTGGAAATGATCTTATAATCTAAATATGAAAAATATACTTAGTCTAAATTTATATGAAAGTTTCCTCATGGATTTTTGTTTAAAACCTCATGAACCTTAAGCTATGATCTTATTCTAAATCTTATTTTTAAAAAGGTAGGTCCTTATCATTCAAAGGTTTTCATATGTGGTGGCCTAGACTATTTATACCCTAGTTCCTTTGTTATAATTTAAGAAACTTAAGCATAATATCCTTAGCCTAAGGTTTATGTTATGTTTAATAAACATGAAATAAACTTTAGCCTAAGGAACTTAATATTAAGTGACAACTTTAATGATGTATTGGTGTAACATTTGGCCAATTTTTTAGATCAATGATTCACACCCCATTACTAAATATGATCCAACAGTGTGGGACTCCTAAAAACTTTTCAATAGGACCTCAAGAGCCTAAAAGTTTGACATGTGGCATAGGATGATTTCAAGCATAGCTAATAAGGTAATCAACATCTCATGGTTTGTAGTTAAGATTTGATGGGATAGTGAAAAGGTGATAATAAATTTCCAAAGGCCCTTGAGCTTGCCACGTGGTTGATACTCATTCAGTAAAAGACTAACCAAAGATATGAAGCATAGAGAAGATGAGTGAACATGAAAATTATCATGACCATAGGTTTTGTAATAGAAAGACCCAATCATGGCCAATGGACTAGATTATGATCAATGGCTCATGCTAATCTAGGATTTTGATCCTTCGATGCATGACTAGGGTTCAAATGGAATTTATGAAAAATGTTGTGAAACATCCAGACAAATGCCACATAGGCACCACATAATTAAAAAGGATAAAATTTGAGATTTTGTGGGCTTGAAAACATAAGGGTATAAAGGAAAAGGTCTAAATAAAATCCAAGGCATGTATAAGTTAAACCCTAGATATATTCTATCATTAAATCTCCAAAACCCTAAACCCTACATAAAAGTAACCCAAATGGCCTCAATTTATTATAATTTAACAAAGGAGAACTTAATTGTGTTTCTTAGGCACAAGAGATCTTTCACAGAGAGCGTCTATAATTTGGTGTGAACAATTATCAAAGATAGAGATCATTGAAATTAATAAGTATAAATTGGAGGAAATCAAGATGTATTTGACAAAAGACAATGAAGGCTGGATCTTCAAGGATATTGAATTGAACCTCTCAACATTAAACATCTAGGGCATTAGTAATTGGTCTAATCTCATATTCATGATAAAATAATTGTAACCCATTTCATAAGAGGAAAAGAGGAACACCACCATGAGCAGGTGACACTATGACCTAGTTATAGTCTAGATGGATAACCTTCATCATGCCATGACAAAAATAGAGGTATTACATTGTATTTACATCCTTTCCCCCATATTTTTTTATTATAGAATAGACAATGAATGGATCATTAGGGATCAAAACTTAATAGTGGTATCTTACATTTACGCTATTACTTTTAAGAAGTACTACAATCTCCCTCTCTCCAATGTGGACCTTTCCAAAATAAAAGAATGGTCCAATACCTATGTCCTAGTCTCTATCCTCAGACCCTAGCTACATTAAGGACCTCATATCCTTATAAACCTTGAGGGAAAGATCCCTATCATCCAATTTATAGAATGCATTAGGGTAATAAATACCCTATTAAATTGATCCTTTAGTGTCCCTTTATCTACTTATGTAAATAATATCTAGGTCCCATATGTGCACTTCATCATGAAGGATAATCTTACCCATCCAATTATATACTTATTAAGTATCTTCATAGACAAGAAATTCAATGCCATCGAAATAAAGACCTCAAAGTAATTCTTTATGATGTCATACCTACTTGATGTTGTTCTTGCCTCAATCACCTTCACTAGGATTAGGAATTGGTCCCTAGAGGGCAAGACAACCATTTAAAATTACTATTCTAAATTGCACATCTTCAAATATAAAAATCACATGTAATTTATTTGTGACTACATTTATCTAGTTATAGTGGAGGCCATCATGGGTGTTCCCATGCATAGGGTCAACCCCGTCATCAAGAGGTATGTTGAAACGATAGGGGACATATGGTATAACCTTGATTACAAGTCATCAGGATAGAAGGAATCATGTCCCAACCTTATAGGCTAATATTATATGTTGCAAATAAGTATACAGAGTAGGAAATTACCTCTTAACTCATCCATGGTGTTTATAGGACCTGTAAAGAGAAGAGGAAGGGTCTACTTCACCCCTTCCCCTTGAATATTGGTAAAACCATAATAAAATAATAGAAATAGATGGAGATCATGTCCAAACATAGGGATTTATTTGGCTTACAATTGGATAAACTCCAAAAATGGGATCCAAATAATGTAGTAGGTGAGCATCTAAAGGACAGGAAGATTCTAAAGCTAGAATATGTACATCAACTCGGTGTCCATGACACCATATATATTAAGGCTAATAACTATAAGGAAGTATTGGCCAAGGTCCAAGGCCATTAAATTAAGCTTGAACATAGGTTAAGGAAGGATAAAAATCCATCTATGGAAACATGGTAAATGCATCCTTTGCAATATCAATTACTACTTAAGCCATTTGGAATAGCCCATGAGTAGCCTCAAATAGAACAACCATAGCCACAACCACAACAACAACCTGAGCAAATTCAAGGTGAACAAATTAATGGCAAGGAAAAATTTGGAAAGTCAAGATTGGAATAAAGGCCTAGATAGGGGACCCCATCTTTAGTACTCCCACCAAGGCCACCTTCTCCAATTCAATACCTAAAAATGATAGAATTAGTGTCAAAGGAGACACTTAAGGGTGCCCTCAAAGAAATTTTAGAATCCTATGACTTTGATAAGGAAGGGGAGGCCAATGAAGATACAAGAAAAGAGCTTATCACAATATCATCCCATGAGAAGAGGAAGACAAAGCTAGCACTAGTCCCTATGGGACAACAGAAGAAACTAAGATTGACCTTCACTTAGCCCATTAGTGAAATCAATATATTTATTGATGAGTTTCTTATTCATAGACCAATCATTCCTAGCTAGTTCATTTATGGAAAGTTACAAAATATCCCCTCCCTTTCTCATTTTAGGGACATGATAAGGGTCACTGATGTTGAAGTACAAGATAATATGAAACCTTGGATAAGGGTTTTAGTAAGGGAGTAAGAAGAAAAGAGAATAGTGGCCATTAAGGACCTAGAGGCAAGAAGATAGATGTTCCAAAAACATCTAGTATCTCAGGTGTGGAGGTCCAAAAACCTTATAAGTTTAAGGAACTAGTTACTATCATCTATTTCAACCCTAAAAAAATTAGGTTGGAAAGAATAATAATAAGGAAAACTATGGTTGAGATAGAAGAATTCGCCTTTTAGAAGGTGGATCAATTTATAGGATTAACCACTATGGGATGATAGTAACTAGGTGAGGCTACCATTCATGAGGAAGATGTGGAAAGTCTGATTGAGGCCCAGTCAGCATAGGCTAGAGCTAGATTTTAAATCTTGAAGTAGAGGATCCATAATTTGCAAAAGGATAAATAAAACTTACAAACATAAGAAATTCTATCAGTGCTAGATGTAATGACAAAAATTCTTGATGAATCATTCAATGATGTGTTTGAATCCCTTAATTCAATGAAGTTGAGGTAAAGTGCTTTGGAGGGGTAGTGTGTATTGGTCAAAATCTTGGTCACCTAGTGGCAAGCCTTAGAAGACAAGATTGCCCAACTCTTCAACATCTAGACAAAGAAATATATCAGAAACTTCAAGACCATTAGCTTGGGGAAATTAGGCATAATTAATTATGATTGAAAAGGTTCAACGCTTAAAGGCATGGCATAATGGTGTGGAAAGGGTTCTAAAAGAAGATAAAGAACTAATAACAATAATTTAACTTATTGGGACCATGATTAAGGATCCTACACAACCCACCGTCTTAGGAATCATAAGTGATGAAGAATTTAAGCATAGGGCTACTTTGGTAACCTAAGAAATTAAAGGAAAAAAATAGGGAAAATTTGGGGCTAACAAAAACAAAATCTTGGATATTATATTCAATGCAAAGGAAAGGATAAATGAATCCAAGAGCATTAAAGAGGTCATGGATAGGAATGACAAAGAATTTGATGACTTGGTGGATAAAGAGGAGGAGCATATCATGAATCCTACTATGGATATAGAGCTAATTCATGAGAAACATGAGAAGGCCATGAGCATCCTCCAATAATTACAATCAAAGTCCCCACCAGCCAATTAAGCAATATTCTATTTTGTAGAATTTTGGAACATTTTGAAATAAAATATTCCATTAAAAAGGCATATACTAGTTTGTTAGCATATTTTCCTCTAAGTCGGTATGATAGTAAAAAGAAAGTGTATTTTAAAAATTATAAGGATAGTTACCTTTAACTTTGTACACCTGTATCTTGTTATTGATTGATAGACTACCTAATCTTCCTATAAAGGTATGTATTACCATTTGTAAAAGGGAGAGATTTTTGAGAAACTTTGTACAATTTGAAGAAATTAATAGAATAAAAGGAGTTCTACAAAGATTTTCCATGTTTGATATGTTAATTACCTTCTTTTAGCTTTTCTCTCAATTACTACTTAAGGTCTTCAATTTGAATGGTGTCTTAGAATTTATATTGATAGCCTATTAATCATAAGGTTTCTAATTTATGAAACCTAATAGATTAGTTTATATATATATTGGTCTCCATTTTTATTTTACTTTATTTCCAGATGTGCATGTGATATCTGATAATAGTAGTAAATATTTAAAGAATTGGTTCTTACTTGTGATTATTTATACTATGTTTTAAAATTGGCCTAGTATATAGTAGAATTTGAGCTTAGGATGTTATACATATATATTGTCTTGAATACATACGCAATTGAAATGGATGCTTTGTCATAATGTTTAAGGCTAAAATGCGTAATCATTATTTTCTTTTTTGCCTTACCCTTCTCTTTGCTCCTTTTTTACCCCAAGATCACTTTAATTTTAACTTCATTATAAATATCCATTTATATTAGTATATAGCTTAAATATGGAGCATAATTCACTAATAATTATCAAATATTCATATCAATTCATGAATAATGGACCAAGGTGGTTCCCAACCATCAAATTATATATTTATTAGGGAATAGTTTGTCTTGATTTGTTGTGATTTCACTATAGGCAACTAGATTGCAAAAATCTACAACTCATACCTTGAATTTTAAAATTCTAAAATTAGAAGTGTTCTCTAAACACTAAGATCACCTATGGTTCATTTAGAAGCATCAAGAAGAGAAGCTCTGTTGGCACTAGAAGGAGGGTTGGATTGAGTTCTTTGAATCTTTGTTAATCTTGGTCTTTTTGTCTAAAGATCAGTATAAATTTATGTTTTTTATTGAATTCTTTGCTTAAAAGTATAAATATAATTTATATTTACTATTTTGATTGCATCTTTGTGCTTCTTTTGAGGTTCTTCGAGCATTAATGCTTGTTTATAGTAAATTTATCTTTAACTTTAAAAATCCATAGTATCTAAGGTTATGATGGCTCATTTTCATCAAAGCTAGTCATATCTTTCATAAATCAATGTTCCTTTAGGCTTAGAATTGTAAAGATAGACCATATTTGCATAGTTGAATGCATCTTTTAGCTAATTCAATCAAAGATCAATGTCCTTTGCATATTTTCATACCACCTTTGCAAAATTAGCTCAATGTGTAGGTCTAACTTTTCTCCTTTATAAAATTTAAATTGATACATCATATTTTAGGTAGGATGTTCCAACTTCAAGATGGAATTGCCTAGGATTAGAACAAGATCACACTCAAAAACCAAATATCCTTTAGTTAAACTTGAGGTTCATAGAAAGGCTAGAAATGACAAAGATAGATGGAAGAGGTCTAGATCTTTTTCAACATCACCCCTTCAAGGTACTTGTGCTTTCAATCTTCATCCAAGTATGATTTTATTTGGATATTTCTCCATCAATGTACTAGGTGTGGTTCATGATCTCCCTATAAACCCTAAGAAATATTTACCCACATTTAGCCCATTAGGTATAATAACTATTGAGGAACATATAAAGTATTTTAAGGCTACCTTAAGATTGTTTAATGTTATATATGAGGATGTAGCTTGCAGGTTATTCCCATTTAAATTTAAAGATTCTACTTATTAATGGTTCTTGAACTTACCTAATAATTACATCACAAGATGGGATAATTTCAATAATGTGTTTGTTAATCAATTTGGTAAGATTGTGAGTTCTTGTGTTATCTACCATTAGTTCACTACTATTAGAAGAGATGCAAATGAGCCTATTAGGTATTTAAATGCTAGCTTTTAGAAAAAAATTAGCAAAACCATAGACCCATATGATCTTGATGATGTCTTAGCTTTGGATATTTACAAAGATATAGTAGATACCATGACCTCTACATTTTTTAAGAGATCCATGCTAGCCATAACTTTATTAGCTAGAGACTATGCTAAAGTAGTATCCATCAATAATCATATGTAACCCCAAGGTAAAATGGCATATTTTTTGCCAAACATCAACTCATAAATTCCTATTATGAACTTTTTCCCAAATAACAACTAAAATTTCCCAACATTAAACCAACTTCCAAACCTAACTCAATTGCCATTGAGTCATGTAGCTCCCAATTACAACTTAGGATTTCTAAATCATCTCACTAATAGCTTCAATCCAAATGATCAAATGGATTTGGTACCATATATTAACAATAACCAAGTACATAATTTTTAATCTCCTAAAAATGAGAATAACTCTATCTTAAAAATGGTCCAAAAGTTGAGCACTAATTTTCTTCAGTTTCAAAAACAAGTTAGAAATACTACTAAAAGTTTAGGTAGTAAATTCTCATTTCAAAGGTCTAACAAGCCAACTAATAGGTTTCAAAATGATAGTTTACATAATTATAGGAATACTGAGCCATCTTTTGAAAAGAAGAATATGGACATTAACCTTAGTGCTATTACATTGCTTGACTATTCTAGGGTACATTTTACAACCAAGAATGGGAAAATTTATTGTATAAAAATTTTCAAATATTTTGAGGCTTTTCAAGAGGAGTTGGATACATTTAAATTAGTCCCTAATAAATAAAATGGTTCAAGTTCCTCTAGACCTAATTCATCTGATCAATCATTTATGGTGGACACCTTTGATTTCCCCTTTCAAGAGGAAAATGAATCTGATGAGATCCTTGAAGAGTTCCAATCCTTTCAATAGTTATTGAATAAAACCTATCCCTTGAGGAATAGGGAGTAGAGGCATCACTTGACTACCTAAACACCTTAAAATATTTTTTTAACTCCTCCAAACACTTCTTAAAGCAACAATCTTGAACCACCTAAAGGGAGTACTTCTAAACCCAACTTTGAAATTCCTAACTCTTTTAAGACTAGTTATAACATAGTTGAAGACATGAAAAGGATAAAGGATAATATCACATTGCATAAACTTATGTAGTTTACAAATTAAAGGGAACTCTTATTAGAATATTTTTCAAAAACTTCCAATAACCCACCATAGACTAATCATGCCAATGTGACTGTGTACAATGCCAAGGCTAAATCTCCTCCTTTCTTGTTCACTATTAGGATGTTTGGTAATAAATTACATAATTTATTATTAGATTCAATATCATCTAATGCTATCATGCCTATAGGTATATAAAAATAACTAGGCTTAACCCTTATTAAGTCTAATAGAGTGGTAGCTTAGCTGGACAGATCTAGAGTTAGGGTAATTAGATAACTTTTAAATTTTCACATGCAGCTAGCTTGTGAGTCTAGCGTGCAAAAAATTAATTGATATTTATGTTGTTAATATACCTAACATTTATGTAATCTTATTAATAAGGGAATAGACCAAGCCTTTGAATGGTTACATGTCCACAAATTATTCACATCTATGGTTATCTTGGAAGGGAGTCCCCAATCAAATCAAAGTTAAAAGAGAGCCAAGAATGAAGCATATGATAATTTAGTACACTGTTGTAAATGAAAATTTCAACATAATAGACTCATACTTAGTGTTCTTTACCATAGTGACTGATAAGGTATGTGATCCCAAGAGTACTCATACTGTTCTTTAATTGTGGAGATTACATTTTGATGGAGCTAGGTGTAATGTTGAATCATGTGTTGGTATTGTTTTAATTAACCCCACTAATATAAAGTACCATGATTATTATATGCTCCAATTCTCTTATACTAATAATCTTGCTAAATATAAAGCTGATATCCTAAGATTATAATTTTCTATAAAAAATAAAGTCAAAGAGCTACTAGTTTATGGGGATTCAAAACTAGTGGTTAACCAAGTTATAAGAAAATACCAATGTAAGTCCACATACCTAAAAAGGTATAAGTTCAAGGTTTGGTATCTAATTTAATCCTTTGATGCATTTGTCATGATCTCCATCCCAAGGGGAGAAAACCAAGATTCTAATGATTTGGCATCTATTATAACTAACCTCATGCCCAACCAAGATTCCCCTAATTTTAATATTGAGTTTATCCTTTATCCTTTAGTACCTAACAATGTTAACCATTTCCATGTATTCAATGATCATCAACAAATATTAGATTTCATGACCAATGCTAGGACATTTGATGCTCATATCATTGATGAGATGGATGAAATTACATCTAAAGGGGATAACTTTAATGGTAAAGTCATTCAACTAAATAATAACAAGATCCTTAAGGGGATGATTTCTTTAGAGATATTATTTGATCAGGACAAACTAGCTAAGGTTTCTAAGGTTCCTAAGGTAACTGGGAAAGACTATAATGCTATTGATCTTGACCTCCATGATCAACCTCAACTAGTAAATATTGGAAAGGCCTACACAAATACTGAAAACAAGAAAGCTAAAGAAATCCTTTCCCAATATAAGGATGTCATAGCATGGTCTTATAATGGCTTAAAATTATTTAATCCAAGGGTCATCAGACATATTATACCCCTTAAATAAATTTGTAAACTATTTAGGTAGAAACAAAGTCCTGTAAACCCTATCCTAGAACCCATGATCTTCAAGGAGGTCAAAATATTTAAATGTTATGATAGTCTTCCCCATTAAGCATTCCACCTTAGTGGAAAAATTGGTGCCAATCAGGAAGAAGAATGGTGAGATTAGACTTTGCATTGACTTTATAAACTTGAACAAAGCATCAAAAAAGGACAAATATCCCCTTCCTTCTTCATACTAAGTGAATCAAGTTATTTTAGGTTTAGCTATGATGTCTTTTCCTGATGAATTTTTAGGTTACAACCAAGTGTTGGTTGATAGAGAGGATAAGATGAAGACAAATTTCACCACAAAGTGGGGGACCTTTGCTTACATGTGAATGCCCTTTAAACTAATCAATGTAGGATCCACCTTTTAAAGAGAAATGGACTATGCCTTCTAAGGCCTGATAGGTAAATGTATCATTATTTATATGGATGATCTAACATTTTTTTCTAAAAATAGGAAAGATCACTTCATAAATTTACAATAAGTTTTTGAAAGATACAGAAGGGATGGCATTTCCTTAAACCCTAAGAAGAATATCTTTTATGTGACTAAAGGAAAACTATTGGGTCATGTTATAACCAAAGATGGGATATATATATATATATATATATATATATATATATATATATATATATATATATATATCTTGAAATATTGGAGGCTATATCTAGAATAGAGCGTCTAAATAGTAAAAGAGAGCTAAAGTCATTCTTTGGCAAAATAAATTTTGTAAGAAAGTTTATTTTTGGTTTTGTAGAAATTGTTAAACCACTGAATGACGTACTGAAGAAGGATGCCAAAGTGACATGGAATGAGGATTCCTAAAAGACATTCAATGATATTAAGAAGGCCATTAGTCAAGATTCAATCCTTATAAGTCCTAATTTCTCAAGAGACTTTTACATCTATTCTTTTGCATCTGAACATACTATGGTTACAATGTTAACTCAAAAAATCGAAGGGTGTGACCACACAATTGTCTTTATGAGTAGTAATTTTAAAAATGTTTAGTTAAAATAATTATTTTATTGATAAAAAGTCATATGCATTAGTTAAGGTTATTAAGACATTCAAGCATTACATCCTTAGAAATAAGGTACATGCCATTTTACCTAAGCTAACCACCAAACTTATGTTAATCTAGAATGAATTAGGAGAACGTAGAGGTAAGTCTATGTCAGGTTTGTAGGAATATGACTTGGAGATGAAAATAGAATAATTGGTAAGGTGTCAAGGTCTGATCTAGATGATTCCTAATACTAATCCTAGGCTAAGTATTATGAAAGTAGATCAACAAAACTTTCAAGATAGTGAGTGGTATGATTCAATCATACACTTGCTACTTAATGGTAGTTGTCTTATATGATTATCCAGGGAGTAAAAGAGGGCCTTAAGATTGAAGGAAGCCCACTAATTGATCAATATAGGTTCTTGTATAGGAGAAATTTTTAAAGGAGTTATTTGAGATGTGTCTCAATATAATAAGCCACCCAAATCATAAGCACATTTCATAAAAAAAAATAGACAATGGGCATCCAACTAGGAGAACTATGACCCACAACGTTATTATAGCTAGATATTATTGGCTAACCATTTTTAAGGATGCTTAAAAAAATGTGAGCGAATGTCACTCATGTCATATTTTTAGCACCAAAGAGACAAACGCAACAATGCCTCTACAACTAGTCATGATTGAAAAACCCTTTACTCAATGGGGGTTATAATATTTTGGGGTGATTAACCCTAACTCATTTTAAGGTCACAAGTATGTCCTTAATACCATCAACTATTGTATAATGTGGATTAGAGTTGAAACCACTAAAACAATGTAGGATAGAAGAGGTGATCAATTTCTTAGAAGAAAATATGTGTACTAGGTTTAAAACTCCAATATCTCTAATATGTGACAATGGGTATCAATTCATATCTATAGAGATGAATAAATGGGCTTATGATGATGGCATCACTCTCAATTTTACATCCAACCATTATTACTAACAAAATGGAGTCTCTAAGTCAACAAATAAAAACCTAATGAAGGCAATCAATAAATTTGTTAAAAACAAGCCCAAAACCTATCATAGGATCCTTAAATTTTCTCTTTGGGTTGATAGAATAAGAATCAAACAAGCCTGAAGAGATTCACCATTTCTATGGAGTATGGGTAAGAACCCATTTTTTCTATCACTCTCAAATTGCCTACATAAAGATTTATACAAGAATATATGGAAGAAATCCAAGAGGTAGTTAACTCTATATTGCTAGATATAATTTAGATGGAAGATGTAGGAGAGAAGGCCTTTGCTGATTTTCGTAGGCATCAGACCACAATCAAGGGATGGTTTGATAAAAGGTCCAAAATCAAGGTGTTCAAATAGGGAGACCTAGTTCTCCTTTGGGACAAAGCCTCTAAGCCTAAGGGCAAGCATGGTAAATTCACACCCTTATGGATTGGCCCATACCATATTACATAAATATTTGGGAACAATACCTTTAAGCTCAAAGATCTACAAGGAGTAGAGTTTAAATTGCCCACAATTGGTAGTATCTCAAACACTACTTTTCCACTATTCCTCCTAAGGTCTTCATGGAGTAAATTTTAAGATGAGTAGATTAGTATAGGTAGGCTAGTTAGATTATTTTCATGTTCTTTCCTTTTCATCCCTTATTTATACATATACAAGTACATATTTATTTATTTTTATTTCCCACTTTTTTTTGTGCGTTTCTTTCTTGTTACTTTGTTCCTTGGTTCTAATTAGTCCCTAAGGAAAATCTTGAGCTAAATAGCTATGAATTTTACTTGAAAATAGGCCCCCTAATTTATAAATGTAGGTTGACACCCATGCATAGGATGACCATGGTTCTAAAACATAAATCATAATGTTATATCATGGATAAACTAGTAAAAATAAATGAAAAGGCCAATCATTTCATGAAACCCTGACCATTTCCTTGACCTCAAACTAGTTTTAAGAAGACTTGCACTTATGGGGTGAAAACTTAAATTATCAAGATATGCCCCAAACTAGCACTTAATCAACATCTTTGATGGGGATAAGAGTTTCAACCATAGATGATTTTACAAAGCTCAAATACTTGAACAAATCCTTAAACCTAGCTGTCTTGGTTCCAAACCTAGATAAAATTATAAAAACTTAAGAAAATAAAAAAATAAGGATATAATGCAAAAGTAAAAGATCTCAGGCATAGGTAATTCTAGTAATCTCCACTAGGGCTATAGATACACGGATGGTAGTGGAGTGAGGTTGTGAGTGGAACCAAAGAAATCTCTATTAGGGTTATGAATGCTTGGTTGGCAGTAAAGCAAGCCCAAGCCTTGAACCAAAGAAATCTTTATTAGGGTTATGAATGCTTGGTTGGCAGTAAAGCAAGCCCAAGCCTTCCCTAAGTTAAAATCATGGCTCCCAATGGACATCTCAATATACTATAAGTTAGTATAAATGATTAAGTACATGAAACCTAGAAGTTTTTTCTTGAACCTAATGGCAAATATTAAGTGGAATAAAAGCACACACATAATTTGGATATGTCTCAGTACTTGACCTTCAAACCACAAGTACAAGGTTTGTTTCAACTATAACATAGTCTTGATGATGATATTTTTCAAATGAAGTGGATAACCTAATTATGTATCTAATAAGAGTCCCTAGGTTCTAAAATATTCATATGTTTCCCCCATGAGTCACCATTTGTTGGGACCAACATACCCTAATTTTTTGAATTAGGACCCTTAAGAAACCCTCAGATTATAACATGGAAATTTCATCATGTCAAGATCTTTAATATAATTTGAAGGTCATCCATGTTGTTAAAAGATAGGCTCATATGGTTCTGATTTACTTTAATTTGGATGAAAAATGCTTATAATATTCATTTGGGTTTTTAGTTGTAGGTTCCATGGCATGTGTTCCCAAGAATTATATTTTCCAAAACCTTAGCAAACCCTCAATCCATATTTGAATAAAGGAGAGAACCAAATTGGTGGCAACCATTTAAAAATTTGAGATTTTATGGAATTAAGAATAAAACACATATTATAAGCTCAATCATGTTTTTTTAAACACAAATTAACTAAGAAAATTGGTCCCTTTTATTATTTTCCCCTTCTTCTAAAGTTTATTATGACCTAACTAATGTGATCTTATAGGGTCCTTTTAATATTTCCGAACTTAACCTAAGGTTTTAATACTAAGGCCCTGACGTATTCATTAATAAAATCATGACCTTAGTCTTAATACCTTAAGCCTAAGTATTTTATGTCTCCACAATCCTAACTTAACTTCTTTTCTTCTTTTAGGATACTACAACTATCACTTTATCACAACATTTGATCTAATGGAGTGAGGATAATCCAAGCTTTGACTTAAATAACATGCATATATGGTGATCTGATAGTCCACGCTTACTCACTAAGACCCGATCAAATGGAATGAAGTATAATTGAAAATTAAAAAGGATATAAAAGGCACAAAAGATTGACACGTGTCACCTTCACATTTGAAAACTAAAAGTGAATGGGTCTTAGTTGATGAAGTGGCTAATCATAAGTAAGCTCCAAGATCATGATCGATGGTTGATGCTTCATCATGAATTTTGATCTAATGGAATAAACATAGTCTAAGATCCTAGGATATCCCATAGATCTGTCGAGTGGCATTCTCACACTAGGCCATAATAATTTGATGTGCTTAAAAATTGATGTTCATGTGACCTTCATTTGATGTTTTGGAGGATGTATTTAACATCTACACAACCATCAACTTTAAGCCCATTAAATAAAAAACTTTAGTATCTTAAAATTGGCATTTGTGTAACTGTCATTTGACATCTATGAGGACATATTTGATGTCCATAAAACCATCAATTTTAAGCTAATGAATTATCATGTTCAGGGTAAAAATGCACTCGTAAATATTGTTAGAAGGCTTGAAAGTGGTTTTATAATCTAAGGTAAGTGATCAAAATTCTCAAAAACTATAGGTTTTCAAATTATAAAATGTGAAAATGATCTCATAATCTAAATATGCAAAATATACTTAGTCTAAATTTATAAAGAAGGGTCCTCATGGAATTTTGTTTAAAAAATCATGAACCTTAAACTATGAGCTTATGCTACATCTTATTTTTAAAAAGGAAGATCCTTATCAATTAAAGGTTTTAATATGTGGTGGCCTAAACTATTTAGACCCTAGTTCCTTTGTTATAAATTAGGAAACTAAGGCATAAGTTCCTTAGGCTAAGGTTTATTTTATGCTTAATAAACATGAAACAGACTTTAGCCTAAGGAAATTAACCCTAACTCATGACTTTAATGATGTACTAACTTAATGTTCAAGCTTTTTTTTAGATCAATGATTCATACCCTATCCTTAGATATCATCCAATAGTATGGGGCCCCCAAATAATTTTGAAGAGGACCCAAATATTCCACAAGTTTGATGCATGCCTAGCATCATTCAAATAATAGTTGATAAGGTAATCAATGGATTGCACTTTGTAGTTAAGAGTTGATATGATGGCATGAAGTCATTAATGAATTTTTAAAGGCCTGTAAACTCAACATGCGGTCGATACTCATTCAAAAAAGGACTAACAAAAGATATGAAGCATAGAGAAGATGCATGTATACATTAAGTGTCATGACCATGAAGTTTATAATAAAAAAACCCAAAAATGACCAAGGGCCCAGATTATGATCAATGGCTTGTAGTAATCCAAGATTTTGATCCTACGATGCAAAATGAAGAAGGTAATAATATTACCAATGGCTAGTGTTCAAATGGAATTTATGAAAAATGCCATGAAAGGTCCATACCAATGCCACATAGGCACAACACAAGTAGAAAAGGATAAAATTCAAGATTTTACGGGCTCAAAACCATAAAGATATAAAGTTAAAGGTCAAAATAAAATCCAAAGAATGTATAATCCAACGCATAGATATATTCAACCATTAAATCTCAAAAACGATAAACCCTATGTAAAAGCAACCAAAATAGAGTCAATTTGTTACAATTCGATCAAAGGATAGATTAATTTGTTTATTAAGAAAAAGAGAGATTTCATAGAGAGTGTCTATAATTTAGTGTGAATAATTATCAAAGATAGAGACCATGGAAGCTAATAGGTAGTAATTAAAGGAAGAAACTGAGATCTTTTTAACAACAGATAATGAAAGCTAGATCTTAAAGGATAATAAATTGGACCTCACAAAATTAAACATCTAGGGCATTAGGAATTTGTTATATCTCTTCTTCATGATATATGAATTACAACCCATTTAACAAGAGGAATAGAGGAACACCACCATGAGTAGGTGACACTATGACTTGGTTGTGGTCTAGATGGTTGGCCTTCATCACACCATGGCAAAACCAAAGGTATTAGATTGTATTGACATCCTTGCCCCCATATTTTTTTATTATATGATAGATAATCAATAGATCATTAGGGAGGGGAACTCAATAATGGTACCCTACATTTCCCATATTGCTTTTAAGAAGTACTATAAACTCACTTTCCCCCTTGTGGACCTTTCCAAATTTAAAGAGTTGTCCAATACCCATGACCTAGACTCTATCTTTAAACCCTGGTTGCACCAAGGACTTCATATCTTTAGAAACCTTGACATAAATATCCTTATCATCCAATTTAGAGAAGTTAAAATGTAATAATGACCCCATTTAACTAACCCTTTGGTGCCCCTTCAACTAATTATGTGAATAAGATCTGGGTCCATATGTGCATTTTAGGGTGGAGGAGAAGATTACCCCTCCAATTAGAGACTTAACTAGTGTCTTCCTATCCAGTAAATGTAATTCCATCAAAAGAAAGACCTTAAAATAATTATTTATGATGTCATACCTACTTGACACTCTTATTTACTCAATTACCTTCCCTAGGATTAGGAATTAGTCCCTAGAGGGAAAGATAACCATTTCACATTAATTTTCCAAAATTTACATATTCAAATATAGAAATTACATGCAGTTTATTTGTGGCTATGTCTATCCAACTATAGTGGAGGCCATCATGGGTGTCCCCATGCCTAGGGTCCACCCCCTCATGAGGAGGTTTGTTGAAATGATAGGGGATATATGGTATTACCCTATCTGCATAGTCATCAAGATAAAAGGAATCCTATCCCAACCTTATACACTACCAGTGTATGTTCTAAATAAGCTTGTAGAGTAGGAAATTGCCTCCTAACTCATCCATGGTATTTATAGGACTTACAAAGAGAAGAGGAAGGGTCTAATTGACCCCTTCCCCTTGAATATTAGGAAGAGCATAGTAAAATATTGTAAATAGGTGGAGATCATGTACACACATAAGGATTCATTTGGCTTTCAGCTGGATGAACTCTAGATGTGGGATCCAAATAACGTAGTAGGTGAGCATCTAAGGGACAAGAAGTTTACAAATCTAGAATATGTACATCAACTCAATGTCCATGACACCATATATATTAAGGCTAAGAACTATGATGAAGTATTGGCTAAGGTCCAAGGCCACAACATTAATCTTGAACACAAGTTAATCAAAGATAACAAGCCATCTAGGGAAACATGGAAAATACATCATTTGTAATATCAATTACTACCTAGGCCATCTATAACAATCCATGAGTATCCCAAAAAAATCAACCATATCCATAACCCTAAAAACAAGTTGAGCAGGTTCAAGTTGAACAAAGCAATGGCAAGGAAAAATTTGAAGAAGCAAGATTAGAAGAAAGGCCTATAGATGGGATCCCATCTTTAACATTCCCACCAAAGCCACCTTCCCCAATTCAATAAGTACACATGATAGACTTAGAGATTGAGGAGACACTCTATGGTGTCCTCAAGGAACATGTATAAGCCTATGACTCTAATAAGGAAGGGGATCCTAAGGAAGATACAAGAAAATATCTTAATCATAATAACATACCATGAGAAGAGGAAGGTAGAGATAGCACTCGTCCATGTGAGACAAAAGAAGAAACCAAGATTGACCTTTAGTCATCCCACTATTAAAGTCAATATATTTAGGATGAGTTCCCAATTCATGGACCAATCATTCTTGATTGGTTCATCTATGGAAAGTTACAAAAGATCCCCTCCCTTTCTCATTCTTGTGCCATGACAAGGGTCACTAATGTTGAAGTATAAGATAATATGAAATTTTGGATAATGTCTATAGTAAGGGAGCAAGAATAAATGAGAATAGTGGTCATTTAAGGACCTAGAGAAAAGGATATAGATGCTCTAGGAGCATCTATTAGCTCAGGTGTGGAGATCTTAGAACCTCCCAATTTTAAAGAATCAGTTACTACCATCCATTTCTACCCTAAAATAGCTAGGTTGGAAAGAATAACAAAAAGGATAGTTGTGGTTGGGATAAAATAATTCACCTTTCAGAAGGTGAAACCATTTATAAGATTAACCCCTATTAGAAGATAGTAATTGGGTGAGGCTACCATTCATGAGGAAGATGTGGAAAGGCTTATTCAGTCCCAGTTAGCAAAGGCTAGAGATAGAGTTCAATGCTTGAAGTAGAGGATCCATAATTTTTAAAAGGAGAAAGAAAACATAAAAACATAGGTAATTCTATCAGTGTCAGATGCAATGACCAATATTCTTGATGAGTCATTCTATAATATGTTTGAATCCCTCAACTCAATGAAATTGAGGTAGAGTGCTTTGGAGGTGTAGTGTGCATTGTCCTAAAGACTGGTCACATAGTGATAAGCCTTGAAAGATAAGATTTCCAAACTCCTCAACATCTACACAAAGAATACATCCCAAACTTTAAGACCATTCTCTTGGGTCACTTGAGCATAATTCTAGGATTTATGATTGAAAAGGTTCAAAGCTTAAGTGCATGTCATAATGGTATGGAAAGGGTCCTAAAATAGGATAAATAACTAATAAAAATAATTGAACAAATTATTAGGACCATGATAATGGATCTTACACAAACAATTGTCCTAAGAATCATAAGTGATGAATAATCTAAGCATGAGGCTACTTTGGTAACCCAAGAAATCAAAGAAAAAAGCCAAGGCAAATCAGGGGTTGATAACAGTAAGTTCCTAAACATGGTATTAAATATAGGGGAAAGGATAAATCAAGCTAGGAGCATTAAAGAGTACATGGATATGAATGAAAAATAATTTGATGACTTGGCAAATAAAGAGGAGTAGATCATGAAGCCTATTATGTATGTAGAGCTAGTTGATGAGCAACATGAGAAGGCCATGAGCATCCTCTAGCAATAAAAATCAGAGTCCCCCCAACCAATTAAGAAATATTATATTTTGTAGACTTTTGGAACATTTTGAAAGATAATATTCCATTGTAAAGGAATTGTTGGGGATCAACCAACAAACTTCATTACTTTTATGTAAGCAACTAAACATAGAATTAAACTAGAATAATAAATAACTAGAATCAGAAATAGCAAAGAATAAGAGATACAAGAAACCACCCTGAAAAATTGTATTAAACTCTTCCAGAAGAAAATACAATGAATAAAATCACACTTTCTTCTCACACCTCTTAGATGTACAGATCTCTTTCCCTCAAGAGTTTACAATCAATTCCAACAACCTAGATTGATACACACATATACAATATGTCTTGTACTATTATTTTTTACACACATACACAAGCTATGAAGATCTATCCCTATTATATAAGATTAGGGATCATGAGAAATGCAATATCAACCATTAGATACACCTCCTAATCAAAGGCTTAAAATAATCCTACCAAATATAGAAATGCAAACTTACAACTAATATCTAAACTTATCATGCAAATAATCTGTTCCATCCATGAAAATAGACTTTCTAGATGCATAAGTAACCAATGTCGGTTCCTACCTATCTACACATGAATGATGTCAGCCGATATATAACTGACGTCGACAACTACTCATTAACTCCTTGCCATCGTCGGTGAATGTGTAAATCCAGTAACTATGTAAATCTAGCAACTTTAGCATCTGCTCATTTGGTGAAGCTTTTAGCTCCATACCTCAACAATCTCCCACTTGGAGATAAACAGCTGCACCAGTACCTGTACAGTAACATCTTCTAGCTTCTCCATCTTCAAACTCAATCTTGAAGACCAGCAAAAGTTGAATGAAGATTCAACTTCTCCTTTGTTACTAGATTTGTTAACATATCAATAGGGTTCTTATCTATATGGATCTTTTACAGCTTCAACTCACCATCCTCCAATACCTACCTTATGAAGTGGTACCTAAGCTATATATGTTTGGTTCTTGAATGAAAGGCTGAATTCTTAGCCAAATGAATTGCACTCTGACTATCACTATATAATCTACAACTCTCTTGCTCCTTTCCCAACTCTTCCATGAATTGTGTCATCCATATCATCTCCTTGCTAGCCTCTGTGACTGCAATATATTCTGCCTTTGTAGTAGACAAGGCAACAACCTTCTGGAATTTTGAAATTCAGCTAACCGTCATTCCACCAATAGTGAAAACATATCCCATGGTGCTCCTTCTGCCATCCAAGTCACCTGCCATATCTGAATCTATATAACCATGTAGAGAAGTGTTTGACCCACCATAGCATAAATGTCTACTACTGGTCCCTCTCAGATATTTGAGAATCCACTGGACTACTTTCTAGTGCTCCTTCCCTAGATTGGCCATATACTTACTGATAACTCCCACTACTTGGGCAATGTATGGTCTAGTACATACCATTGCATACATTAAGCTCCCAACTGTGGAAGCATATGGAACTCTACTCATGTACTCTACCTCATCATGTGAATTAGGACACTGATCTTTGCTCAACTTAAAGTGTCTAGCCATAGGTGTACTCACTGGTTTTGTATCCTGCATATCGAACCTCTCCAACACCTTGTTCACATAATCCTCTTGAGACAAAATCAACCTATTATTTTTCCTATCTCTCTTGATACTCATGCCAAGGATTTTATTTTCTGCCCCCAAATCCTTCATGGAAAATGTGTGAGCTAATTTCACCTTAAGCTCAGAGATATCCTGCATGTGTGAACTTGCAACCAGCATATCATCTACATACAACAATAGGATAATATATCTACCATTATCTAATCTCTTAAAATAGCCAAAATGGTTAGATTAGCACCTACTATAGCCATGCTTAGTCATAAACCTATCAAATTTCAAATACCATTGTCTAGGAGCTTGCTTGAGACCATACAAGCTTTTTTTCAATATGCACACAAGTTTCTCCTTACCTTTGACCTCAAATCCTTCCAGATGATCCATATATATTTCTCCAAATCTCCATGAAGAATCATTGTATTAACATCAAGCTGCTTAAGATGCAAATCCTCAATAGCAACTAAAGACAATACAGTCTGAATAGAAGTCATTTTTACTATAGGAGAAAAAATTTCACCAAAATCAATACCTGGTTTCTGTGCAAATCCTTTCACTACCAACCTAGCCTTATATCTCATATGTCGATTCTCACCTTCCTTTAACCTATAAATCCATCTATTTTTCAGTGCTCTCTTTCCCGTTGGCAACTCAACCAAATCCCATGTTTGGTTCTCTTTCAAGGAATCAATTTCCTCATTCATGCCAAGCTCCCACTGATTCTTGGATTCCACCTGTATTGCTTCATCAAAACTCTCTGGTTCTCCACCATCAGTAAGCAATAAATAAAATAATGAAGGGGAATATCAAATTGGAGGTTTACTTACCCTTTTTGACCTCTTGAAGGGTGTCTCAAACTCATTTTCTGCTTGTTGTCTACCCAAATTCTCTGATAGTGATCGATCTCGGTCATCTCCAGGCCTGTAACTGACCGATGTCAGTTCCACATGACCGATGTTGGTTCCTTCCAGACTGACGTCAGTCACTATTTGATCGACATCGATTCCTACATTGCCGACATCAATTCCTACTTGACCGATGTTAGTCTCTATGTTTTCCTGTTTGTAATAATTCTTTCCTGTGAGCTCATTTTGGACTGTTACCTCAAACAAATCTCCATGGCCCTGCTCAGAATTCTTCAGCTTCTTGAGCTGATCACTATACATCACTTTTTCATTAAAACAACATCATGGCTCCTAATTATTTTGATAGTTCTTAGATTCCAAAACCAGAATCCAAAATCTCCAGAGCCATAACCAATAAATGTGCACCTCATAGACTTATCATCCATCTTCTTTCTATTTTCCTTATCAATGTGCACAAAAGCTTCAAAACCAAAAACTCTGAGAAATAAAAGATATACCTTTTTACCTATCCAAGCCTCTTCTAAAATTCCACCATCTAGAGCTATAGAGGGTCCTCTATTAATTAGGTAAACTGTGGTATCTACAACTTCTGCCCAAAATTGTAAGGGCAAACCAGCATGCAATCTCATACTCTGTGCACGCTCCAATATTTTTTTGTTCATCCTTTCAGCAACTCCATTTTGCTAAGGTGTCCTTGGAACCATCCTTTGCCTACATATTCCATTCATATCACAATACTAGTTAAACTTATAGCTGTAGAACTCACAATCATTGTAAGATCTAAGGCACTTCAATCTCCTGCCTATTTCATTCTCAACCATAGCTTTCCAAATCTTATAAGTGTCAAAAACATCATATTTCTTCTTTATGCAATAGACCCATACCTTTCTTGTAGCATCATCAATGAAAGTAACATAATACTGTGATCCTCCAATAGAAGATACTTGAGCTGGTCCCCACACGTCAATGTGAACAAGCTCCAACTTGTGCTTCTTCTTTGTTGACCCAGTTTTAACAAACCTTACTCTCTTCTATTTTCCAAAAACACAATACTCATAGAAATCTAGATCTATGCTTTTCAAATCTAAAAGCTTACCTTTTGACTTAAGAATTTTCATTCCCTTCTCACTCATGTGGCTGAGCCTACAGTGCCACAACTTTGCATCAACATCTGAAGTAGATAATACAGAAGGAGAATAATCAGTAATCTAATTACATAAATAGAGGGTACCTACTCTCTTACCTCTAACCAATACAAGTGCTCCCTTGGTAACCTTTCAATATTTAGTTGTGAGAGTTACTAGACAACCCTCATCACCCAACTTTCCTACAAAAATCAGATTCTGCTTCAGGGCTAGGACATGCATGACATCCTTCAACACCCATGTGTTGCCATTCTACAATTTCAGCTGGACTTTTCCTTTGCCAACAATTTTACAAGGCTCATCATCCCTTAAATAAAGTTTTCCAAAATCTCCTTGAACATAATCATTGAAAAATTCTCTATTTGGGGTAGCATGGAAAGAGGCCCCAGAATCTAAAACCCAAGATTCTATTTTATTATGCAAAGAAAGTGAAAGAGCATCTTGTGCAACAATACCTGCAACTTTTGCTTCTTCATTACCTTCATGCTGATTCTCTTCATTAACCTTCAACCAACAATCTTTCTTTGCATGTCCTCTCTTTCCACAATTCTAGCAGGTTATCTTTCTTTTTCCATTTCTAGATTTGGATCTATTTCTCATCTTTAACTTAGACCTTGATCTCCCTTGCTTGCTCTTCTCTCTTTGCCTTCCCCTGGTTTCAATACTTAAAGCATTTCTTGATGATTCCCCTGTGCTTTTCCTATGAATCTCTTCATTCAAGATTACACTAACAACATCATCAACTTTCAAGATATTTGTAGCAGATGTAGTATTACTAACTGCCATTACTAAGCTATGCCAATTTTTAGGTAAAGAGCATAATATTAAAAGAGCCTTAATTTCATCATCAAAAACTATTTTTACTGAATTTAATTGATTTACAATTCCATGAAAATCATTAAGATGATTAGATACAGATCCACCTTCCTTCATTTGCAAATTAAATAACTGCTTCATAAGATATACCTTATTTGAAGCTGAGGGCTTTTCATATAAATTTGCTAAAGTGTCCATCAACTCTACCATTGTCTTTGCCTGTGACAAGTTGGAAATCACAGTAGATGCTAGACTCAATCTTATATATCCAAGAGCCTTTCTATCAAGAACTTCCCATTCTTCATCTTCCATATCTATGGGCTTTCTATCAACCCCACCCAATGGTAAATATAGATCTTTCTAATATAGATAATCTTCTATCTGCATTCTCCATAATTGGTAATTATTGCCATTAAACTTCTCCATTCTCAATTTACTTTCTTTTACCATTGTTTCTTCCACTCAAATAGAAACCCCTGTGAGTGACCTGTAATCAACAAACACTAACCAGATCTGAAACACTTGTTAGTCAACTTGACCTCTGATACCACTTGTTGGGGATCAACCAACAAACTTGATTACTTTTATGTAAGCAGCTAAACATTGAATTAAACCAAAATAATAAATAACTAGAATCAAAAATAGCAAAGAATAAGAGATACAAGAAACCACCATAAAAACTTGTATTAAACTCTTCCAAAAAGAAATACAATGAAGAAAATCACACTTTCTTCTCACACCTCTCAGATGTACAGATATCTTTCCCTCAAGAGTTTACAATCAATTCCAACAACCTGGATTGATACAAACATATACAATATGTCTTATACTATTATTTTTTACACACATACACAAGCTATGAAGATCTATCCCTATTATATAAGATTAGGGATCATGAGCAATGCAATATCAACCATCAGATACACCTCCTAATCAAAGGCTTAAAATAGTCCTACCAAAAATAGAAATGCAGACTTACAACTAACAGCTAAACTTATAATGCAAAAAATCTGTTCCATCCATGAAAATAAACTTTCTAGATGCACAGGTAACTGACGTCGGTTCCTACCTATCTGCACATGACCGACATTGGTTGATATATAACCGACGCTGGCAGCTACTGGTTGACTCCTTACCATCGTCGATGACTATGTAAATCTAGCAAATTCATCATCCACTCATCTGGTGAAGCTTTTAGCTCCCTACCTCAATAGGAATATGCTAGTTTGTTAGCATATTTGCCTCTAGGTCGGTATTATTGTAAAAATCAAGTATATTTTAAAACTTGTAAGGATAACTATCTTTATCTTTTTACACATGTATCTTGTTATTGACTAGTATACAACCTAATCTTCCTATAAAGGCATGTATTAACATTTTTTAAATGGATATATTTCTAAGCAAATGTGTATAATTTGAAGTAATTAATAGAATCAAAGGAATTTTGCAAAAATTGTCTATGTTTGATGTGTTAATTGTCTTTTAGATCTTTTCTCTCAATTATTATTTAAAGTCTTGAATTTGAATGGTGTCTTGTAATTATGAGTTGTATCCTAATAATCACAAGGTTTCTAATTTGTACAACCTACTACATTAGTTGAAAGATCTTTTGTTCTCCTTCATTTTTATTTTACTTTGTTTCTAGATGTGCATGTGCCATTTGATAATAGTAGTAAATCTTTATAGAATATCTAGTTGTTACTTGTGATTCTCTAAACTATCCTTTGAAATTGATCTAGTATATAGTGTAATTTTAGCTTAGTTTATTTTAATTTATATATTGTTTGAATACATACTCAGTTGAAATGGATGATTTGTCATAATGTTTAATGCTAAAATTGGTAATCACTATTTTATTTTTTGCCTTACCCTTCTCTTTTCTCCTTTTTTACCCCAAGATCACTTTAATTCTAGATTCATTATAAATATCCATTTAAATTAGTCTATAGCTTAAATCTGGAGCATACTTCACTAAACATTAGCATAGATTCTTAGTAATTCATGAAGAATGGGCCAAGGTGGTTCCCAACCATCAAATTATATAAATATTGTGGAACAATTTATCTTTATCTACTTCTATTTCACCACATGTAATTAGATTACTAAAAACTACAACTCGTGCCTTGAATTTTCAAATTCTAAAATAAAAAGTGTTCTTTAACCACTAAGAGCACCTATGGTTCATTTATAAGAATCAATAGTTTCTTGGATTATAAGTGACTTAGGAGTGTTTTAATCATTATAAATTTTAGTTATCGTAATGGGTTAATCTCCTAATATCTTTCTTGATTTGAGATGAATATTATTAAAGACAACTAAGCCACAAGTAATGTTATTTTCTTGATCATCTCCATAAATAGGAGTATTTTGCCTATTCTTAAAATTTTCCACTAGTTTGACATGTAACTATGGTTAGTTAACTTGTTGCTCAATTGGTGGTGGTTGATGTTATGAAGGCATCAAATCCTACTATGGAGGAAACTTCTCTACATTTGATATTATTTATTTGCCCATTGAGGTGGTTATGATTGTATCAAATGCAGTTGTTGGCTTTGTTATTTTACCTAGGATTATGAAGAATTTTGAAGCATTCTCCACATCTATGGTATCCATTATTGAGTAACCCATGGTTATGGTTGTGGTGTTGGTCCCCAAAGTTATGGTGTGAGTTTTCCATCTCATGGTGTCATCCATGGATCAGGGAAAAGCTTAGCCAAATTAATTTTAGGCTTAGGAATAATGGTTTCCTTGTCTTTGAATAAAGTTAACTTCCTCAACTACATGTACTACTTTTTCTACTTGATTTCTCATGGTAGGAAGATGTTTTAAATTCTTTGTGTCATGGTCTAGGTCACAAATATCACATACCACTATTTTATCTAAAGGATAATATTTTACCGCATGTTTGAGTCAACATCTGTGATAATATATTGAGAACTATTCAATGTTGGTGACATTGGAATTTTTTTTACGCCATTTAATGTGGATGCCAATTTTACTAAAATATATATTTTTAAATTAGCAATTTATTCCATTAGTTGGCCAACTTTAGGTGATTTTTCTAACCTTGATTTCTTTATGCTAGGTCTTGTCCTAGAATAATTAGTACATAATAGTAAAATATGATGAAAGGTTAACTTATCAAACATCACCCTTTCCCATTAGGTTCAAAGCTTCTCTTGCATCATCATCTAAGCCTTCAATAAATATTATCTTGATGACCTCCTCAGTGAGTTGCTAATCACTCCATTAATAGGTAAATATAAACCTATCAAGATAGTCTTCTAAGGTTTCATCTTCATTTTGTTTGATCTTGAAAAGGTATTCATTTTCATTTTTTGAATCTACACTAATATTTATATTTATCAATAAATGTAGTTTCCATTTCATCCCAAGTTCTTATATAATTAAACTCAAGGCCCATGAACCATCTCAGGGCTACATCCTTAAGTGCATATGGGAATAACTTCAATTTTTCATTTTTAGTGACATAGTCATATGTTTCATACAGAACTTAAAATTCAAAGTGGAAATGATCTAGATCCTATAAGGATTTAACTCTATAGGTAAGTAATATGGATGGTGAGATATGTTTCATTGAAGTCATGTCATCAAGACCTAAGCTAATTAGAGAGGAAAATGTTATGTCCTATTGAGGCTGTCGATCAGGGTTTTCTACATGTGCATGTTCATCTCCCATATTTTATTCTTAGTTTTGGTTATCAATCCAATCTAAGTTCTCTTCTTGGGTTATCAACCTAAGATCTACCTCGCAAGGAGAATATTTTTTGGTGATTAAATCTTCTTCTTGTAGAGCTTGTGCATCTAATCCAACTAATCCAGAAAGGGGGTTCTTAGTATCAATTCTCTCTATAGAGTAAGATCTCCTAAATAGAATTCTTATTATAGGATCTATTTGTGAGATTAAACCTTGTTTAAGATAGGAATCATAAAAAATTTGTAAATGTATTTCAATTTCCTCTCTCACTTCTCGATATTTTTATCAAGGATAAGATCCTCTCTTCTTCTTCATTTATTTGAGAATCTTTAGAGATAAATCATCCTTGAGAATCTATAGGGCATTTCATAAATATAAAGAATCCTGGATTATTTTTTTGTGTTTTGGGTATATGAATGTTTTTTAATTTTTTGTATGTAACTCTAATATAGGATCTCACTAACACTTATTTTTTAAAAGTCCCTAGTAATGATGCCAAAAATGATAGGTTGTTATTATACCTCTAATTTAAGTAATAAATGGATTAGTTTAATTTGATACTATGGTTAGTGTCCAAAGATATATGTAATGAGAGCATTACATATTTGAGTTAATACTTCATTATTTGGGGGGCTTACTCTTTTGTGATGTCTAAATCTTAGGCACAACAAATGAGATTTTAATTTTATGTTGTAGAAAAGTAAATATAGAAAGTTTTATTAACTAAAGATATCCTATGGCATTGCTTATTAAAAGGATTCTTCAATTTACACTATCAACATCCAAAACATAAACATCTGGTGTAATATACTATGGTCTCCTAACATGACTTGCCCAGATGGGTAGGAAAGTGTGATATTTTAGAATATGAGAATGTCGATTGTCTATTTCCACATATACTTCTCTTGAAAAATTTTAAATATGGATATGGGTTAAAAAACTTTACTTATTATGAAATTGAAAGATAGACTTTGCATAAATAGAAATTTCTTGCATTGAATTGAAATAAACTTTGTATTTAATGGAAACACACTTTCATTAAAATGAAAATCACACTTTGATTTGAAAATGAAATCATATGTTAATTGAAAAGGGAAATAATACATTGTAGTAAAATAAATTTAACTAAATTAAAATAAATATACTTTTAATATTGAAACTAAAAATATCAGTTTATCTTGATCTTTAGAGAGAAGTGGGCCCTTGATCCTTAGAATAGGATAAGATTTTACTTAGTAATGCAAATGAATACTAAAATTTATTTTATAATCAAAAGGAAGATATACAAATGCACAAAGTTACACTTAAAATGTTTCTTCTCTCTATTCTCTATTATCTAATTTATGATCTATTGATTGATTCCATCCTATGGAATGAGAAGTATACATGTATTTAAAGAACATCTCAAAAACTATTCATGGAATACAAAATATAGAAATTGAAACAACCAAATATACTTATTTAAAATAGAAAATCTAGGAACCATATCCCATGCATATAGGGAAGCACTATAATTGACTCAACTATAAATAAACCAATAATAGCTAATACACACACACACACACACACACACACACACACACACACACACACACACACACACACACACACACACACACACACACACACACACACACACACACACACACACACACACACACACACACACACACATACATATATATACATATATATATATACATATATACATATATATATATATATATATATATATATATATATATATGAATATATTATATTTAGTTTTAAAAAATAGAAATAAATTTATATATAGATTATTTTAGATCATTACTATGAATAGTAATGTCCAAAAGAAGATTTATAAATTAAGAAAGTATATATATACATACACAGTAGATATATTTGGAGTTACTATCTTGATCTGTAGGGTACAATCAGACATATTCAGAGTGCAGATAGGAGTCTTTAAAGTACAACTAGATAGGGCTTTAGATCATCTTCAAAGGATCTTTATAGCATCTTTGGATCATCTTCGGAGCTACATATATTTAGAGATCGATGTGTTCTTAGAGGAATCTTAAAAACTATTACAAAAAAAGTTTGCCAAAACTTTTGATAATCTTCTCAAAATGTTCCCACCATAGGGATGTATCTCTGTATACAAAACCGTGCTCATTTCATCTAAGTTAGACATAAATAACAAGATGGAGAGTCAATAATGTATCCCATACAAAAAAAATACAATTGGACTCATTTATTACTCAGATGACACCTTAACTATTACATGTAATGCAATATATAGCTAAAATGTAACACTTATGGATAGTTTATATGAGATATAATGAGCTATATGGAATGCTCATCACATTTTAAGGCATCAATGTGATATGATTTAGCCATAAACCATCTAGTTCCTAATTTTAAACTCTTATCTACTTTTCATGACCTCTATATACCCATAATAGGATATACCAATTAAATATAATATGATCATGAAGTTATCTAACTTTATCACTATGTACTCCTAGCTCCATATCTATAGTAGTAGTGATGGTCCCAAGATCACAGCTCCCCTATAGGCTCCCATGTGCAACTCTTGGTACAAGTGTGCTAATAGTACTACACCTTAGGAAAATACTTTGAAGTCCTACACCATATCAGATATTACATCCCCAACCCCAAATGGAACCATTATCCACTCTTGTCCAACAAGAGTATGCCAATAATAAGAGATATCACTACCAATGTTATATTTTTAATATTCCCCTCAAACACTTACCAAAATCCACATGTGTATCTTACAAACCAATCTGCAACCTTCTCACTAGCCTTTACACTCAAACTAATAATATGTCATAGCTAGTAGATCTTATGTCCTCTCATTAGAAACTAAAAAATCCTAACCACATTTTCTAAGGTGATGGTAATATCTCCCATCATAGTGGAAGGTCCTCATATTTGAGTGACATATGTCTACCAACACCATAATCAAAGATTGATAAATCCTCGCCACTATCATGCTCACAACATAGTATAATCTAACCAACCACATCACACCATACTCCTCTAGTGTCAGTAAATGCATCTCATGTAACATTTAAGGCTACTATAATTGAGATGCCATCACTCCTAAATATTTCTACACCAACCATGCATATTATCACAATGATTTCATCTCATCCCATTTATTCTATTCTTATCTTTCATAATGCCTCATCACCTATAATCCCTCCCTTCACTCATTACCCTAATACCTAATCTATGTTTGCCTAATCCCAAGTCCTAACTTATCTTATCCATATTAATCCTAATCACAAGTCCTAAAACCCCATAAACCACCTAAGATTCCCCCCTCTTTATAAACATCCATACTTCCCCTAACTAATTCTAAACTAACTCACTCTTATCTATCACTAACTTCCCTCCATCCTTATCCTAAGTCCCATCATCCTATTTTCTTCATATGAATCTCATTATCATCCCTAATTCCCTATCCTAACCTATCCAACCACCCCTAAACCTATCACCCCATCTCACATAATATCACTAATCATGACTTGACCGTATATTACAATTCACATCTTAATGTTCTACATAGCCATTCATGCAATCTCATAGTGATGCAAAATTATGATTCCCCCTAGTGACATTACAATCTCACTAATCATTCCTTGTAATATTGAAATATCACAAGTCACTTATTTTATTATTACAATACCATAGATTATAACCATGATATCACCATTCATGGGTATAAAAATTACAAAAATAACAAGCTAGGGAATTAACACATATTGATGGTCCTACATCTTCTAACCTTTGTAACTATCTGACCCTCTCATTTTGATGTGATGCATGTCAGATGTAGTCCATGGTTTTAGCTCTAGAGCACTATTATCTTATGGGTAAAAGTCAAAATGACCCATTTTCACCCCCTCTTTTCCTATTTGACCCCCTCTTTTACCCCTGTATTTACCCATTTAACCCCTAACATACCCATTATTCTATCTTATATGCATCATTTTATTCCCAAATCTAATATTCTTATTCTATCATCTTATTTAATCATTGATTATCATCCATAATTCATCTAGGGAATGGCCATCATTCATCCCTATCCCAAGTCAGAACTATTGTTAGCAACCTAGATAGTCCCCAATTAAAATTAGACTACTTAGATATTACTCATATGTAGACTAACATTAGAATGATCTAAGGTTGTGGGATACTTGTATCTAGATTAGACCTCTAGTTATAAGGATAGCTCTTATGAATATGTGAATTTAGGATCAATTACTAAAACTATTTGATGTTAGGATGAAAAGAGTAAGGAATAACTAAAATGGAAATCTATCTATGATGGTGATGCACCTGAATAGTGATTGATCTATGGAAAAATTTAAGATCCCATATCTAAAACCCCTTTATATTATTTTAGTTGAATTTGAGTTGTAGCCTTAGAAAATTGGTAGGTCTAATTTTTTTTCAATTTCTAGGTTTTTACCCAATCATTCAGTTACACAAAGAAACCAAATGACCTAGCCTAAATGTCTTCATAGATAGGTGGGTTGGTGGGTGTCAAGATAGGATAAAAGGTTGGGCTAAATGACATAAATACTAGCATAACCATTTTATTTATTAATGGATATGTAATTTGAATATGTTGATAGCTTCACCATTTGGCTCTACCAACATCTACACCATTTGGCTCTACTAATGACTACACCATTTGGCTCTACCAACAAATGCATCATTTAGATCTATCAATGGATACACTATTCAAATCTATCAAATAGTTATGCTATCAGCTATGCCATTTGATAAATCCCTTTTATCATAGTGGTGATAAATGGCACTACCAAATGGTGTACCGATGGCCATTTCAAATAACTCTATTGATTGATTATACTGAATGGCTTTGTTAGCTAGTTGGTTGAATGGATCTCCTAGATGGTTGAGCCAAACATTTTTTTTAGACACCTAGTTGTTGAATTAAAGGGTTACCAGTGTGGATGGTCCACTACCAAGTTTCTTAGTCACTTCTAGGGGGTCCTATAAATATGCTCTCAGCTCTCATTTGGTGCATTTGATTCCACCTACCCCCTTGGCCCAACCAAAACAATACACCATTGACAATAGTAATAAAATATGTTTTTAAAATATTTTATGTCATGGTAATCCCATGTAGTTTAAAGATTGTATAGCATCCAATGCCATATGCATATATGGTACAATTATTGGAGGAATATCCTTTAGATTTACTTGGTTATATCTTGTAGAAATAATAAGTTCTTATTGTTCAAAGAGAGCTTTTTGAATATGAAGAGAAATAAAATTTATAAGGGATTCATAAGTAGAATAAAATTTTTGTGTCAAGAGTTAGCAAAAATGATGGTGTCACCTCTGCAAGTATTTCCATTATTTTATACAAACTAATATGAAAAAAATTTAAATCAAGAACAAGTCAAGCTACTTGTGGTAACCAATGTCATGAATCTATTAGAAACCTCTAAAATTCATTAGAAATCATATGGGCTAGCTAAAAAAATGGTAGATAATGTCTATTGGGAAGATATGGGGTGTGATTTAGATGATAAGGATAATCAATAATAAGATATGGTAGTTGAACAATAATCAATCAATAAAAAATATGAAACCCTTGGTGACATAAAGATTGAACTATTTCATGGAATTTAAGATTAGGATTAGTCTATATAATGGTCACAAATCATGAATTCTATGGAATAGTTCAATCTTTATGTTACCAAGGGTTTCATATTTTTTATTTCTTGAACATTATTCAACTTCCATCTCTTATTGTTCATTATCCCTGTCATGTAAATCGCACCCCATATCTTCACAATAGACATTATTGACCATTCTTTTAGTTGAATCATATATTTTAGATGCATTCTAATGTTATATAATGGATCCATGACATGGTTACTAGAGGTAGCTTCATTAGTTCCTAATTTAATCTTCTTTTATCAGCTATTATTTAAAATAAAGTTAATACTTACAGAATATTCACCATCATTTTTTTTTACTACTGACACATGGAATTTGAATTCCCCTTATAAACCCTTTGTAAATTTGATTTCTCTTCATATTCCAAAAACTTTCCTTTAACAAAATGTGAACTTCTTATTTCTATATAATAGTCAAGAAAATGTAAAGGTACACATGCAATATTTTGTTTGTAAATTACATTAAAAGTCACTTCAGTATTGTTTAATAGTTGAGGTACATTTAATGTTTCTATCTTTCAATGTTTCAAATTTTGGTTTCCTTATTCTTTTCCACCTAGTCCTAGTAGGATTTGGGAACACATTCCTTGATTTTTTGTGTTTTCTTTTCTTCTTCCCATGCTCTTAATCATTAACCCTAGTGAATTTTCTTCCAGTTCCATTCAGCATTGCCATTCGGTAGTGTTTTTCATCACTATCATTTAACACTTTTGTTTGTCTATATCAGGATTTAGAGGTGTTGTCTTCTTTAATATCAAGATCATGGGGTATATTATATATTTGTGGTGAATTAAACTATTTTCAAAGATAATTATGTAAAGGGTTGGCAAGCCAACCCATAAAATAATTCACATCCATAAAATTTTTGTGATCCATTCCCATCAACTGACCCTAAAAATTGTCAAAACCAAAATCTAAAAATTAGAATATTCATGAATTAATGAAAATTCACTACTAAAATTTATCTTGGATTGATCCTCTATAAATTTTGAAACTTAGGCACACATATAGATCAAGATAGAATAATTTTTTAGAAGTACAATCACTAAGAGTGGGGTGAATCAATGAGCTCAGATAATTAAACTTCAATTTAAATACTTTCAAACTCTTAATCAGTTATCACAAGCATTCATAAATCATACACATCATTCATATAAAGGAATAAGAGAAATAGTGAAATATCAAGCACATTACACATGACATATGTGAGAAACCATCTTGAGTGAGAAAACCCACTATAACATGTAATTAGATGAATATCCTATAATAACAAGAACCAATATGGACTAGTTACAACTGATCAAGGAAATACTACCCCTTATTTAATGAGACTACAATCCCACAAGGTGCTACAACACATGTCTAGCTGAGAAACCACAACAACTAGACTTTTAGCAAGATTCAACATTCAAGGATGCTACAACCCCTTAGATGTTGAGCAACCATAATTACACCTATGAAGACAAAATCTCCTTAACACTGATTTCCTACCAATCTGATAAAGATACAAATTATATTAACTCTCTTCAACTTTGCACACTCAAAGCGTCCAAAACATCTTTTTGGATCACCCTATACCTATTCATTGATCATAAACCTACAAGAGCACTATTATGATAATATAATTATGACCCAAATTTCATACACATAGTCCTCAATCTATTCTTCTCTTCAACTCATCCACTAGGCGCCCACACTTTCCTTCACTCCACAACACTATCATCTCAATGGAAATTCCACATCCAAGTCTAGAAATCATCATCTTTGATTTCACTATTTTTAGATCCTTCATTAATTATCATGTACACATTATTCCTTGTTGAACAAAACACATTCCTTCACCTGTAAGGCATATTACATGGGTCACACTTAAGCACACCTCTCTTTCAAATAAGCTTGAGTCACCTTTAAGGTCCTATGATGACCCATTTACCTCTTTAAAGCATATCCAAACAAACTAAGAACTAGAAAATTTTTATAACATATCGACACATGAGACAAGATTTATATGTCCTATTTAATTTCTAACATCCATCATATCAGTCTTTTACTAACCCCCAATTAACTCAAACACCTCTCTGTACACACAATCATTATGAATGGAAACATATTTGACTTCTAACACCTTTTCTATACTACATATGATTGGTCAAACCTTCATAATTAATGTAGATGGTACTCATGGATTTTATAATGTACTCCAATATCTATTTCATCATGAAACATCAAAACAACATCAAAAAAAGCTCAAACAATATTCTTAGGTTACTTACAGGACACAGTCAAACACAGTAAAATTTAGATCTTAATATTTTTGCTTGTACATACTTTAAAATATTTAAATATATATGCTTATATTAACCTTGGATTCCTCTACAAATTTTATTTTTACACCATGATCAATTTTTTCCTATATCAAAAGATATGGCCCAAAAACTAGACACTGGTCTTTCCTTTATTAAACTTTGGTCACTTAAAATGCATTTTGTGCCTGCACATATTAGATTAAATACATACCATTAATATTATTTAAAATTTATCTCATATTTCACCACTAAATAAACATTAAACCTCAAACAATTGACCTCATCTTATGTAATCTTTCAATCTTGACCACATATGCATCGTTGATCTCTTGTACATAGCTTGGTCTTTATCTATGTTAAACATTAAACACCTTGAAATCATATCGTTCAATGTGAACCATATATATATATATATATAGATATGTATATATGTATATATATATGTATATATGTATATATATATGTATCTATGTATATATATATGTATATATATATATATATATATATATATATATATATATGTATGTATGTATATATGTGTATATATATATATATATGTATATATATGTATATATGAATATATATATATATATATATATATATATATATATATATATATATATGTATGTATGTATGTATGTATGTATGAACATCTACTCACCATTGGCTCTTATAATAATCCTAATCTTTACCTTTTATTGATGTTAAACTTTGAACACTTTTCCTAATCTCATTGCTCCATTGATCCTTTTGTAAGGAGCTTGATCTTTAGCTTAGTTAACCAAAGAAAACTTTGAATTATTTTAATCAAAATTCACCATATATATTCACTATATAATCACCTTTGATTGATTAGATTTCTATCTAATCCTGATCATTAACATTGTGTAAAATAGACTATGGGGACCATTTCTATCTATTTGGAAGGCTAACTTTGGACCTCAGTAAATTTTGTTGCACTTAGATGCATGATATAAAATTTGGACCATATGATATCCTCACATATTATAGTTCAAAAATATATCAATCTTCTCCTATAAATTTTTCATGTACAATATATAATGTCATTAATCTACTCATTTAGATTTTTCTACCATAGAGCCAATTATGGCTAGAACTCCCTGAAAGGCCAACTTTACACATGAATATATTTTGATGAACTTCATCTCATGATCTAAAATTTAACACATATCAACTAAGCACAAAAATAAACAAACCATATTATCAACTCCTTCTTAAACTACCACATGTATGAAATATAACTTCACCAATATGCTTCCTTAGCTTTTTCTTGACACATGTAAATTTGGCTAAGTATGTGAAAACACTATAAAACTTCCTAGGATCCCAACTTTGTACTTGGATATATTTTTTAATACTTAGTCACATGACCTAATATTTAATTATTAATAAATAGGCATAAATTTTATCACAACCATATGACCAACTCCACTTGACTCATCCACATGTGGTAATGGTGATGTCAGTGAACTATCTACTTAGATTTTATACCACTATACCCAAAATGTCTAGATGAAAATAATGATCAACTAGATGAAATCCACTCATGAAAATAAACACTCAAAGCATATAAAACCTATTATAGAACCCATTTCACGTGATCAATACTTAAAACTCATCCCTAATCATCTCTAAATAGTCAAACTTTGAAGATCAACCAAGCCTACTTCAAGTATACTAGGATAATCATATTACACACTTTGTTATTATCACTTAGACTATCAAGGAACTTCATCCACTCACCAAGAAACTTCCATGACATAATTGACAAATCTTTAACATAATTTTTCAACAAAACTTTCTTAGACCAATCTTAAACATCATTATTTTAAATGAAGGTTTGAAATAAGGTTTGCAGATTCAAGGTGTGTGAATGAATGTTTATAAAGACACTACATACTAAAAATATTCAACACAATTTTTGTTCTTAACTCTTCAAGTGACTTGCAAAGGATGAAAGCACAATATTAGGTGATGAAAGGACCTAAAAAAGGAGATATATATCACACTTATATGTAGATAAACAATCATAAATACACACTACAACCATGAATTGATCTATAAACAAACTCTATTGATTTTTGTTGTAAGTTACATTTTTGGTATAGTCTTTCCATACCAACCTTAGGGATCCTAAAAAATGGCTCAAAATCCTGAATATGTAAAAAAAATTGGAGAGCTATATATAATGTGGCATAAAGGAGAGAAGGATTATTTGATTAGAGTTAACTAAGGATAATATCCTCTTAAAATTATAAATAATAGTTTCTAGGAAATGTCTTCATGTTGAAATCTTTGCATGATCTTCTCTTTAGCATTGAAAAGGAAAGGTGGGCCCATATTTGACTTGTCAAAAACCTTTTGCATGAATGTTATTACAATATTTGGTGATTAACTCCACTTGAAGTGAGTTTAAGAGTATGTTAATGTCTTCTCTTATATTAAAACCATATAAGATGCATGAAGCTATTCAACTAAAGTGATTGGTCCTTAAGATAGGATAACTTCACTTAAGTCATTCTTTGGATGATATGAGACTTTAATACTTGAAATTTCATGATATCTCCACTTGAAGAGAATATTATTGGAATTTTAACTCCATATTAACTCCTTGATTTCCATTCAATGCCAATTATCTCTTGTTTGATTGTTTAAATAGGCCTACTAGGCCAATTAGGCCTAAAAGCCTACTTTATGTACTTAGAATCCATTATAACCTGTAATAAAACCATGAAACCTTAAAATAAAAATATTATTAGACTTTTAACAACTCGTCACACCATGAGATAGGTGATCTATATGAATAAACTCTTTTAATTCAGTAACCATGGTTGACTAGGTCAATTCCTCCTCATTTTCTTATAGACTGATTGTTTTAGATGAGCTAGTAGGGGCACTTCCAAGAATATTTATAACTAATTGATGATTTAAATATGAATAAAAAGTCTCAAGATTTACCCTTCATGGATTGGACTTCATTGGACTACCTTATAATGTAGACACCCAAAAACTACATAATTTTAAATGTCAAAATGCCTTGAACTCCTACCTGACCCTAAAGCTAGTTGACCACCTAGTTGACTTAGGTCATTTAATAATTTACTAAATTGAAACCTCTAACCTAACTCCTTTGACTTAACTTTTTAAGTTATTTTCTCTAGAACCATGACCATCTATGGTCAAGTCCTCTAATCCTACTTTAAAAGCATTAATACCTATATGAGATAAGCATTGATGCATTTATAAAATTTCCTTATGAAATTCTAACAAGATTCAAAGCGTCATAAATGGAAAATTTATCCTCCTTCATAGTTAGTAGCTTCCTCCTACACATTTTGTAACTTCATCTTATAAAAGGAGAGAAGTATGAGGGGAGAAGAATCCAACAATCCACATTTAAGCTATCTTGCATATAGGTATCCAACATCTCTTTAGAAAATAAGAAACATCAATAGATACCTAAAACTCTATTATAATCACTTTTAAATTCCAAAGTACTATCACTCTAGCCAAATTGCTTGCACCTTCTACCATCAATTTACAGGTATCTCATGCTCGTTTTATTTGATCAATTTTATTCCTAACCTCCCTACCCTATCCATACCTATCTTTATCTTAATTTCCATCCTTTAGATCCATAACATCCCTTTGATCGACTAATTACCTAATATATCATTAATTTTATAAACATTTCCATAATTTCATAGGCAATCACTGATGGTTAGCCCAACTATTGATGATCACCTCAATTGTTGATGGTCACCCAACCACTGATAGTTATCCCAATGCTGATGGTTAACCAAACTATTAATGGTTACTATGGAAAAAATAATAGAGATCTATTTTCATCCCATTGACCCCAACCAAACCTTTTTTTCTATGATCTTAACTATTTATAGACATTTCTAATTTTTGAACTTGGCCCCAACCATCTTAACATGAGTATTGACCTAATTTTGATATATTTAATCATTTTGTTTAACAATAAATTTTCTTTCATCTCATCTTAAATGTATTTAATTTCCATTTATTAAACCCAAGTATTCTTTCTTTTCATTTATATCAACATAATTATTATAAATAGTGGATTGACTACCTCCTAGCAAGCATATGATTCTTGGATCTAGCTCACACTAGGTAGTCCACTTAACCTTCCATCTAAAAACCCATTTTCCTAGTATCTTTCTTATCTATAGGTTATTCTTTCTAAGCCAAAGAGTATTTCTCACCATCGTCTAGATCATGTGTAAACTTTCAGGTATCCCTTTACACACCCTATTACTAGTTTCATTACTTGCTTCCAAATTAAGAAATGAGTAGAAATTAATAGAAACATTTTGGCATGTATGATGGGACCTATAATCCCTTTTTATTCCTTTATTTTATGATCATTGAATGAAATCTGAAATTTCTTTTGAGCTTAAAATAAATATTTTGTATACATTGATTGCTTATGTGTTTTAGTTCATCTAGTAACTTAAAAGCAAATTAATTAGTCATTGTTTTCACTCTTGTTATCACACACTTATCCAAACCACATATTCAATCAACACATCAAAATATACTTGAGACACGGCCTAACTTGGATTTCATCACCTAGCGATAAACCTTACCGTTTCCCGTTTATCCTATTTGGAGGTCATTACCAAGGGGAGAACCAACATAGCTCTCTAGTTCAATATAAACTCTTTAATTCAATATATATTAGCTAAGAACCCAATACCCTTATCTCTATAGTGTGAGAAGTGAGGGGGTAGGCCCCAATACCAAGCTATGTATTTAAGATCAATACAAATTTTCTCTCTTGAGCACCTAAACATAACTTGAAACTAGCCTTAGATTTCCTCTTTAATAATTGATCTACAAACCAAATTTCCTCTTCACACCATCTAAGGCATAATACAAAAGTTATTTAGAAATAACCTTAGGTTTTTAAATGCACTTTAGTTTATGTTTGATTTCCTTGAGTTCTTTTCTTTTTCTTGTTCTTTGTTTGAGGTGTGAGTTTCAACATTTTATCCCCTATTTACTCTAATGGTTTTTATTAGACAAAAATTAAGGAATAAAACCTATCTATAACCACCTTACTCTTCTTCATCCATGGAGTATACCTCTAATGATGAGGTATCCACTCATTTTTCTCCCCCTCCTTCCATGCCTTTGCTTATTGTTGAGGCTGATCTAAATTTTGCTACCTTCCTTGATAACAACCCCATGGCTCTTCGGCATTACCTAAAAACCTTATCTAATCATACCCCTTTTTCTTTAGTTCCCCCTATAGATCCACCATATGGTATGCCTTACCATATTTTGGTTGGTGCCACCTCAACCCAACCCATGCTCACCAAAGACTCTTCTTCTTCTGATATCCCACATACTACCCCAACCAATACCACCAACTTTGGATCAAATTTACCTCTTGTTACTTATACTGCTTCTATCATATGGGTAACTTATACCCCTATTTATAATATTACCATTAATTTAACCAACCCACTAATTTTTACCCCATTTTAGAGTTTGGTGCTTCTCATACCTCAAACACTTCCACCTATTAACACTAGAGTTACCATCCATCAATAACCAACACTCTCATACCTCTATCTCAATCTGCATCCATACCACCATCCACCAACCCAATCATACATATAACACAACCCATATCAATCCCTCAACATGTTCCCATGACATATTACCTATTGATGGTTAAAATTGGGCTTGATTCTAATCAACAACAATGGGAAGCTTCAAGCTATGGGATATTGCATCTTGAAACAACCTCTAGATTTTAGAGAAGCTGGTCTCTTCTTTTATGTATCAAGTGTTGGGGGAAAAGGGATAGGAAATTAAATAGAAATGCAAATGCAAGAAATGAAACCTAACTATGGTGATGCACCTGAGTGTAATCTAATCTTAACCTTGAGCACAATGATACTATCTATAGGGTTCATTTACATTTAAGAGCAAACAAGTGCATGTTCAATGTAAAAGATGAAAAGAATAGAAACAAAGGATCATAACAAAGGCTTCTTTTGCTAAGATATAGAAAATGTCAACAAAGGCATAGGGTTCAATCTTCATATAAGAATCTTCTAATCACATAAGAGGCACATAAACACATACAGTTATGTAGAACTTTTGACTAAAGAAAATGAGACAAAAGCAAATGACATTCTTAATCACAACTCTAGAAAATCCACAGTTTGGACTAATTTTTCAAATGACACAGATAATATCAACCAAGGCATAGAGTTAAATCTTCTTAATTCTTTAGGCCACATAAAAGGCACAGAAACATGCATAGTTACATCAACTCTACAACTCAAGAAAATGAGACAAAAGCAAATGATATTACTTAGTAAAAAATCTAGAAAGTCTAAACTATAGAATCCCCCTTTTACAATTGATATCTCTCCTTTTATAGCCTCAGATGTCTCATTCCATCATCCCTTTTCCTGCACAATTCTACTCTGCCCTTAACTCACAAGGGATAAATAGATGGCACTTTCAATGCCTTGGATGTATCCTGGTCTTATCAAGAAGGGCCATGATAGAGTGGGGTGGCTGCCCTAACTGTAGCATGTCAATTCATGTCTAGTACCTCCTTTCACACCTAAATTTCTCATTCCATCACCTACTTAGCCGCTTAAATATCCATTCTACCTCTGCCAATAGGGGACAAATAGATGGCCCTTTTAATGTTTATAGGCTCCAAAAATCTACTCAGTGAACTATTCCATCTACTAGAAATAACTCCCACTGAGTTTCCCTCCATCTTGATTTGTGGCAACATATACATGGAATATTTTGTTCTATTGAAATGGAAGAGAACACTTAGTCAATTTCTTGAAATTCTCCTTATCACTTAGAAGGCACCAGAGAATGACACTTGGCATTTTCCACTTGATTTATCGAGGACACGTGGCTCTCTCCGCTTCTCTTTAGCTATGCTGTAGAATTATTTGGGGCATATACTAGGCTCCCACAGATGGTGACACTTGGTAGCTTCTGTAGACCTTTGAAATAAAACTTAAGACCCACCACAATCTTCATTTGGTAATGAATCTTGAAGATGATCTCTCAAAATTTGACATGTGGTGGCTTATGTTGTTCTCAAGAAGATACGTGGCATCTTTTGCTTCTCCTTCTAGGGGTATGTGGCATATTCCACTTCCTTCAAGAATGGAGTAGAAAGGGGCTCAAAATATGACACTTGGTGACCTTTGCTACTCTTTATCACTTAAACAAATTGAAATAATGCATTTCTGCCTTCTAAAAAGGTACATGACCCCTTTGATTTTTAGGACACTCCCTTAAACTGCCTAATGAACCAAAATGGTTTAATGGTTCAACGGTTCAACACTGTGCACCATTTACATGTTATCCAATGTATTAAACCTAAAATGTTGAACCAAGGCATTAAACCCAACCATTGAATTAACTATCTATTAGATGCTAACACATGGTGTACTCTGCTTAGCTACTATTGGATACGTGGCACATTTTGTGGCCCTTCTAAAATTTATGAAAAGTGTCTCAGATGACACTAGTTGGCTAGCTCTATGTTTCAAAAAGTGATAGTTGGTAGCTTCTACTTGAATTCAACACTTAGGAAAAAATGAAATGAAGGAAACAAAAAGGTGAAAGAGAACCTGTGCTCAAACTATGTCACTTGTTAGCTTCCACTACACTTTAATAATCGAAAGAAATAAACCCGCGCTCTACTCCAAAACTCTGCCGCCATGACCAAGGTATGCGGGAACCAAAACTATAGTACGTGACTTAAAATTTGAATGCAACGTAGTGTAAAAATTTACTCTACAATTACTAGTGACCCATAGGACTTTTGATCCTACTCAAAAAGAAACCCAACTATCGTTCTGTCAAAATTTTAAAATTTAATAGCTCCAAAAGTGTTGTCTAGTAGATGGACCATTCATGGTTAGATAACCCTTGCTTGTTCTATAATTCAACAAAAGCCAAATCAAGGTTGATAATATCCTTGTGTGAAAAATTTATTAGAATCTAAATTATAGCTTTCAGTTTGAATTCCAGTCGGGAAATAGGAACCAGAATAGCTTCAACTTTTAATACTAAGGAATCATCCTACAGGTCCTAGAAAACTATTTGAACCTTCTTTTTGGCCAATAAAAATGGTTTAATTTGATCAACCATTAGCACCGTGTTAGCATCTATAAATGGAGAAGCAAGACCTAGTTGCACTAGATCTTCAATACATTGTCTCATCTCAGTGATGCCTTCTTTCATGACTTCGAGAAGCTCTTTACAACTGTTGGTTGTGGCATTGCAAGTGAGCACCTCATTGACTCATTTTTTAGTGACCATTCTATTAGTGATCCCTATGGTTGCTAGTGTTGCATCAATTACATTGTAGAGCTTCTATAACAAGGTTTGGGAGTCTATGACTCTGTCAGAGACTATAGCTAGAGTGTTTTTCACTGAATCTTCCACCTTTTCACATAATTGTTGTGCATTGAGCACGAAGGTGAGAGATGGCCTGAGTTGAATAATCTCTAAGGAGATTCTTTTCCACATTGATTCGTAGAGCTCCTGTACCAGTTTTATCACTCTAACACCTTTTATCCTATTAGCCAATTCTAGCATCAGTTGCACCACTTTCTACTACTCTGCTTGGAACTAGGCTTGAAAAGCCACATTATTGTTTTGTTCATCTAGTAGCTTCTACTAAAATTAAGTAACTTGCAGCTGATGTCCTTTGAATCTTCCCTACAACGTTGCTTTCTCCTGCCTAAGGGTCATCATGCACATCCTTTGCATGTGTTAGCTCTACTTTTAATGAATCATTCTGGGGCTGGACTACCTAGTGAATCTGAAGGGAAATAGTATCTTGTAGCTATTTATTTAGACTTGCTATTTCATTATCTTCTTATTTATTTCTTGGCCAAACTACTATAGTTTGCCTTTTCTTTGGCCAAATTAGCCTCCATCTTCTGTAGTCTTCTTCATGTTTTTAAATAACCTTATGTGACTATAGAAGTGGATTCTGTCAATAGCTCAACTCTATCCTAGGGCCTGAATAAGGACATATCAATGGCCATTATGTTCACTAAATAATCCTCCAGTTACATCTGATCGCTTGGCTTAACGACATTGGGTGATAAATGGGTCACCATTAGTTGCTATTGAATAGGGTCAAATTGTGACCACAGGTGTGGGGTAGCCAATGCTTTATTCTCTTTAGTTATCTTTTTCTCTATTTAGGCTTTTCTTTCCTTCCTAGCAGCATCAACCTATGTCTGGAAGGTGGAAGGGGATGCAATGTGTCCTCCTACAAAAGGATATCCCATATTGAATAGCTAGTTGTTGGCTATGGGCAATCTGAGGGAAAGGTTTCTTGGGAGTAGAAGGGGATAAATAAGGTAATGTTAAGGCTTGAAGCATCAAGGATGGGGTGAATTGCGAAATGGGGATGGCAGAGGTGATAGGAGATGTCATTTGGCTAGGTGGAGGCATCATGCTGATAGGGAAAGGAATAGACTGAGAGGGAGGAGGAGGAGTAATACTTACTTGAGGGGGAATTATAGTGCTCTGCACTTGGTGCTATGAAGGTTCTTCTTCCTCCTCTGAATTTTTTTAGAACTACACCCTCTTTCTCTTCCTGGGTGTCTCCAACTCTGGTTGCATCTGCTTCCCTTACACTTCTAATATTGTCAATGGTGCTTGTGGAGAACTAGGGACTTCAATAACTTTTGATGATGGGAAAGCTTTTGGTGGTGAAGACACCACACTCCTTTATTATTCCATGACACTAAGAGGTTGGGGCCAGGTTGATGTAGTGACTACAGCTGTAGCTTGCTCTAAGGCCTGTGGTTGTTGGCTTGGTCCCACTCTAGCTTCTTGCCCTATATCGAGTGTTGAAAATTGACTTGTTTCTAGGCTAGATGTAGGGGAGAGATGACACTCATCTTAGAGTTCCTCCCATCTTTCATCTAAATCCACACTTCTAAAAGTGTGGGTGGTTTGAGAAATTTCTTGCTTATATTTCCAATAGGCCTCAATCTTCTCCACATCCCAATATTTTTTCTTCAATGTCCTTCTCAAACTAGAAGTCATCCTAACTTTGGGATCATAATCCCTTTACTTATCATATAAGGTTTCCCATGGCCTATTATGTGGCTGGGGCAAATCTGTCAATTTAACATAAAGACCAGGAGCATCTTTTGTAGGGTTTTTTTTGGTCTCCCAAAAAGGGTGGCCTTCATGTGCAATCTTGGCCCCAATCCTATTAGTCCTTACCCAAGAAGCTATGAAATCACTTGGTTCATAAACCCATTTGTCTTCGACTAACAAGAACCCCAAGATGGCTAGCTTTTGAAGTAGCAAGACTTTAGCATCCCTGGACTCCAAACTTATGTTGCCTACCATCCATGGGAGATTGTACATTTTTCTCTTCTTCTTCTTAGAGTCATACTTGTTTTTGACTATGGACACCTATTTGGTGACCTCCAAGAATGCTAACCTAAGAGTTAAAGTCTTCGATAGCAACACTGGTTCCCCACAAAACCCATAAACCCTTATGATCATGTGGTGGGACCCAAAACAGAAGTCACACGGGATTGGAAAACTGACCAGGAGGTTTGAAACACTTAGAAATAACCTGTTAATGATAAGTTTAGGGCTAAGGCAACAAAAAATGGGGGTAACAAATAGTTACCAAAAATCATATAGGGCACTAGTTTTTGATAAAATGTGTGTCCATGCAGACACATGAAAGGTCTTTTGTGGGTCAAAACTTGGGTCATACATGTTCAAATTCATATGTTGGGTGAAACGGTTGGGGTTCTGATATAGTATGAGATGGAAAAAATAAGAGGAATACCTGAACACCCCTTTTGATTTGAACTGGGTTAGCTATTCCACTATTGAAAAGGCAATGTGCTCTGAGAAGTCAAGTCAATACTCCTGCATCTTGTCGACTATCTTCAACTTGAAAAGGATGGCCATTTGTTTTGCATACACCACCATGTTAGCCTTCATGCCAAAGATGAGAGCCATCATTGACAGTGCGTCTTGGCTAGCTGGCATGAATTGAGCTCTTAGTGCAGGGAGCGTGGGTACCGTAGTATCAACATTAACCATTTGTAACTCAGACCTCAGAAACATTGTCTGAGTGTTGATGTTCACCCATGTCTTTCACATGTTATCAATAGTGGGGAATGTAGTAGTATTGTCATAATGTAGGGCTAACATGTCCCTAAGAGCTTGTGGTGTGATCTTCACCATGAATGGACCCTATTAAATGGTAAAAGATGGTGCATGGATCAATTCTACGCATAATTCAATCAAGTCAAGGCATGGATGCACAGTTGAGATAATAAACTAAGCTAGTTGTGAGGTCCATATCCTCATTTTGAACATCTCGTATTGCCCTACTCTGGCCCTTTGAAGACACCTTTGGTGTGCCCCTTCTCTAATACTCTTGCTATTGGTTTTTTGCAAGATTGTGTCCATGATTCCATCTGTCTAATCCTTTACCTTTGATGGGTCACTAACTTGACCAACTCCTGGGATTATAGTTCTCGGATAGGTTCTCAATGGTTGTGCAAGAGCTGAAGCATATGATTTACTAGCAAGCAACCTATCAAGAGATCCAGATGTCCAAACTCCTTGTTGTGAAGATGATGCTCTTGCCATCTCTATATCCTTTCTATAATACCTAGTATGAACCTTGTATAAGACATAAACACTCCTACTGAAGCAAATTTTACTAGGTGCTAAAAAATTGCAAGCAACAGGATATTTTTGCAGGTGCAGGAATGCTTGAGAGTTTGTAAACTTCAAATCTTGCTAAGAGATATTTATGGACCTATCAAGTCTCAAATGGCATTAAATTTGGATGACCATTAGCAGATCCTACTCAATCTTTGGGGAACAATGAGGTGGACACACTATGCAAGTTGTAGTGCAAGGTACCTTAGAGATTTTGAAATATTTGGGAAGCATTCAATGTGGCAAAAAATTGAAGAATTTAAAAAACTTTTTAAGCCACCAACTCTATGTTTAAAACACTTATTTAAAAGGAAAGTGGGAAAACAACAATAGAAAACAAAAACAATGCGAGAATGGGAAACTACCTAACTACATTAATTAAGCATCTTTATCTCCCTCCAGGATCAAAAACAAATTTTCTAGCATCTTCTTCATGACAGGCCAACTTATGTCACCATATAAGTGATTGAAATGGGTATATCTTTCGTGAAATGTCCTTTGTGCAAGCCACATGGATTTGCCTACATTTGAGTGAGTCTGGGTCAAACATGCTTTCGACATCCATAAGCTCTTCTTATTCTTGGAAGCTCATCAAATATCAGCTCTTGATGTTGGCATGCCTTACCAGGAAATCAATGATGGTTTGCTCATCAATAGAAGCCTTTTGTCCTATATCATTTATTGACTCAACTTCTTCTGCTTCAAAGTCTAGGCCCTATTGTATTATCCTCCTCTTTCATGACTTCAACCTCTAGAAGGGGTGATCTTGAAGGAGTGCAATAATTTTGCTCATGTAATTGAGGCTTAATGTTATTTTGTTCATCTGTAACCAATTCATAGTTATCTTGCAAAATGGTATAGCTTGACCCAATAATTTCAAGCAAATCATTTGAAACATGACCCAAGAATTGTCCATTATCTTGCAAAGTGAGAAGAAAGTCTGAGATTATTTCCTCTTCATCAGGGGTCAACATATATGCTACTAGAGTAGGACAAGTAACTTGTGGTGATGGGATAATTAGAGAACTGCCAGCATTCCAGATTGCATAATTTCTTAGGGAAATAAGAGCTCCCATATTTACTCTCTATATTGGTTGAAACTGATTGACTCTTCTTCTTGGACTAGTTACCAAAGGTGGCAAAAGAATACCTAGATTTGCAGTAGACTATGATCTGGTGACTGGTCCACAGCTCTGACTCCTTGTAGCTCTCTAGTTCATGTGGTCTTGAAGGAAACTTCAAGACAGGTCCCATCATGTGTGCCAAAAATTGTTGATGGTTAAAATTATGCTTGATTTTAATCAACAACAATGGGAAGTTTCAAGCTGTGGGATATTGCAGCTTGAAACAACCTCCAGATTTTAGAGAAGCTGGTCTCTTCTTTTATGTATAAAGTGTTGGGGGAAATGGGATAGGAAATTAAATAGAAACACAAATGAAATAAATGAAACCTAACTATGGTGATGCACCTGAGTATAATCTAATCCTAACCTTGAGCACAATGAGACTATCTGTAGGGTTCATTTACATTTAAGAGCAAACAAGTGCATGATCAATGTAAAAGATGAAAATAATAGAAATAGAGGCTCACAGTAGAGGCTTCTTTTGTTGAGATACAAAAAATGTCAACAAAGGCATAGGGTTCAATCTTCTTATAAGAATCTTCCAATCACATAAGAGGCATAGAAACACATACAGTTATGTAGAACTTCCAACTCAAGAAAATGAGACAAAAGCAAATGACATTCCTAATCACAACTCTAGAAAATCCACAATTTGGACTACTTTTGTAAATGACACAGATAATATCAACCAAGGCATAGAGTTCAATCTTCTTAATTCTTTAAGCCACATAAAAGGCACAAAAACATGCATAGTTACATCAACTCTACAACTCAAGAAAATTAGACAAAAGCAAATGATGTTACTTAGTCAAAACTCTAGAAAGTCTAAACTATAGAATCCCCCTTTTACAATCGATATCTCTCCTTTTATAGCCTTGGATGTCTCATTCTATCATCCCTTTTCTTGCATAATTCTACTCTGCCCTTAACTCACTGGGGACAAATAGATGGCTCTTTCAATGCCTTGGATGTATCCTGGTCTTATTAGGAAGGGCCATGCTAGAGCGGGGTAGCTGCCCTAACTGCAACATGTTGATACATGTCTGGTACCTCCTTCTGCATCTAAATTTCTCATTCCATCACCTGCTTAGCCACTTAACTATCCATTCCACCTACAAGGGACAAATAGATGGCCCTTTTAATGTTTGTAGGCCCCAAAAATCTACTCAGTGAATTGTTCCATCTACCAAAAATCACTCCCATCGAGTTCCTCTCCATCTCACTTTGTGGCAACAGATACACAGAACATTATGTTCTATTGAAATGGAAGAGGACACTTAGTTAATTTCCTAAAATTTGCCTTATCACTTAGAAGGCACCAAAGAATGACACTTGGCACTTCCACTTGATTTATCGAGGACACATGGTTCTCTCTTCTTCTCTTTAGCTATGCTATAGAATTATTTGGGGCATATACTAGGCTCCCATAAATGGTGACACTTGGCATATTCCACAGACCTTTGAAATAAAACTTAGGACCCACCACAATCTTTATTTAGCAATGAAGCTTGAAGATGATCTCTTAGAAGTTGACACATGGTGGCTTCTGCTATTCTCAAGAAGATACGAGGCATCTTCCACTTCTCCTTCTAGGGGTATGTGGCATCTTCTACTTATTTCAGGAATGGAGTAGAAAGGGGCTCAAAAAGTGACACTTGGCAACCTCTGATGCTCTTTAGCACTTAAAAAATTTTAAATAACACCTTTTTGCCTTCCAGAAAGGTACTTGACCCCTTTGGTTTTTGGGACACTACCTTGAACTTCCCGATGAACCAAAATGGTTCAATGGTTCAACACTGTGCACCATTTACACATTATCTGAGGTATTGAACCAAAAATGTTGAACCAAGGCATTAAACCCAAGCATTGAACTGACTGACTCTTATATGTCGACACATGGTGCACTCCACTTAGCTACTATTGGATATGTGGCACATTTTGTGGATCTCTTGAAAGTTATGAAAAGTGTCTCAGATGACACCAGTTAGCCAGCTCCATGTTTCAAAAAGTGACACTTGGTGGCTTCTGCTTGAATTCAACACTTAGGCAAAAATGAAATGAAGTAAAGAAAAAGGGGAAAGAGAACCCATGCTCAGACTATGCCACTTGGTAGCTTCTACTGCACTTTGATAATCGAAAGAAAAAAACCCGTGCTCTACTCCAAAACTTTGCCACCACGATCAAGGTATGCAAGAACCAAAACTGTAGTGTGCAACTAAAAATTTGAATGCAACGTAGAGTAAAAATTTACTCTACATTACCCATATGTTTCTAACCCACAAGGATACATAACACCTTCTATCCAACTATTTTTTCCAATCAATACTTATGGGGAATCATCCCAACTCCCTATGACCACATACCAATATGTGGCTTCTCCAACACCCCCTATCACTTATCCATACATTATTTCCACCCAACCTCAATAAATCTTACCACCTAATTATGCAAACTCCTAACCCTAAATGGATTTGGTGAAGATGTTAATAGACAAAATGACTAACTTAGAGTCATCTATTTTTGGGTCTCATAACCTTTTATCCTATGATCAAATCTATAATAAACCCATATGTCCATCATTTCCTATCCATTCTTACCCTCCTTAATGGGGGCAACCCAAGTTTTCCAAATTACAAGGTAAGGAAGACCCCCAATAACATTTGAGATCACTTCATCATTCTTTTTATTTGATCACATATGATGATGCTCTCCTCCATCATACCTTCCCCATGTCTTTTTCATGACTAACCCTTGATTGGTATAGTTCTCTTACTAATCACTCCATCTTTTCATTTTCCAAATTGGCACAGATATTTTTAGATCACTTCTTAATAAATATATCTAAAAAGTTTTGTATTACCAATCTCTATTATATTAGGTAATTTGATGATGAATCAATTGTCAATTTTGTATTCAGATGGAGACGTTTCATCAACCAAATTTATTTATCTTTACCCAAACTTGATTTTATTAAACTCTTCTCTTGAGGTTGTGCCAAACATATTTCCCCCACTCTTCAATTTCAAAATTTTAGAAATTTTGATGAGGCATTCACCATGGTTCATAAACTTGAAAACCAAGCCATGGACAAAGGGAAATTAAAAGTATGGAACAAGAATTATATATTAAAATCCAATGACCCTCACTCTACCAAAACCACTAACCAATCTAACCATCCAAATACCAAGACAAAAGCATCCTCAAACTTAGTTTTCCTAAAAATGGCTCCACCACCAAATATCAGCCAACCCATCAAACTAATGCTTCCAATATTCCTACCAATAAAATTGAAACCAAAATTGATCTCCTATAAAAAAATATACTCCCATTGGGGAATCTTATTCTTTAATTTTGGAAAAACTTATCAAATATAACCTCATCCAACTTCCACCTACCAAACCACCCCAATAATTTGATGCTTCTCACCTCGTACCTAGATGGTACAATGATAATGACCATTGTGCCTTTCACCTAGTTATTAGACATGACATCAATAAATGCAATACCTTCAAAATTCTTTTCCAAAGATTAATTGATAATGGAAAACTTACATTTGATAATCCTAATTCACCTCCCAATCATTCCCTTGACATCTTGCACAAACCCTTTCCTAATCATGGTCCTTCTACCCATCACCATGATAACAAATTAGAATTATCTCATTCTCATGAGGCACATATAATCAACATAATGATTAGTGAGCCAATTTTTGAGGAGACAATTACCTCAACTGATTCTTCCACCATTTCACTCATGAAATTAGTGGACTCACCTTCCATTCCTTTATATACCCAAAGTAAGGAATCAAATACCTCTCTTTCTTAACTTAATGAGACCTTAAATTTATCTACCTCTCCTTTGATGGAAGCACCAAAGAATACAACCCTTGCTTTAGCCATTTCTTCTTCATGTACTCTACCCATTAAAGTGGTAGAACTGCCTTCCATTCCTTTAGACACCCAAAAAAAGGAATCAACCATGTCCATTACTTTACTTGAGTAAACTACATCTAACTCCCCCATAATAAAACTATTTGTTCTCTCTTTGGAAACCATCTCACATGAGAAGGTTACCTCATCCACCAAACCACCAATTTTGGAACCCCCCATCAAGAACAAAGATGGAAGAACCATTCCCTCTTCTCCACCTAGGGGCCTAATATTTGAAACCAATGACCAAGGATCTAAGCCCATATACAATCCATTTTCTATACTAATCCAAAGTCTAGATTTCACTTCTCAACCCAACTTTGATAGAGCCACCCTTTGGCATCATCTAGGGCTCCCTTACCAAAACAAATCTAAATCCTTAATCTCACTTATATCCATCCTTAAACCCATTATTACATCTTCATTAAACACCTCTTCCTCTAAAACCATAGGTGAACCATCCCAACTACCTCTATCTAAAATTTCCAAATCTCCTTATGTCTCTCCATCAAAACTTATCAAGAATCTATGAATTCCTCCCACACCTAGTTGAACTCACCACTCTTTGAATTTGGACCTAACTCCATTTAATCCACCAAAGAAACCCCCAACCAAACCAATTAAGAAGGTAGACTTTCCCAAACCTTAACCTAAATCTAGACCCATACGATCTTCTATTTTAGGACCCCATCCTTCTACCATCCCAATTACCTATTCTTCTTCTTGTAAACCATCCCCCTTTTATCTATCTACACCTACCCCTACCAAATCATCTAGTTCTCCTTCATTCTTAAATAGCCCATCCACCTCTACTTTCCCACCTATATCCAACCCTTCATCATCCAAATCTTCCACTTTCAAATCATTTACCCTAAAATCAACCATAACTAAGCAATCCCAACCACCAACTAAAATCATTCCACCACCTACAACTTCTGAGGTGAAAATTGCTTTTCAGAAGCTCCCATCCCTAAAACTATAAACCCATCACCTCTAACACCTTTTAATGAAACTTATTCAACCATCCTAAAAATGTTTTTGAAAAATTATTCCATTATCTTACCAACTATCAAACCATTCTACTCCTCTAATACCAAACCCCCATGGTTTAATGATAACTTGATCTATGCATACCATAGGACACTAGGACATGACACAAAGAACTACAAATCTCTCCAAACACTTGTTCATAGATTATATGATGAGGATGATCTATTATTATATGAAAATATTTTACCTCTATTACTAATTTAACCATCAACTTAGCTTTTCCAACATTTACCTACTCCCCCACTCTCACCCAAGAGTGAGAAGGAGGAACTAAAGCAACCATCAAACTTGACAAATTCCCACATTCACACTATTCATATGGTTACCCAATCATTGAACCAATAGAAGGACATTAGAAGGGGTTTGGCCTTGGCCTTTATGAACAAGGACCTCATGAGTTATTCAACCTTGGGTTCATACCATCAGAAGAACCCACCTCACTGAAACCCATCACTACCATCAAAGAAGATGTCCCATCTTCACCAACCCCATCTCCTTAAAAGATTAAAGACTTTAAAATCATCCAATATAACATTTTTTGATCAATAATATTAGTTTGGCCCCCTTGACCTATCAAAAGGGAGGCCAAACTAAGACCCTTCCTCTCATCCATCTTGAAATGATAGAGTGAGATTTTCCTACTATTAACACCATCCAACATCAAGATGATGATTCCATTATCACCAACCTTGGTGTGGGGGATTCTTATATTCATAAATCCCTTCCTCCTAATAATCAAACCATGTTGAATGAATCCACCATTGATGTCAACTTAGGTACTTAGGATAACCCTTGTATCATCAAAATCAGCCAATCTTTAAATTATATGGAGCAATAAGATTACCCTTCTTTCCTTTGTGATCATAGCATAGTTTTTTCTTGGTCTTATCATGATATACCTAGAATTGAACCTTCTATTTCCCTACATAATATTATCACCCATCTTGAGTTTAAACTAGTGCATGAAAATATTTTTAGGATACATCCTTACATCACCTTTCTAGTTAATGAACGTTAACGTCTCTTGTATATTAACTTAATCTAGCCCATTGACTATCCATAATGGGTTTCTAAAATTATTCCTATTACCAAAATGATAAGGGGACTTTGCTTCTACATAAATTTCATGATCTCAACCTCATTTTCCTAAAGGATGATTTTCTTTTGCCAAACGTTGACCAACTTGTTGATCTTAAAGCTAACCATGAGATGTTATCTCTCATCGATGGTTTCTTAGGATATAATCAAATCCTGATTACCCCCAAAGATCAACATAAAACTTCCTTTATCACCCCATGGGGGACCTTTTCCTATAGGGTCATGCCATTTGGTTTTAAAAATGATTTAGAAAGCTATCAGTGTGCCATGACCTACATTTTTTATGATCTCATCCATAAAATTTTAGAGAACTATGTGGACAATCTGCTTGGGAATCCAAAAACCAAAACAATCACCCGGTTGTTTTCACAATCATCTTCAACTTACTAATCCATTATCATGTTAGGCTCAACCCTAATAAATGCAATTTTGGGGTATTATTAGGAAAACATTTAGGTTTTATCATCTCTCTTCTAGGAATTTAAATAGACCCTGCCAAAGTTAGAGCAATCTGAGAGATGACTCCTCCTACTACACTTAAGAAAATCGACAACCTAAAAAGGAAGCTCTAATCCATGTCACTTTATCTCCTAGCTATCAAATAGATGTCAACCCTTTCACCATCTCCTAAAGAAAGACACCTCTTTTAAGTCAACCAAGGACTATCAATAAGCCTTTGATTCAATCAAGAAGTACCTTCTTTCTCCACCCATTCTTATTCCTCCTAAAGAGGACCAACCCTTTTACCTTTATATATCTACCATGGAGCATTCCCTAGGGGCAATGCTCACTCATCATGATAAATATAATAAAGATAAATGTCTACTACATTAGTCATACCCATATAAAATATGAGACTTAGTATACTCATCTTGAGAAACTTTACCTTGGCTTGGTATTTTTGGCCTCCAAACTCTATCACTACCTTATTAATCAAAAATACCTATGTCATCACTAACAATGACCCACTCAAATACATGTACTCTAAACCATAGAAAAAAAAAGATATGGTTAAGTGGCTCATGCTCCTAGCTGAGTTTGATCTTGAGTTCCTCTATCAAAAGTACATTAAAGGGAAAGTCATCACTGATTGATTGGTTGAAGATCCTCTACCACACAACTAATTATTTCCTCTTATTTTCTTAAATGAGTCCATTGTAACTTTTTCTTAGGAAGAACCCACCTACCAAATGACCATGTTTTTTGATGGCTTTAAATGCCAACATGGTGGAAGTGCCAAATCATTATCATTCCCCTTAATGATGAACCTCTTCCCTTTTCCTTCAAACTTGACTTTGAATGTACCAATAATGTGGCCAAGTACAAAGCCTTGGTTGTAGGTCTCCAAACCACTTTAGCTTTAGGAGTTAAAATAATTAATATCTTTGGTAACTCTAAAATTGTGATCAACTAAGTTAACAGATCCTACCAATGTAAAAATAATGTCCTATTGAAGTACAAATAGCTCATAGATTTACTCTTAGTATCATTAGTTCATTACCTTATCTAGTCAGTTCCTTAATCTATGAATAATTTTGTAAATGTAGTGGCTTCCCTTACTTCCCAAATCCCATCTCAGCGTATTAAATATAAACTATTTATCACCATCTATCAATTTATCACACCCTCATATATCATTTCTGACCTTCCCACCATTTGTAGTGTGGAATCATCTCTTTTCAACATTTGGTATGACCAAAATTTTAACTCCCTTAACCTTGACATTGTTCATCCCAACCTTTCAATAAATGTTTGAAGAGCCTCTTTTAGAGTACCACTCATTACACCATACTAAGGGGAATCCTTTAAAAATGTGGCTTCAATAGCCTCCTTCTCTATTTTTTGTGTAGTCATGAAGCTTCCCATTATATTGAGGAAACACATGATGGAATCTATGGGGGACACTTTAATAGTTTAACTATCACTAAACATGTCCTTTACCTTGGCTATTACTAGACCACCCTCAATCAGGACTATTGTGACTATGTAAAGAAGTGTGTTAAATGTCAATAGCATGTTAATTTACATCATGTACCCTCCCATGGTCTTCAAGTATCCAAAGACTATTGGCCATTCTCATAATGGGGTCTCACTATTATTGGGGAAATAAATCCTCATTCTTCACAATGACACCAATCCATCATTGCTACTATCAAATATTTCACTAAGTGGGTGAAGGTTATTCATCTTATCTTGACCAAAAACAAAAATATTATTTATTTCATCAATCACCATATCATCTACCACTTTGGTGTTCCTCATAATATCATCATTAATGATGGCAAATCCTTTAAAAACAATAAATTTTGAGATCTTTGTGACACTTTTGGTATCAAATTAAGATTTTGTTTTCCCTATCATCCATAACCAAATGGATAGGTTAAAGCCTCTAATAAAACCCTCAATAAAATAATAACCAAATTATTAAGTGCTTCAAGTCAGGATTGGTACTTGTACATACTATTCACTTTATGGCCCTATCACACTAGCATTCAAACCTCTATGGTTGATACCCCTTTCTCTCTCATCTTTTGGGTAGAGGTAGTTTTTCCACTTGAAGTCTAGATCCCTTCTCTTCACATATCTTTAAACAAGATCATTTTTAGGAGCAATTATCATCAATAATGCTTTTCATGCCTTGAAATCCTTGAGGAACATCACCTCATAGTTATTAACCATCTTTTTGTCTATCAATAATAAATCAGTCATGTTTACAAAAAGTAACTGAAAGAATGAAAATTCAATATCAAGGATATTGTCCTTAAATAAAACCAACATGTAACTAATATGGATAAAATCAAAAGAGTCAAATTTTCTTTCAATTGTCTTGGACCTTACATCAAAACCCATAAGTATGGATCAAGATCTTATCAGTTATCTTCTCTCAAAGGCAAACTAAAACCTGAGCCTCTCAATAATTTGCATTTACATCCTCTTTATTGTTAAAACAAATATCAAAGTCACCTTTATGTCTAACTTAAACTCATACCTTGGTTTAAGAGATTTTCACTTCCCTCCACCTACCTATCCATATTCCTCTTGGGGACAATTGATTATAATATAGGACCATGTGATTAACCATTAGAGTTATAGCCTCATCCTAAGAATGGATATCCTAGCTCTACCCATGGCATGGTTCTCATGGATACTTTTCATCTATAATAAGATGGAATCCCATAATTAGTTGTCTTTCAAACCACTTTTCCTCATCCATCATTACGCTTTTGTGCTAAAATTCTTGCCTCTGTAAAGGTAGACCTTTAAGCCTAAATAGACTTGTCTATGTCCAAACCTAGCATTCAAAATAAAATAGGGCTAACAAAATATATTTTGGGTTGATATTTCTAGCATTACAAATTGGTCCTCTAAAGGATAACTACCTAAGAACTACATTGCTTAAAGATAGACTACTCCCTTGAAGGATAGCTATAAAAATATAACTTTAGACCACTCCCTTGAATGATGAATAAGTTAAGTTTGTCAAATAAACATTTGAAGCCCCCCATATTGATCAACTTCATCACTTTTATCAAAACAATAAAAGAAACAAATAACCTTATGTCAAAATGAAAGTAAGCAAGCCACAATCATCTTTTACATATGTCATTAGTATACTTCCTACATTGATTAGTCTACACATTATATTAAGGCATGGACTTGTCTATTACAATTCTTTGGTCACCTAAAGAAGGGGCAAGATAACCCGCATCAGGTTACCATATTACCCATTTCTCATTCAACTGTCTACCTATCACCTATTTTCCCTTCTCAAACTTTCAAACTAAAGGGACTATGAGCTTACTTGACACAAAGTGATAATGATACATTTTTTTTCTATCAAAAAATTCTCATGTAAAGCATTCAAAAGGCTTATTTTCATTAACTCTCATCCACCTTTAGTTTTGTTAGGCCTTTTTCAATGAAAACTTCATGCCTTTTTCTTACCCTATCATTATTAGTTCATGTAGACATGTGTCTCATAATTCTTATCCCTTTCCTACATTTAGTTTTCTATCTACACTTACTTTATGTGTCTTCATTATATCTCCATTGATCCATATCATATCTAAACATTCAAACCATTCATCTTCCATACTAATCCATATATATCCTATCTATGCACCCAAACATTAACCACACATCATTGATATTCTTAACCACATCATCCAAAACCATAAGCTAACCCATCCTGTCCATGATCATGACCATGAACAAAAACATCATCCATAATATACTCACTAAACACTATCAATATATTAAATTAAAAATCACAAGCACATTTTAACTCCCTCATCTTATCATCACATAAATCTTTTATAATCTTTAACATCATATCTATCAAAACACAAAACAAACCATTTTATTCATTAACATGTCATCGTATAGCTAAATTACACATCCACATATCACCTTATACATCATGGGGTATGGGCATCCTACCATTTCTTCATAACAAAACATACACCATGCACATTCCTAAACATTAAAATAAATGAACCATAAATAACCCACGTTCATAACAATATTCACACATCATATCACCAAATAAAATAAACCATGACATCTACCTTTTACCATAAACATTATCCATGAGTCACATCATATCTACCAATTAAAAAACCATGTCACATCTATAAAATATGCCATTATTTTCTTTAACATGATCATATATACGTCATTTTTGCCATCATCAATCACCTATCCATAACAATATCATAAATAAAATTTTTATATGATAATAATCAAAACCATCCATGATCATATAGCTACCATATCCATCCAATGAACAATGCATAAACAACTATGAATAACATTACCCATAGCCTAAACACATCATCTATAGTTGTCTATAATCATGTCATAGATAAAATCATTACTCATTCATAATCATGTATATCAAATCCCAAAAGCATCACATTAATAAACATCATCACATGCCTACGTCAACAAGACATCTTATAAATGTCAAGTATTTGACATTTCATCCATAATATTAATCTACATCTATCTCATTATAAACATAATCAACATCTATATCATCTTGAACATAATCAACATCTATATAATCATGAACACCATACAATATAATCATCATATGCATCATCATCCAAATCATAAATTCCAATAAACAAAACATCATAATACAATAAATATGGGGAATAATGTCTCAAATCTCTCTCTCATATACATCTCACATCATCAACATATAGGTTGATATCAAAATCAATAATATATAAATCATATAATCTCCTCTATTAGGTACTTAGGACACCACGACCACTGGCCCCATCTACAACTACACCTACACCTGCACCTATACTACCATCTAGTGGTGGTCCCCTTAATATCCATACCTACCCCACTATTGAGGCCACTATCCTATAGTATCTATATATGGACCACCTACTAAGCTACCCCTATAATCTCTATACTACATCTCTAATGGCAACTAAGCTAGCATTATAGCCTCATAATATCTCAATTCCTCAATAGTGTCTAAGTATCGTATCCTTCAAACTATGTCAGGTGGTCCTCTTGGTGATAATGTAGCCACTCCTTCCCTCTATCTCAATTAATCTCTCTCTTGTATAACTAACCCAAGATAGATCCTTGCCTAATCTCTCTCTCTAGTTAAGGTGGCCACCTAAACCTATAAGGTGATGATCTAACCCTATAAAGTGGCCACCTATCTCTGTAAACTAGTAATCTATGCATGTGACACTGTTAATGCTACTACCACCTATCCATAATGTGTCAGTGCCCTAGAAATAACCACATCCATGGGTAGTTTCCCCCATCACCCCATTCAAAATTATCTATTACATATCAAGTTTGGTACTATGCTACATAACCATCCACAATCCTTACATCATGTATAGCAACTCTCATCAGTAGCTCCTCATATTCTAAAATAACATCATGTGGTTATGGTTATGGGAAAGAAATTTTCATCCTCCCTCATGTATCGAGGGAAATCTAATGGGATCCCTTGAACAAGTCCAAACTATCTCTACACTCACACAAATGGGATATGCTCTATCTCACCATCTTGTCTCCTAATATCTAGTGTTAGATCTATAAGGATAATATGTGGTATCTATATCTTGGCCACCTAGGTCACTCTACATATGGCCTCGACACTATTTCACCTACCACTAAACCCTCTAAGGTATCTCAGAATGACTTAATGTCTCATCCTCTACCACCTGTACCTATCAATACATAATCACCTCTCCATTTGGTAAAACCAACTTGAAATGGCTCCTAGATATATCCATCTCAGGGTTCCCTCACTGACCTTAGTACCTGAATTTACTAATAATCCCAATAGTGGAACATGAACTTGACACTAATCTTGTATCACCTATGAGCTTAGAAGACCCAGAGCTCTTTGTAAATTTACACTAATAAGATTGGGTCCCACCCAAAAATTGTCTTCCCCAGTAGCATCTCTACTAGAATCCCTAATAACCTATATGGGAAGTATCCACTAGTTCAATATAGAACCAAAAAGTAAGACACAACCATCATCATCATGAATAAGCACCCATATATAGGAGCCTTCTAGTATAGTGGCCCATAACAAACACCACCTACATGATATCTATCCAAGACTCACTCCACTCCATATATCAGGTCTATGAAGTAGTATCACTCCTCACTCTATATGAGATAAATTAGCTCCCCCTAAATGGGTATCCATTTGATCCATTGAATATTCTCTAAGATTTTATTCATCTCTCCTTTCAAAAACATAAATGTGTTCATGGATAAATCTCATCTCTTGATGAGAGCCATGATTATAGCTATAACCTATGATAGGTGTTGGTAGTGTCTCATTGCCCCTAGGCCAACCTCTTCCATGTGTCTCCACTCGTTGTATAACATTCCGTTGTAGACATCAATAAAAATATTTAGGACTCAATCCCTCATCTAAATCTAGTCATGAGCCTACAAAATAATAATATTAGCATGCATGCTTAAACCTAAGTATCAACCTACACATATCACATTACTTTTAAATACCTAATCATTTATATTCTCTACAACCCTATTCACTATCCTTATCTAATCCTTTCAACCTAAACCTTCCTTCACTATAAACATCTTTTCCCACATTCTACTCACTTTCCAAACCACCCATTTAACCTATTTCCAAACATTTTAATAAACACGTCAACCTATATTTTAAAATTTATAACATTTACACATTTTCCCAACTAAAAAAATTTAAAACAATAATAACCTTCTCATACTTTTTTTAAACACTTTAATGAAACCTTCCACCTCTAACACTTTTCATGCATTCAAAACTTTTAACAACCACTTTATCCTTTTATAAAAAACTTTTTAATACTTTGAATTTTAAATACTTTTAAAACATTTAACAACCACTTTAAATATCCAAACCTTTCACAAATTTACAAATTTAAAACATTTACACACCACTTTCTACCTCACCTTCACTGAATCCTTCAACCACTGATGGTTCATGGAACTATCGATGGTCCCTCAGGCCTCTTTTATCCCTAATGCTTAACCACCAATGGTTCAATTGAAATATTGAACGACACTATGTGTGACTACTAGTGGTGTAACTTAAACCCTAAACCTCTCTTAACCTCTATAAAACACCTAAATTTCAATATTAACCTATATTGACGTATCCTACAACCCAATTTCAACTCAACACACCCTTCAACTATCAATTTCCCCCATTAATTTTCCCAAAATAAATAAAACCTACCCTATGGTATCATTTTTCCCACACCAATTAAAACTTAAACCCTATCCATATCATATATCACTCCTAAAATGTTAATTCATACTCAACCACAAATTTACCTACCCTATCAAATTCATGACATAGCCTACCTCATTTCATAATCTCTAACATGGTTGAATCCCTCATCCTACCACTCAACCACATCTTCATCCACCCTCCATCGAATCCATAGTTAGTCAACTTCACACACATAATCATCTAATTAATCCACTCCACCTTAGCCAAATCACACGTAGAAAAACAAAATGGATAAATTCACCCAAGAATAATCACTATAAGTCAAAAGTATAAATGACTTAGTTTTTTTAATCTTTATCCCTTGGATTTTAGGGTTTCATATAACCATCAAACATCAAGGTGATAATTGATGGTAAACCTTGGGGAAACCCTTGACCATTGATGGTTGGGGTTCAACATTTGTTTTCAAATCTTTAAGCACCCCACCTAAGTTCTGACCTTTTGAAATATTACCTTATCTCCCCCACACCAATCCCTTAACCTTATGGAGATTTCCCCTTTTTGATTGACCCATTTTACCATATCCACCTTGATGTTGGCCATTTTTGAATTGAGCATTCATAGGTTTTGTGAAAACCTTGCCTTTAACCTTTTGATCACACTGACCAACTTTGCCATGTTGAAATTTTGTGATTTATACCACTTTGTGCATGACCAAAACCTTTGTGTTGTTTTGTCAGAGCAATTCCTACTATGAATACTTTTAAACAATGTTAACCCTATTTAGATGAATTGATAGGAATGACTTGATCATCTATGACCAACATTGTTGATTGGTTACCCTGTCATATGTCTCCCTAAAACCTGACCTTATTTCTATCAACATTGGCAACTTTAGTCTTTGTGAAATATTGAATACCATACTTAGTCACATTTTATCCATGTGTTTACATTTAAAATGCATAAACCTTTTGTGTCACTCACCTTATGACTCACCCTTTATAATTTATCAAACCCTGAACTGATTTCATTTTCATTCTATCAACTCCCATTTTGAGGGGGGACACTTCCTCCCATAGTCAAGGCAATCAGACCATGACCACTAATTTGTTCATTTTTATTTTGTAGCTTTTTAATTAAATTTTTTATAAAAAAAGGGGGAAAAATGCAAATGCTCAAAAACTACATAGTTTTAAATTTTGAAATGTCTTGAACTCCTACCCGACCTTGCAGCTAGTTGACCACCTAGTTGACTTATCCCATTTATTAATTTACTAAATTAAACCCCCTAACCTAACTCTTCTAACTTAATTTTTTAATCAATCCCCTTTTTAAAATTATTTTTCCTAGAACCTCAACTATCAATGGTTATCTTAATTATTGATGGTTAGCCTGACTGTTGATGGTCAGGTCTTCCAATCTTGCTTTTAAAGCATTGCCAATTATATGAGATAAGCGTGGCTACATTTAAAAACTTTCCTTATGTGATCACAACAAACTTTAAAGTATCACAAATGAAAAATTTGTCCTCCTTCACAATTAGAAACATCCTCCTACATATTTAGTAACTTCATTCTATAAAAGGAGAAAAGTATGAGGAGAAAAGGATCCATAAACCCAAGAATCTGCATCCAAGCTATCTTGCATATAGGTATCTAGCATCCCTTTAAAAAACAAGAAGCATTAGTAGAGACCTAAACCTATATCAGATTCACTTTCTTAGGCCAAAGTAATATCACTCTGGCCAAATTGATTTAGCCTTCCACCATCAGGTTACAGGTATCTCATGCTTGATTTCTTTGATCTATTTCATTTCTAACCTCCCTACCCTATCCATACCTATCTTTATCTTATCTCCCATCCTTTAGATCCATACCATCACTCTACTTGACTAATTACCCAATATACCATTACATTTTTCAACATTTCTTGAGTTTCACAAGTAACTTTTGATAGTTAGCCCAACCACCAACGGTCACCTCAACCATCAACGATCACCCAATCACTGACGGTTAGCCCAACTATTGATAATACACCCAACCATCTATAGTCACTATGGTAAAAAATAGTAGCAAGTTTTTTTCACCCCCTTGACCCCAACCAAAACCTATTTTCTATGTTCTTACCTATTCAAAATGACATTTTTGATTTTTTTAACCTGATCCCAACCTTCTTAACATGAGTATTGACCTACTTTTGCTATATTTCATCATTTTGTTTAGCAAGAAATTTAATTTCATCTCATCTTACATGTACTTAATTTTTATTTATTGAAATAAAGTATTATTTATTTTCATTTATATTAACTTAATTTTTATAAATAGTGGATTTATATCCTCCTATCAAGCATATGCTTCTTGGATTTAGCTCATGCTAGGTAGTCCATTCAACCATCCATCTAACAACCCCTTTTTCTAGTGTCTTTCTTATTTATAGGTTAATCCTTCTGAGATAAAGATGAGTTTTCACCATCATCTAGATATCACACACAGGTTCTTAAGTATCCCTTTTCACACCCTATTACTATTTTCATTACTTACTTCTAAATTAAGAAATGAGTAGAAATTAAGAGAAACATGTATCTCTTCCTTTGTGCATTATTTATCTATAAAACATCTTTTTATATCATTATAATTATAATTATATACAAAAAAAAATCATTTATTTGAACCTCTCTAATTTTAACTGATGTTTGAATATGTTTTGGGTTTATCCATGAGGTTTTTATTGCAATAAAATCATCTTTTCTCAAAATTGGTCACTATGAGGGTTTGGGAGGGTTTTGGAACTGAATCTTTTTAATGATGATTCATAAGGTACATTCCTCTAAATCCAAACTTATTTCCATGAATTTTTATTATACATACCCCCTCAACTTCCTTGATAATATTGGGTTCCCATGTAAAACGAATTAAAAGATACAATGTAAAGGAAATTTACCTATAAGGTTTGTAAGCATTCTAGACATGCTTACACTCTTAGTTATTTTTCATAAATAATATACCATAAACAAACATAAATTTATCATGAATTATAATTTCATATGTTTCCTTAAATAATTCTAATATTTTTTATACAAACTTTTCATGTGGTGAAATATATGAGCATTTGATCAAGTAGCTTGAATAGGTGTCTATAACTGTAAAATTCAAATTTATCCTCATGGGAATATAACTCTTTAATTTATTATCAATACTTTAAATCATCATAATTTGACCTTTAACATGTCATAAAATCATTATATATGTGTCATATTTCTTGATAGGTCATAAAATTAATTTTCATGTTATAGGCCTGCTTACTTGTTATAGCCCTCAAGGGCATGGCTTGCATATAAATTGGAGTTTTTAGACTCTTAAAAGGTATTATTAAGATCTCATAACATATTAATATTATTTTAAAACACTTTTAAGATATTATAAACCTTTTTTTACCATGAAACCCACAAGAACCTTTTTTTGCTCCATCATGATTATTTTTAGACAAGTAGGGGACTGTGTCACAATAATAGGCATTTGCACATTTTAAATGGTATTTAGAATCATATTTAAGATTATTAAATTCATGATGATAATTTAAAAAAAAATTCAATTCTTTATTCCACCTATTTTTGACTAAAGTTCACCAATCTCTCTCAAATTATGCTACTATGTGTTGACTAAAAATGCACTCGACTATGTTTCTTCTCTTTTCACCTTAACTTGATTATAAAAAAGATGAATATGATTTGATCCATACATTAATGTACCCTTAAATTTATTTCATACTATTTTACCAACTTATTCAACTTTCAAGTCTCCTCAATACATGATTTTAAGCCTCTACATAGTAACCTTCTATACAACAGGCCTATAGGGTTTGACTATGTTGAAATATTCAAAGGTTCATCATGATTTATATTAATTATGAGAACTCATACTTTAATAACTCAATATAACTCAAGATACTTATATGTACCACTATGCTTCTCATCTACCTTCATGCTTAGAACATGATTATTTACTACTAAAACCCTTGTATGGTTGTAGGTGTAGGTTCAAAAGGTGTATGATTGTACTTGAATTTTGAAACCATAAATTGAACATTTGATTAATTAATATATATTTTAGGCTATAAATTGACCTCACTTGACTCTTGAAGCATACAAAATATTTAGTCTTAGTCTTGGTAGGGAGTTGGCATAATCCTAGGGATTTATAAACTTGATATAGGTCTCTTAGTGTTTTTATCCCCATTTCATGATTTAAAAGTCACTTCAACATTTTAATTAAAATTAAAAACTATATTAAACACAAAATTCACCATTATACTCCATGTATCTTTAACTTGTAAACAAAACACTCTAATAACCCTTTCTCCTTGGAAACTGCCTATGCTATCAAGGCTATAAGTTACACTTTAAGGTATACTACTAATTATATATTGTGTTTATAACCATTAAAACTATGATATTAATGATTTCATATAATTATTACTACATATATTATCTCTTTTAATCATTAAACCACCCTAGATCATTATTTTTACAACTTCTTGCCAACTTGAATATATGACTCTGCTCAAGCACAGTTGTAGGTGTACTTTTGACTATATTTCTGTTCTATATTTTCTTGAAGCTCCAAAACCTCTCAATATTAGCCTCATAATTTCTTTTACATATAATTTACATTATATATTTCTTATGTATACCACTAAACCTCAATTCATATGAACTATTCTTGAAGCATGACTATATTTTCATGGATGTAGTGTTTTATAAGTGTTCAAAGATTATAGGTTTCCTTGAATAACCCTTACTTATGATATTATATAATTAATACTTATTTGGTATCATTAAATCATCTATTATTAATCATGTAATCCTTTTTCATCATCAATAAAACAACCATGTACCATAGTGTTCTTATCTTTTGCATACCTGGAAACATGATTGTTTACCCTTATGGCTATCTATGTAAGATTTTGATGAATGAATCTATCACTATATGTTTTAAATACCTTATTATTATGATATTTATCTCAAAAAACTTGAATTATCATGAAATATCCATGTATAAATATCATTGACAATAAAACCTTCACAAACCATTATGTTTGAAAACCCTTGTACATGGTTGCAGGCCCATCCTCTCTTTAGTGACATTAATTGTGGTTTGATTTTGAAAACTCTATCTAAATCTCCCTTGAAATAAAAATCATGGAAGATTATTAAAAATATATTTTTATTATAAATGAAACTCCATTTATAACTCTACCATTAAAAATCTTAAAATATCCTAGAAGAAAGATTGTGTTCCTTTTTTTTACCTATAAGTTACTACTTAGGGTGAAATTGATTGAGTACAAAGTCCTTAGTAATATATAACATGATATATATCTTAAACAGTCATTGATAATATTCCTTAATCATGACAAGAAACCCTATAAAACTAAGGGTCATGTTAAAACTTCACAACATTTACGTTTGACTGTATCAAGTTTAAAGAGTCATATCTCTAGTTGTAGGTTTGTGTACAGATAGGGGTATGGCTTGATGATACTTAGAGAGCCTTGATCATAAACAAGGTGACCATGATATTGTATATGTATGATTATACCTTTACCATCTCAATACTCCTTGAAAACTTATATCCTTTAGGTTGTTTCAAGAACTTAATCTACCTTCATGACTGAACCCTTTGCCTTAGGTTAGTTGTAGGTCACTATTATCATTCTAAGCCATATTTGAAATCCTAACAAATCCTTAATGAGTTACATATTTAGACTAAATAATACTCATGCTTTATAAGAATATTTATGGTTAATTATACTTCTTTAAAATTATAAAAGTCCTCAAACTTATCAAGTAGGCCTTCCTTGAGATGGGACATGATTGAAGGTGGTTTCAAGGACACTTGAGGGTGCCTCTATTTTAATGATTTATGATCAGATTCAATCATAATTAAAGAACCTAGAACCTTGAAATTATTTAAAATTGTAGACCATGTATTAACATAATAATTTCAACTCTTGAAAGATGTATTTGTCCTTTAAATCCAACTTTAGGTGGATATATGATGTCATTTGTATGGGAAAGGACTTTATGTGACCTAAAGGAAGGCCCAAAACCCATTTTGATCCTTGTTATTCTTATTTATTGTTATTGATGAGGAAATTTATGTATAAACCATTATGAATAAATTATCCCTATCATTATTTTTCTAGGTACCTCATGACAAACCTATGAATATATTGTTACCTTGCTTTAAGTCTCCTCTATGGTTGTATATGATGTTTTGTAGGTACATACCTACTTTTAATACTTGTGATGGTATTTGATCAACCCTTATATATATATATATATATATATATATATATATATATATATATATATATATATATATATATATATCTGTGTGTGTGTGTGTGTATGAAACCATGGAATTAATATGGGTCAAAGATTGGTCAGGTGAATGAAGAGTTATGACACTTGAATGAAGATGGAAAAGAAGCCAAACCATAGGATAAAGGTAGTGTATGAAAATGAGGTTGAAGGTGAGTGAGATGGAGGTGAGAAGAGAATTTTGAGCATGAAAAGGGAAAATTGAAGGGTCACACAAAATAATATACCTATCCTTAACCACATAAATTAATTTGGAGGCCTTTGTACAAGGATAATAGTTTGAAAATGAAACATAGGTTTTTCCAAAAACCTCAAAATATGCTAATTTTACTTAATGTTTGCTAAACAAGACTTTTGTGGCACTTTGAAAGCATGTGAATGGTATAATCCATGAATAATTCAAGAATTTATTGATAAAAATTTATTTTAAACATGATAATATTAATAAAATCCATGCCATGGAGGAAACCAATAAATCTTGAAAACCTTCTCTCTCCTAGATCATACAATTTCTCTTTAAAATCATGTTAGACTAAAAATTTCACTCCTTGTATTTGAGATATTTGTTTTACCTTCACATGTGTGTAAAAATACTAAAGGAGGGCATGTAAAGGTGTATTAGGTTCCAAATAATATTTAAAAACTTCAAGTTTCTTTAAATTTTTCCTTAGTGAGGAGAACTTGAAGAAAACTGGTTGTCTTCAAAACTATAGAATTAAGCCTAAATTAAAATTAATTATTCATGAGGGAGAAGAGACAAATTTAATAACCACTTGCTCCATCATGAATACCTCTGAGTGTAATTTATTTTTGCAAAAATTTAGACCTAGATCTTCTCTCTCCAAACCATAAAAACTACAACCCTGTATGTCACTCTCTATGTGCAAACTAAAAAGTTAGAGAATATGAAATTGTTTTGAACCTATTTTTCCTCCAATTTACCTAAAATTGTTCATGAACATATTTCATGACCTAATTCTCCTACTTCAGACCTCATATATATGGAATTATGTATAAGTTTGTAATTTGCCTTTGAAAAATGTAAGAAAATATCCCTTTCTTTGCTTTTTATTGAAACTAAAGCTTCCCACCAACAAAATAAGAATATAATAGAAGTATTAAGAGAAATATATCATGAAAACACAACTTTTTATCATTTTACATGCTTTTTAGGCAAAATTTGGCATGTTGGAGGTGAAAATAGACCCCTTTTTACTTAACTTTGCATTAAAAGACCTTTTTAAAGTATGAAAATTTGAATTAAGGCTAATGTCATGGATATTATTGTATTCAAATGTCTTATGACTAATTTATTGACCTTTTACATCCATGTTAGTAATTAAACGACCAAAGTGTGACCTTTTTAAACTAAAATATACCTATTTGACCACCTTGTGTAGGCTATTGATGGGATCCAAAGAAGTTTCAAATTATAAGGGTTGGTAATTTGGCCTTGATAGGCCAAATTAACAAAAAATACATCAGCCTAAGGTATCATCAGATTATGTAGGTAACACCTGGCCGTGGTCCTATTCCTAGGGATACCTTGGCCATTATTAACCCCTCATCCCATCCCATCTTGGTTGAGTCACTCGACATTATTACATCATTTTACACTAAGAATATCCCATAAAGTGGTTTATTATCATTAATCCCTCATATAATCTTCTTTATAGACCTTCAACTATTCCTAGTATGTATATTTTCTTTGGGACTTATCATCATCTTATGGCCTATACCATCTCTTTATTCTTGAGATAATGTCTATGTCCTCAGTATTCCAATATTATAATCTTAATCAGTCATTCTCCTATTTAGACATTGGTAATTTATCTAAAACCCATCTCTTGAGACTAACCTACTTAATCCAATTGAATCTATGCTTGGGTAATCTCAATCATAGTTATACCACTACTTGGGGCATCCCAAACCTATATCATTATCCTGGTCTCATCCCACCCTAGTGATTTCTATTCAAGTGACCATCTAGTTCATTTCTCCCTATATGCTCCCTCAAGGGTCCATCATACCTACTTACAATGTATTCATTTATAACATGGTATTTATTTAAAATACCATTACTCACTCCACTTTTCTCCACTAGTAATGCCCTTTCACAGAAGGAAAAAATGTATATAGCTAGATTTACTCATTTCATTCATTGTCACTAATATTACTATTAGTCAACACTAATTCTACCCATCTTATTTAATTATCACCCCTTTTATTCATTTGTCTAATATCCCCATTCATTATTATTCATTTACTAACATTATTCTTCATCCATTTCTTCATTAATTTCTCCTAAATCCCCATTATCTTATCCTAATCCCATTTATTCATTATTTGGGAATTTAAAATTCCCATGGCCCATCTACCCACCTATTAAACTAGGCTTTCCTACAAGCCTACCCCATAGATTCTCTAAAATCCCCTAATCACCTATCTAATACATCCTTAATCATGATTAAACCTCCTAAAGAGATTATATAGGTTTCTACCTCTATAAACTTCTCTCTTCTATAATTTTTCAAGGAATTTTTACTTACTTGGATACTCCACCATAAATCCCACCAACCTAACTTTGAAATCTAGCAATTGATCCTCCCTCTATCTTCTATATACACCAAATTAATCTTCCACTGAAACTAACTACAATAATCATATCATGAATCCATTGATCATACCATCATTATTATGAGTCTAATTGAAATTAAATAATCCAATAATCCACTTTAAGATCTTGGAGAGAGGCTAGTTGAACCAAGGAATTGGTAAGGTCATAATCATATTTTTTGATTTGATTTTATAATCTCTCCTCTTAAGTTTATTATGTATTTTGTTTATATTTTTCATATTTAGATAATTTCTCAAAATTTATAGTCACACAAATATGCATAAACTACGTGGGGGATACGACATGATGTCCATCAAGGCACCCAAGGAGTGAGAGGATCCTTCCTGAACAAGTTAGTAGATAATTATAAATACATGAAAAAAACTATGAAAATTAGTAATATATTAACTAAAATAAGCATAAATAAATTACAATATATTAATTTCAAACTAATTAGCAACTTCGAGGGGGAAACCTCCTTTCATAAATCTCAATTCAATACAATTCATTGATGCCTTCATTCGCCTCAACACTTACTTATATACTAAGTCTAATCTAAGAAACTACTACTTGTCATAACAAAAAAAAATGCTCATAGGACAACATACAAATAATATACATCCATATCAACTAATATAATAACAAACTAAAGATAAGGGGTATCATGGGTCCCTAACATCCCCTCCCTCTTAGAAAAAGCTTTGTCCTCAAAATTTCAAATGTGGAAAGTGGCATTGAATCTAAAATATTGCTTCCCATGTTGCATCCTTTGGTTTAATTTCATGCCACTAAATTAATACCTCTATTATGGAGTGGAAAAAAAGTTGGCATGTACGCCTATCTAAGATTGCCTCTGGCTCAAGAAGGATGGATATTTTATTATCAATTATTGGTAAAATAATTTACACTCTAATGTTTGTGAGAACAATATTTTTTAGACAAGAGACATGAAATACTGGGTGAACTCAATAAGAAGGTGGAAGATCAAAATTATAATCAACCAATTAAATCTTATAGATAACCTTATATGGCCCATAAAACTTGGGATCTAGCTTATGATGCCCTTTGATTTTAGGAAGGATTTTTTGTATGGTTTTAGATGAATTAAAACCATATCACCTACTTAGAAAGTGCACTTGGAATAGTGTTGATCAGCTTGTTGTTTCATTATATTTTATACCATATGAATATTTTCCCACAAGGTGCTAAATATCTGATCCTAGGTTCAGAGAATCATGTCAACCACCTAAAATGGTAGACTACTTTGGGTGTATGAAAGGAAAATTAGTGGTTCTTAGTCATATAATACTTCATATGGATTCATTTTAGTTGAAGTTTGGTAGGAGGTATTGTACCACCATTTGGTGAGAGGGATCCACTTTGCCCAGTGATGTTTTTATTTTTAGGTGAAGCAATGAAGGAAAGTTTCTAAGTATGTGTTGATAAATTTAGTCTGGCCATCCATCTATGGATGATAACCAAAACTCATCTTCAGCTAGGTGATGGTGCATCAAAATAGTTCTATCCAAAAATGGCTAGTGAATTTTGAATCATAATATGAGATAATGGAATAAGGAAAATCACAAAGATGGAAAATTTGGTCCAAGAAATTTTTTGTGACTATAGAGGTGGTAAAGGGATGGTTGAGGGCACAAAAATGAATAAATTTGGAGATGTGTTCAACCACAACCAAAATCAATTTTTCCCCTCCAAATTTAGGGAGACCTTTAATTAAATCCATAAAAATATCTATCCAAATCTTGGTAGGGATGAGAAAAGGTTTGAGTAACCCAAGAATGAGTGTTATTTCACCCTTGGTGCATTGGAAGGTATCACATTCATCCGTCATCTAGTGAATTGCCTTTTTCATTCCCTTAAAAAATAATCCCATTCATAATTTTTGAGAAACCCTGAGTGCCCTATGGATGGAGAAGCATGGAGTTCATAGAATATACCCTGTTAAAGATCTATGCTCTGGGGAAGTACCAAATGAACCTTATATCACAAAGAAGCACCATCCTAAGAATAGTGTAGTATAATAGAGGAGTTAGTGGCCAACTATTAAAATATTTGAGATAATAATGATTCATTGACATACTCTTGTTGTACAACATCCAAAAAATTCAAATAGACATGGAAATGGCTGAAAGGGAAGCTTGGTCTATAAATATGTAAGACAGAAAATCAACCACAATATTATCCTTACCCTTCTTGTAAAATGATCTCATAGTCATAACCCATGCATTTAATGGCCCATTTCTATTGTGATGGGGTGGAGACCCATTGTTATAGGAAATATTTCAAACTCTAGTGATCAATTTTGATGCAAAAATGATTCCCTAGTAGGTATGGTTGCTAATGGTCATCATTTCCATCTCATAAGTAGAGAGTAATAAATTCTTGATAGAAATGGATTTACTGGTGAATGCAATGGGGCATCATTATTATAGGATAACAACACCAATTCCATTGTCATAATCATCACTCTTGATCATGAAGGTCTTGGAAAAATATGGCATAGCTAGAATAGGTGTAGTATACATAAATTATTTCAATTATTTAAATGCACACTCAATAGCTTGTGTCCATGTAAAAGCATCCTTTGTTAATCTTGTTGTTAGTGGATTTGTAATCTTCCTATAGTCCTTGAAAAACTTACGATAGTATCCAGTTAGTCCAAAAATACCATGGAGGCTCTTGAGTGTCTAAGGATGAGGCTAATTTATCATGGTAGCTATTTTTTTAAGATCCACCCAAACCCCTTGGGTTGAAACAATATGTCCAAGATACTCCACTTCATCCTATCCAAAATCACATTTAGACTATTTTGCACAAAGATGATGATTAGAGAGAAATTTTAGTGTGATCTCTATATATTGGAGATTCTCAAATGATGTTTTACTATAGATGAGGATATCATCAAAGAAGACCATAATAATTTTGTATAGGTAGGGATAGAATATTTTATTCATCAATGCCTAAAATGTTGAAGGAGCATTAGTGAGTCCAAAGGCATGACTATAAAGTCATAGTAGCCATCATGCATGTGAAAATTTGTCTTAGGGATATCATCTTCACAAAGCTAGATCTGGTGATATCCAAAGTAGATATCCAACCTGGTAAAAAAAATGAGCAACATGAAACTCATCAAGAAGCTCATCAATAATAAGGATTATGAATTTATCCTTAATTATGATGTGATTAGGTATGTGGAAGTCAGTGCAAAGGCACCATGACCCATATTTTTTCTAGATAAGGAGAATTGGGGAAGAATGTGGGTTGGTAATGAGGTGAATAATGCCTTACTTTAGTAATTCTTGAATGAGAATCTTGATCTCAGTATTTTTATAAAATGGGTAATAGTTAGGCCTGATGTTGGGAGGAATCCTTCCATAAAAAAGATAAATATGATGGTCCTCTAGTTGTGAAGGTGGCAATCCCATAGTTTTTGTAAAGACACATGCATACCTAAGTAGAATGGTTTGTAGATTGAAAGGAATAGTGGAGACCATTGATGTTTTTACTTAAATGTAATGAAGTTGGGAAATGATGTCATGTGAATTTTTTAAAAGAAGTTTTTCCATGCAATGTAAAATTATGATGCTGAGAGACCTCAAGGATAAGCCTTTCAATGTGTTTTTTTGCCCATTGTCTAAAATCTACATCCAAATTTTAGAAAAATCCTATAAGATGACTCCAAGTGTGGATAACCATTGGGCTCTCAAAACAACATCGCATCCACCTAAGGGCAAGGAAAAAATGCCAGAGCACAAGTTATAATCTCTAATAGATATACACACATTGTGAAACTTCATTTTTCAAGGCAATGTGCCCCCATTGGTAATCATGAATTTAAATCTGGAATAAGGATGGACAAAATAATCAGCCTTTTGGTGATCTGAGGTTCAATAAAGTTATGAGTGCTACCTAAATCAATGAGTAATGTGATAGGGATGTTCTTGAAGTAATATCTAATCCACATAGTTTTTGGGGTGGTCACTCATACTAAGGCATGGAGAGATATCTCTGGTTGGTCTTCCTGAGAAGTAGGTTCCATAATTGATAGAGCTTCTTCTGGATCATTTGTTGTATCTTGAGCTTTTTCCAAAAAATTAATTTTGAATAAAGAGTCCACATCCAGGAGGTAGAGATTTTGTTCAACACATTGATGTCCATAAATAAATTCATCATCACAATTATAACATAGTCCCTTTTTATACGTGCTCACATCTCTACTTCAGTCAAATGTTTGGTAGGAATGGTTCTAGGGGTTGACATTATTTGATATCATTAAGGAGTTGTATTTTTGAATGGATAAAATTTTGATTTGAATCATTGTTGATCTATGATATTGTCCTCTACCAACTTAACTAACCTTAGGGATTCCATTATTATGTTGGGTAGGAACATTTTGACCTTAGATTGAATTGTATCCTTTATTCCACTGACAAAGCAACTCTTGAATAATTCATTAGACAATCCCTTTATGTGATTGGCTAGTTTTTCAAATTATGTTTGATATTCTCTCATGGTTCCTATTTGGAAAAGTTTAGTGAGTGATCTAGTGATGTCATGAAAAGCACTCAGGGTAAGCCATTACAAAATGAAGGTGTAAAAATTGGTCCATATGGGCTCATCATGAGCCTTGGTATACCAATGATATCATTGAAGGGATTCATGTTCCAAGTGAAAGGATGTAAGTGGGACCTTTTTGTCATCAAAATTATTATGTAGACAAAAATATTATTCTACATGATTGATCCTTCTAGTCGTATATATACCATTGAATTGATGAAAATAAGCTTCAACCCATGAAAATTGCTAGAAGAAGAAAACCCGATGTCTGAAGAGGACTTTGGATGCCATCGGTTGTTCGAGGTGGTATGTTGAAGATTGAGGCCAAGATTTTTTTCATCAATATATTTGATTTGGGTCTTGAGGGAGACAATTTCATCCTCCATGTATTTTTCTCCTATGCGGGTCACTACTATGACCAAAATAAGAGATTTTTTTCCTTTTTGTTGAAATGGGTAGGAAAACTAGAATTAATACATGTTTAGTAAGGAATTTTTTTAATTTGGGGGAAATTAGAAGGGGTGAAGGTACTTTTACTAAATTTTTTACAAAGTGGGAGTATGATTGATGAAGGTGAGGGCAATTTTAGAAGTGAAAATGGAAAAATTAGAAAAAATATCAAAGAGTGACAAAGAAGTAGAAAAGGGATATGAACACTATGGACTTTTTTAAAGGTAAATGGAAAAAAAATAGAAGTTATGGAAAAACCCAAAAAATCAAAAATGGAGATTTGTGTAAATTAGGAGTGGAATCATGATATGGGACCTCAAGGAATAAAATTTTGAGAATGGAATTATAGGTGTCCAAATAAAGTTTCAAGATAAACGGGGCTATCGATGGAGAGATATGGTTGCAAGTCCTTTGAAATAGGTTTTTTTTGTTTTTGGTTTCTATTTTCTGTCAATTTGTAGATACAAGTCCTCTAAGAGTCATCTGATACTTTACTGATACTTTTATTAAACTAATAGGATGAAGATTTTTTGGTTTTTGGTTTTTATCAGCTATCTGAATGCAATTCCTTTTAGAGTTTGCTAATACTCTATTGATTTATTTTTTGATAGTCTACTATAGATATTCTAAAATTGATATAAATGGTTCCCAAGTTTCAATGTCTATCTAAGGTTTTAAATATATCTTTCTGGCCATTAATGTTGTCTAAATGAGTGTCACTCTCCAAAAAATTTCTAGCCACAGATTTACCCCTAAATAATCTCACTCAGTTTTCCTTATGGGTGGGACCTAATTAATTAGGAAGGGGTTGTTTCCCATTTTCTTGGTAGGTACTCTCAATGGGATAACTAATTGAGGGTTGTTATGGTACTCCTCATAATGAGTTTTAGGGATTTCACCCAACCACTTCACTTAGTTATGCGGATAAGGTTTTACCCTGATCTAAAATAGATGATTTTAATAAAAAAAATACTTAAATGAATTATGTAGCAAAATAAATTTTAGAATTTCTAAAAAAAATTATCCCTAGAAAGCACTCTAATACCAGATGAGAGGATCTCTGCTAAACAAGTTAGCAGATAATTGAAAATACATGAAATAAACTATGAAAATCAGTAATTTATTAACTTAAATAAGTAGAAATAAATTATAATAGAGAAATTATGGAATCATTGACCTCTTTAATGGGGTAACCTCCTTTGAACAAGCTCAATTAAATACAATTCATTGATGTCTTCATTGCCCTCAACACTTATATACTAAGTCTTATCTAAGAAAATACTACTTACCATGAATGTGGAATAAAATAAAATGTTCATAAGATGAATTACAAAGCATATGCATCCATAAAAACTAATATACTAATAAAATAAAGAGAAGGGGTAACATGGGTTCCTAACAAGGAGGAAGGGGAGATGCATGAGGTCCCTCATGGAATCATAAATAGATGTAATGTATCAAGAAATAGACAAGTGTCATGGACATGATGCATACATGAAAGCATACATGCAAACATATAAGGCATGCAAAGTAGTCTAAGGGTCCATAATCTAAGGGACATGGAAACATGTCACTAAGTTTGATAAATCAATATATACAAGGACATGTTCAAATGTCCACATATGCAAAGAGAAATAAAGGTTTGTTTAGAGTTACATGGAAGGACATGTTCAAATATTTGGATACATAATCAATAAGGCAAAAATAAGGGTATGGGAACATTTCAAAAGAATACATATAATGAAATAAATGGCTTAGAGATATATAATAATGTCATATTAAAATGCCCTCAAATAGTTGTAGAATCAAAGAGACACAATCAAATCTAAACTTGGAAAGCTAGATATGAAGTATGCATGAAAATTTTGTATAAATCTATATAAGATAAAATGTGTACATAATCTATGTTTATATTAGTGGTAGTCAAAATAAAATCTATGTATTATTATGATATAACTTGGTAAAGTAAAATCTATGTATAAGATTCCCCTAATGGGTGAATTCTCAATGTTGAATTAGTGTATCTATGTATATGCCTCCAGTAGGTAAATAGTAGTAAATTTGGATCTATGGGTTGGACCAGAGTCATGCAAGAATTATTCAACACTCAACAAGAATAAATGAATAATTTATGTCTGATAAAACCATCTATACTAATATAGATAACATATTTAGTACTTTTTAACTATATAAAAAATTTAAACATGGATATGCAAATAATCTAAATTTTGTATTTTTGAGCAATATTTAAACGTTTTTATATTTTGAACATATTATATTATTTTTGTGTTTTTGGGATATAATCCATGTACAAATAATAATGAAAATTAAACTATATAAAAGGATCACGGTAAGAGGATATATACTATTAACCAATTAGTTTCACAAGAGACTCACAATCAATGTGTCTTGTATCAAATAAAGGGATAGTGATAATACATGATATTTGATGAAGTGAAATAGGTCTAAGCCAAAAATTTGTGTCTTAATAATTGAAATAATATCTATTGGGGTTTAAATTGGGTAAGGGACACTAGCACATTCCCTTAGTCACTAGGATAATCTGCTAATGTCTAAAGGGTTTCACTAGTATCCAACTGATATAACCTAAGGAACTATGGGCCTGGATCCCTAGGGGAAGCTCTAGGACTACTTTTGATTGTCTATGGATGTGTAATACTTGTATGTAATTTAGATAAGGTTAAAAATAGGCCCTAACATAGGTGAAGGGATAAGCTAATGATGTTTGGTCTTAGGAGACACTCATTACACTCAAGTGACATTTTATATGACTACATTCCTCAAGTTCTATTATCAATTCAAGTATCTTTTCAAAATCTTTTTTGAACCAATAAATTATAAGTTTTACCATTTTAGGGTTTCCTTTTATATCTATATTCTCATCCCTTATTTTTAGGGATTATAAAAAGTATTATGTTTTTCCTTAATGATATTAATAAGTTTTCATTCTCCTTGTTCTATTTTTATTTATATACTTATAATTTATCCTCACTATCAACTAGATATTGTTTTATTATTTTCATACAATGTATCTAATGTTTATTTTATCTTTTACAACTATAATTTTATGAAATATTAGGTAGTTATCTTGTGATTTTTATAATGGGTTCCTAGTCATCAATGTGTCCCATTACTATTGATTCTGATTTTAATTTAATAAAAAAAAATTTATGATAGAACTGTCATAAATAACAATGTTTTTATTTTCTAATATTCATGATAGATTTTGATATCTAGGTCCCAAATTTTTAAATTTTGATATTAATATTTTTAATGTACTCCCATTTATAAGTTCCTTTCCTCATTTATTTTTGAATATAACACATTCTTAGATATGCACCTATGGTCCAATAAAAAACTTATGTCCAAAGAATATATTGGTTTCTCCTTTTTTAGTCCATATCTTTTCATACTTATCAATGTGCACTCTTGGGTTCATTTTTCCCCATATTTATGTTTTTAATGGGAAGTGTATTTCTACTTTGATAATCCTTGACATAAGTAAAATACTAAAATATTTTCAATTCCATATAGTGGTTTTGTGAATGTTCCTATTGACAAGTTTGACCTCCCAATTCAAATTGTCTATCCTCCAATTTGAAACTTTATTTGTCATGCTTCTACAAACTTGTTCATAGCTTTGTCATTCTTTAATAGTCTTCAAGTGGTTTTTATAACATATTGTTAGCATTCAAAATTCGAAATTTGAAGCCAGAGGTCATGGCTCCTGCAGCTAGTGTGGCTACCGCTATGGGTGGGGCTTCCTCTGCGTGTGGGGGTAGGGTTCTGGTTGCCCCTAATGTGATTTATTCTGTGGGTGGGGGTTCTCTTCCTGCCTCACATCTAGCTTCTAGATCTCCTGCTCCTGGTTCAGGTCTTAGTTCTGAGGGAATGACTTTTGCTGATGTGGCTGCATTTGAATCTAGATTACATGATGCTCTTCCTCACGCATCATCTGGGCCTTCTCATGTTTCACTTGTAAGTTCTTTAAAACCTATTAGGGTAACTCTAGATCCTGAATTAGTTGAAGACATCTTCCATATGGCAGAAGAGCTTTCCTCTCTTGTTGTTATTTTTCACTTTCATGGCTTTTGGCCCTCTCTTGTAGATCTACATGGTTGGATCTCCAAGAATTGGATGCCACTTATTGAAAATAATGTCCAAATCTTCCCATGTGTTAAAGGTTTTTTTATAGCAAAGTTCCTCTACTCTAATGATAGGAAGATTATTCTGTGCCACAATAATTTTTCTTGGCAGGGCAAATATCCACTTATGGCCAAACCATGGCATATGGATTTTGATCCTCTCTCAGAATCCTTTAATAAGTTCCCTATCTAGGTTCGGTCCCCTAATCTTCCAATAAATCTTTGGCATGATTCAATTTTTGAAACTATTGGAAATGCTATTGGGGATTTCTTATTTGTGGATACAGACACTTTGGATATTCTCCATTTGACCTGTGCACATTTCCTGGTAGATTTGGATGTTTCTAAGGGCCTTCCTAAGGTGATTTTCTTGGATTCCCCAAAGGGTACTTTGACACAAATGTTATATTTTGAGGGTATCCCTTTTTGTTGCAGGAAGTGCCACCTGACGGGTCATATTGCTACTCATTATGCTGTTAGGAAATCCAAATCTAGACGACCACCTTCTTGGTGGTCTGAGGCTTCCTCTAAGCATTACATGGTTAAACAACCCTTGGAATCTCTGGTTATTCTTGAGATTGAGGATAGTGTTCACTCTAAGCTAGTGGTTACAGAGGATCCTTTGGTGAAACATTCCTTTGAAGCTCCTATGGAGGCTATGGTTAGTGATCTTTCTGAGCCAGTGGTTGAGGTGGCATTGGTCTCTTCCCCTGTTATGGAGGATCCTCCTAGGAGCCAGACTTTGTCTGATTCTCACAAAGAGTTTGTTTCAGCATCTATGTCCCCTGGGTTTCATGGATCATTGTCTTTTGAGGCATGGGTTGCTGTAGTAGAAAAGTTAGAGGATGGATGGATAGCTGTTAAGAGGAAGAAGTATAAGCCTTTGGTCCCCCCTCTAGATAAGAATATTCAGTCGTGTAAAAAAAACCTCAATTCAAAAGGAAAATCTAATGTTCCCTTTTGCTGACTGGTTTTTTTGGGTTGGTAAACTAGTTGCTTCACTGGTTTGCTGGTTACTGGTTTGGGAGGTTTTTCAAGTTGCTACTCCAATCTGTTTACTTTCCTTCTAGTGTTTTGATGTTAGTTTTATATGGTCAAATTTTTTGGTAGTAGGTCCTTGTAAAACCTGGTTTAGTTATTTTACTGGTTTCATGTTCTTTTAAACCTGGTTGTGCTTAATGGTTTATCTTTCTTTTTGTTATATAGGGTTTTGGGGCCCCTTCAAAACCTACTTTTACCTTAATCTAAAACATATTGTTAGCATTATTTAAGGTAATATCTTTACCAAGTTTTCCAATGGCTTCAAAGTCAGTGTAGTGGGTCTCAAGGGTATGTCACAATTTGTTCAGATGGTGTATATTTTATCAAGTCAAGTCATTTCACTTGGTCACTTGGTCTAAAGGTTTTTAAACTTGTTTTAAGAGATTAAGGTATTTTTAAAAAGTTTAATATTTTTGGAGAAACTTAGGTTTCAATTGTGACCAAAATAGGCCTTCTTAAGGTGATTCACTTGCATGAATAATTAACTCATATGATGAATAAGTCATTTCAAGTCCTATAAGGACTTGGATCGATATATTTTCTTTACATGAGATCATCCAATATACGTTAGCTTTATTTTCATTTAAAGATGATTTTAAGGGATTTAATTCCATTTATAAAGATGTTCAATATGGAATACATGTACCATTACACTTGTCAAATATTTAAAATGAGTTTTCAATGTAATTATGTTATGAGGGAGTCAGAATACTATTCTACATGTTAGAACAATTTAGGTTTTTCTCTAAAAAGGTAGTTTTAGGAGTTTGTATGCATTTGAGGTATTCACTTATAGGTTAAAATTCCTTCATATTGTCTCTTAATCTTATACAAGTCATAATAATTACTTTTAATCCTTCATAGGTCCTAAAAGTGCAAAAAATGCTTTCAAACATCCATCCCTCCATTGGCAAACTTACAAATTTAGTTTTTTGAATGCTTAATACAAACATGAGAGAGAGAGAGAGAGAGAGAGAGAGAGAGAGAGAGAGAGAGAGAGAGAGAGAGAGAGAGAGAGAGAGAGAGAGAGAGAGAGAGAGAGAGAGAGAGAGAGAGAGAGAGAGAGAGAGAGAGAGAGGGTCCTATTTTTATTCCAAATTAGGGGGTCATGGTAAGATTAAAATTTATGGCATTTTTTTCAAACCCATCCCCTCTCCTTTATGAAAAATTACTAACACCCTATGGTAGTCTAAAACTGCTAGTCAACCACATAGGCTAACTATTTCTCTTGATAATAGAAATTTGAAAATACTTGAATACATAAGTATAATTGATGGAGATGTGTAACATTTATTAAATCATATGGAATTTTTATCCAAGCTAAAATTGGCATGTGTGAGTTCATCTGGAAAAGAAAACATCATTTTTGCACATTTTCAAGAGAACTATCATTTTTTATTGATGTTTCAAGGTTCTTAATAGATTGGAGCATGTTTATAAACATGATATATCATGTTTACACTTCACCTAATATATAAAACTCTATAAATTTTCTCCATGCTAACTCTAACATTGTTTTCTCTAAGCAATAAATGGTGTTTTCAAGCCTTTCAGACTGTGTTACACATCTACCCACAATAATGGATTAAGAAGGTCTTCTTTTTCCTTGTTCAAAAGTGTATAAAGGATGTAGATTAGTAGTGAAAGGTGATCTCAAAGTTTTATAAGGTAAAAATATAACTAAAAATATAACTTGTAGGTCTATCTAGACTTGTAGTTCTTTTTGGCACATGTGAAAACTAAATGCAATAAATATTTATTTGGAATGATACTCAAAGGGTAGAATTAAACATGGAAAACTATGAAAACACTTGAAAATGTGTATAATATTCAATTGAAAAGTGATTTCATTCTCAAAGAGATAATCCTAATGCCATTCTAGGATATAGACTCTATACATACATTCTTCTACATAGAGATGAATAAAAGAAGTGTTGATTTAACTATTTTTGGAATAATGAAGTTTTTTTCCTATTTTAGTTAAGGGTCTAGATTAATAAATAATTAAATAATATTACAATAATTATAGTCATGATTTGTATAATTTAACTATCTTTTTTACCTTTCTAAAAATAGCAATAAATAAGGAAAAAATATAACTTATGTAGAAATAGGTTAAAATAGTTGTTGTAGGGTCTGAAACTAGTTATACAAGACTAGGATAGTGTTGTAAATCAAAATATAGATCTCATTTGCTAAAAGGACAAGATTTTCAAAAATAAGACACTTTGGGATCTAGGATTATTGTCCTCTTCTACGGCTATAATCCAAACTACTCATAAAGACCTAATTTTCTTGGGTTTTTTGTGTTAATATTGTATGAACCTACCTATGAAATATCAAGTTTTGAATATCGATGGAACTCATTATAGATATATTTTAATCTCAAAACCTTGACTCTCATTCATGCTTGATAAAACATGATTTGAATCACTTTAAAAAGGGGGGTTAGTGTGTGTAAGATGCACTGAACATGTGATCTACTCCCCTTATCTAGGTATTTTTCCTACATACTAATACTTTGAAGAGGGATCAAGTCATATGTAGTTCTCCCACTTAACATGCTTTGTGCAATAGTGTGATACGAATGCAAATATGCCAAATTGAGAGTGTTTGAGGTTCTAGGGACTATTATGAGGGTTTAAATATGTTTTTAGATATGTTGGGTGACTATATGTAGAGAATAGTGAAGTTTTCCTTAGTATTTTTCTTGTATTATTGCTTGCTTTGTAAGACTTTTTCACCTCCTTTAGTAAATGAACTTTAAATCATATTTATAGGGAACTACTGGTCATGGGTTAGATGTATTCACACTAGGCTAACATGAAGAAGGATAGGAATCAAATGAAATTAAACATTTGGGATCAAAGTGTGATTAGATAAGAGTGAAAAAATGGGACACCCTAGGGTTTGATGTTGTGGTCTAGGTACAACACTTTTATCATATAGGCTTAAGACTTGGGAACATAGGATTAGCCTAGGAAAAAGAGTTTAGCTAAGTAGGAATCAATTTTAAGAGTCCATGGATAATTGGTAATTAGCAAAAAAAGTTTCTAGAAGGGTTATATAAGCATGAAAGAAGGACCTATGGGTTGGATGTCACAAGTGACACTCAAACTACCAATTTTGACATTTTATATGACTACATTCTCCCCCTTTTTATTCTAGTGATGTAGAAAAGTGAAATACTAAGATAAAGGAAAAGTAGAAAGCATACCTAAAATTAGCTACAAGGTTGAAGCCCATGAAGCTATGTGATACTGAGTGTGCATAGAAAGAGCACATACTAAAGTGTAAATCTATTATGATGTTGAGTGATGCTGGGTATGTGTTGTAGCAAGAGTAATATCATGAATGGAGCTAAGTGATCAATTCCCTGAGAGTGGCTTAATAATATAAAGGATGGCCCTTTGGCTCAATCATCACCTACTAAGTGAATCTATGTGATCATGCATGTGTTAATTTATGTTTGGAATATGTGTCCAATCCATTTGAGTAGGTGGCTCAAGAATGTAAAGGCTAGCTAGTCCTTTGGATCCATCATTACCCACTATGTGAAGCTATGAACTAATACTGATATTAATGTGTGTCATATAATATGTCTCATGAATGACATGAATACTATTTAATATTATAATGTGGCATAGATATCTAAATGTGTACTAAGAACTAGGCCTATCTTGGCCACTCTGAAAGGTGGAGATTAGGTTTATATGAAAGCCACTCAAAAATTGAGAACTAGGCCTATATGAAAGCCACTTATAAATGATTCCAACCACCTAAAAATCGAATAAGGCACACAATATTGAGAATATCTTGGTAATGTAATGAACTCAAAAAGAAAAGAAGGTAAATGTGCCATGCACATTGCCACCAATCACTGGTGTTTGTAATATGGATTCTGATCTAGATGTTATACCAACTACCTAATCTAAAACTAGAAGTAAGATCCATCATGTGGTGCATGATGCCCCCTATATCTAGATTCTCTAATAAAAACTCTAATAAAACTATTTATTCTAAATTATATTGTAGTTAAAAAAACTATAACTAAACTTACCATTTTGTTTATTTCTAGAAAATCTAGGTTTCATGTTATTTAGATAGGAGCACTAAAACTAGGATACTTTGTTATCTAGAGCTGTAGTCCAAGTATAACACTCTTGTTATTTGTTGTTTTTTATTATTTTTTTATACTCATCACTATGTTTCTGGTCTATTCTACCTAGTTTGGATTCTAGTTGCTATTTTGAGTGTTCTAAAAACTGATTCTTTTGACTAGTAGAAGGCTCTAATCTCTGTGATAAAACCCCTCATTATTTCCCCCTCTTTTGAGGGTAGGAATGAATGCATTTCAATTAATTTCCTCATAATAAAGATCCCTAGAAATTTTTTATGCTAAAAATATATTGTATAGTAATGATAATGGAAAATATGTCTCAAGATATATCATAGTTTGTTTTGGAGATTCTTAGATCAATATAGGTATGCCTAGATAGATGTAACAATGTAATAACATATGTAATATACATAATTTAAACTAGAAATTTTATTTTTTAGTTGTTATTTATTAGTTTTAAAGGAGATATGAAGCATGATGTCTATCATGGTATCCAAGAAAGCAAGATAATGTATGGTGTAGATCATGGAATTGCAAGTATTTGAGAGGCAAATAATCAATAAGAACACAAGTAAATAAGAAATAAGCATAAAAAAGAGGCCAAGGGGCCAAGAAAATAAGGGACATGGGCACATGTCACTCAAACTAGAAATAAAACATACAAGACATGTTCAAATGCCCACATACACAAACAATTAAAAACAGGCAAGGTTGGCATGAGGGCCACAAGCACATAGAAGAGTACAAGCAAAAGACATTTGAAAATGTCCTAAGACACATAAAATGATGTAATCAAAGGAAATTGGTAAAATTCTTAAGGCACACATAAGAGATAAAATAGGAACTAAGAAATGTAATCACATATAGCTATGTAAAGCAAGGAAGGAAAACATGTAATCTTCTAGAAATACAAATGCATCTAAATAATCAAAGAAAGAAGTGAAAGTATGAAAAACATGGAGTAAAAGACTAGATAGATGCTAAAAAATACACAAGTCCTATATATTAGTGAGTGATGATAGAGTAATCTATGTAATTTAGTCAGTAATGTACATCAACATGATAACTAGAGTATGTGGTATAAGAATGACATAACCTAGATGTTTTAGTCATGTACAAGATGCCCTCAATGGGTATATATATTTATGTATGTCTCAAATGTATTAGGATGATCCCTCAATAGGTAGAGTGAAGTACTCAAGGATCTGGATGTCACTACACACACTCAAACAAGATCAAGTGAAGTATTATAATGAAGATAAATTGATAAATAATAGCATAAAATAGCAAAATGTAAGTCTAGCATGGTAGTAGAAATGTAAAACATGGATGATGCATAAAGTTGAAATATTTTTGGTTTTTTTTGAAATTTTGCATTGTTTTTTTAGTTTGAAATATTTGAATGTTTTTTTTATTTTAACATATTTGAATGTTTTTGTATTTTGAAATAAGCTATGTATAATCAATTATAAGGAGACTATGTAGAAGAAATTTGAAAAGAAGCTATATACAAGTAATATGAGAAAAAATGATACTACTGATAAGTCTCATAAGAGACTCCCTATCATGGTGCCATGTGTCAAGGAGAGGGATTTTGCATGATCATGAAACATGATGGAAGGGTTGAGACTGTGACTCTAAAAGTTATGTTGTAAATTCTCTGAAATCTCTATAGTGGAAACCATCTATGGGGTCCCCCTATAAATCTAAGAAGTGTATTTAATTATAGGGATCTTAGGGACTCATATGGTAGTATAATAATATCTTTCAAAGTGTGATCTATGTGTAGAGGCATGAGACCTCAATGATACTACCCTGGGTGTGAATATTGTAACTAGAAACTATCTAGAGTCCTGAAACTATGGTTTTTCTAAAAGAGACCTTTGTGGAGGTGTATGAAATCTTTATGATGGTGAGAAAGGCCTTGAATATGGCTAAATCTAAACTAGAGGAAGAAATATAATTGATAGAGAAGCTAAAACTAGTGACTATAGAGTAGTAGATGGCTTTGAAGTGGGGGGTGGTAACTCATTTAGAACTTTACCAACTATAACAACCTAATTAGTGTGAATGAATTTCATGCATTTGTGAATTGTAGAAGGTACTCTAGAATTTTTTGAATCCATGATCAACCAAGTAACATATCAAAGACTCCTACACTGAGAATAATAGTAAATGGTGTGGCCACATGTGTTAGACCAACCTATAGAGGAAGTACAATCTTGCCTAATTATATTTGTATGTGCCCACTAAATCCATTGATAGCTATGTCTATTAGGGTAATATCTTGCTCTAAATATCAAAAATACTACAATAATGTCATAGTGCACATTTTCACACTAGATCCATTGTCTATGAGAACACTATGAATTGAATGATGATTAATTTAGGATCTAATAAGGAGTGAATGGTAATCTGAATCATCCTCAACTATTTCCTACTCTAAGAAGGAAATGGAAGGTCTATATGGAACTCTAGAATTATACACACCAATCATAGTGCTAAAATTATGTGACTCAACTAAAGGTGACTAGTATATAACTAGTGGAGAGTGTGCATATTATTCATGGTGAACACTTGATGTATCCCCTATCTCATGTTTATAATGTTATGGGAAAGGATATGAATTTTTTTTTAAGACATATCCTATGTTTACTTTTCCTAAAGAGGGTCAATTAGAGTGCCAAGATAAATAATGTTGCCATTTATCAAGTCTTATATCTTGTGTCATAAACTAATGCATCTATTCATTATGTAGCCTGGTGCCTTGTGAAAATCATAAAATGCATTCTGATCATATCCATGTGGAAGAGGCTTTGTTGTATCAACTTATTAAATAGGATAGAGAGATATGATATTGCATTTTAATAACTATTTTAAGACTCTATTTGGAGATACTGGTAGATTGGTAAAGGCTCATCAAGGAGGTCCTAATAAAACCACTCACTAGGGGTCTCTAAAGTTGCATAATTATAGGTTGATTTTAAATTTTGCTATCATTAACCTTTACTTTGTATGGGAATTTACTGTTACTCTTTTTTTTTGTTTTGATATGATTTTATACTTAAGTTTTCCCATATAAATTAGTTTAACTTCCTTTTCTTTTAGTGTATGACATAACTTAGTGAAGGAAGATAACCTTTTGAACATTATTGAATCATGCAAAACTAGTAGAAGACTCTATATGAAGAGATCTTGTAACTCTTGATCGACCATGGGGATAGTCATTTTATCCAAGATAGTCTTATATCAAAGAACATAATCTATGAGATGTTTATTTGAACTTTATTTCTATTATACAACTTGGGTATAAGAAACCTTATCACCTATGTTAATGATAAAATGATCTAGGAACATGTCAGCTAAAGGATTTAATGTATTGATCGATTGATTCAATAGACTATAGAACCATTGTAGAACATAAAACCTATAAACTCCATGGAAAAAAATTGGTTAATAACTAGTCATTTTGCACATAGTACAATAATTTTGCATGAAAAGCTCTCAAGTATGTCTCTAGATCACCTTTTTCATCATATAGAGTGAGCTTGGGTTGAACAAAACTTGGTGGCAAGGGTGTAGAATGAATATGATGTGTCAATGGTGTTTGAAATAGATAAAAATAATCTAAGGCATGTGTTGGTCTAGAGGCACATTGGTTAATATGTAGTACCTTGGATTGAAGATATTTTATCTCTTTCATAAGGGCAGCCACATCGAGAGACAAAGATGTAATAGCCATAACTAGCAAGGCCTCATAGAAAGGTTGGGATGCTATAGGGGGTTGTTGAAACGTAGTTTCACCCATAGTGTCATTTTCAATTGGTTGTTATATGGTTTGAGAGGATTGGCCATTGTTTGATTTTTATTATTCTTATTGTAGTATTTTAAGCATATTATCTTGTATATTAATATGTTTAGTTAAAAGGTCTTGAAGTTCCCTCTTATCAATTTCATCAAAACTATTATATTGGGCCATTATTAAAGTAGGAAAACAAATCAAAAATGAATTGAATTTTTTTCAATAATTTATAATAATAAAAATGTGATGGAAATAAATTACTATATAAAAAAAAATTAAGTCCTCAAAATAGAAAAATGGAATAAGGATAAAAAGGATACGAAGCTGACAAACATGTAAGGTGATACCTCAAGAAGCAAAGGGACTTAGTCAGTTCAACTAGGGTTTGAAAGAAATAATTTTTAGAATTTCTATGGTATATTTGATTAAAAAAGGGAAATTTTGATTTATTTATGAAATAAATAAATCAAAAAAATGCTAGAAAAAATAGTAAGGAATTTTCCTTAGGGTTTCTAGGGTTTTTATGTGCAAATGAAGTTGGGTTCACCAAATTATTTAGTTTTTTTGGGAATAATAAAAATTTAATTCCTATTTTAGTTAAGGGCATAGATTAATAAAGTAGTAAATAATATTTCAATCATTACAATGCTAATTTATATAATTTATCTATCTTTTTTTACCTTTCTATGAATAATAATAAATAAGGAGAAAATATAAATTATTTGAAAACATTCTAAAATGGTTGTTGTAGGGTCTAAAACTAGTTGTACATGACTAGGATAGCGTCACATATTAGAATCTAGATTTCTTTCAATGAAAAGATAGGACTACCAAAAATAGGAAACTTTGGGGTCTAGTGTTGTTGTCTTCTTCTACTATTGTTGTAAAAACTATTCATATAAACCTAATTTTTCTAGGTTATTTACATTGTTCTTGTGTGATCCTACTTGTGAAATCTCAAGTGTTGAATGTTGATGTAACTCATTATAGATTTTTTTAATCTCTAAACCCTAAATCTCCATCATGGTTGATAAAATGAGATTTGAATCACTTCAAAAGGGGGGGGAGTTAGTGTGTGTAATATACACTTAACATATGATCCACACCCCTTCTGTGGGCACACTATCTATATAGCAATACTTCGAAGAGGGATCAAGCCATATGTAGTTCTCCCACTTAATGTGTTTTATGTATTAGTGTGATACAAATGTAAAAATGCTAAATTGAGAGTGACTGAGGTGGCTAGGGATTGGTATGAGGGATTGAATATGTCTTTAGCTATGTTGGGTGACTATATACAGAGAATAGAGAAGTTTTCCTTATTAGTTTTCTTATATTCTTGCTTGATTTATAACATTTTGTCACCTCATTTCGTAAATGATTGTTGAATAGGCTTTTCTAGGGAACTATTGGTCATGGATCAAATGTATTCATGCTAGGCCAACATGATGAAGGATAATAATTAGATGAAATTGATCATTTGATATCAAAGTGGGATTGGACAAGATCACCAAAAATGGGACACCTTAGGGTCTGACACTATAGTCTAAGTATGGTGCTCCTATCCTATAAGATTGGAACCTAGGGGGATATGATTGGCCTAGGAAATAGAGTCTAGTTGAGTTAGAACCAAGTTTTGGGAGTCTAAAGATGACCATTAATGAGAAAAAAGGTGTATATAAGGGTCATAAAAGCATGCAAGAAGGACCTATGGGTTGGATGTCACAAGACACACTCAAACTACCAATTTTGACATTTTATATGACTACAAGTTCTAGATGTGTATTGTGAGGCTTATGTGAAGTTTAAAACTTCATGAAAAAGATTAAAAAACATTAGAGGATTGTTATTGATAGTAACATGGTTTCAAAATTCATGATCAAGAAGGCTAAGATGAAGAAAAGTCAAACCTATAGGTCTCTTTGTGTGTAAAATAAAAGAAACCTTACTTGAAAATGAAATCAAAGCGTTAATTGAGGAGATACTAGCTTTTGAAAAAAAAATGGAGATGGTTTAGGCCATGAAGGAGGAAACTATGTCATTAAAAGATTTTTTATTTAAACCTAATACTATCATGAAAACCTAATAAACCTCAATCATAACAATCGGGCCTACTTTTGAATTTAGTTAGCTCTCAAGTTTGAAGAAGAAGATGCAATAGGTGTGTGGATGTTTGATTTGGATGGGTAAATAGTTTTATGTGATAATTTTAAAACTAATATGATCTAAAGGAACATAATAAAGTGTTGTAAAGTGATTATACCCCATGTTTGCAGTCACACAACTCTTAATTCATAGTTAAGTCTACTGAGAGGTCAAATATACCTTCAATTATCCTTTAAGAAGATATAGTGTTTTGGTTTGGTGTTTGATAAAAATTTATCTTAAAAAGTGATAAAATTTTATGAGTTTAGAATTAATTAATGTATTTTCAAGTGTGATGAACTCATTCATGGCTAGTAGGCCTAAGAGGCCCTCCAAGCTTGTGCAAGAGCATGAACTAAGATGCATGTGATATAGAAATTTGAGATATGAAGGCTGAGAGAAATATTTAAATGGTTTGTAAATTCATTTAGTGAAATGCATTTGAAATTTTCTATGACTATATTAACTTGAAGTTTAATAGGCCTAAATAATCACTCACCAATGATAGAGGCTTGTGTATGTAACCTTATGATAAGAGTTTGATTGTTAAAGGTAAGATGGAGGTCTACAAGCTTCTAAAAAGTAATGAATACTTAAATTTGATTTATAATCTCCTAGTGCTAAATAAAAATGGATATTTTAGTCCATAAAATACTTATAGGCCAATGGTGACTATTCAGTTCTACCTAGTCTTAATGAGATATGTATTTTAGTTAGAAAGACAAACGTTTGTGGAAGTCATTTTCAAAAGTAAGGATCGAGTGAATGTAAGTATGATATTGAATACTTGAGGTTCACAAATCCCATTGATTAATGTGATGATCAAAGGTAATTAATATCCTAAAATAGACTATTTAGGTAGGTCTAGGTGATTAATCATATAGGTCTATGTGTTAGATAGTGAAGACTCTACACAAACCTAAAGCCATGTCTTGAGAAGACATAAGAGAGATAAGGGATGCTTATGAGGATGTAGGATCTTATAAATGTTGAGAAGCATAATATTAATACCACTAACAATCTCTAATTACCCTCAATACTTGTAAAACAAGGTTTATTCACCCTCACTTAGGTGTATGAGATAGATAATTCTAAATCAAAAGTTTTGAATGTTAAGCTACATGTGCAAAGATTGAAGGTGTGACCTACATATAAAAATAAATGTTTTAGAATATAATAAATAGTTTATAACTAGTGTTAGGCTCATGGAAACTTTTCAACACCCCAAAAGACACTAAAATGACTACCCAAATCTTAAAAAGAGGATAACAATGTAACACAGTTAGGCCTATGTAGTAAATACATCAAGAAAGCTTACTTAAGAGGGAGAAGTGGAGGAGTGAGAAATTTCACAAGGTGCTAAGGGGTAAAAAAATATGTGAATACCTATTCAAATCCCTCATACTATTCACCTTCTCCATTGAAATCCAAGATACCAAGGAATATTCAATTACATACCCACATCAAATGGGCCTAAAAAAGGATTTGGAGACCTATATATGCTAAATAATGGCGAAGTGTGAAGTTTTACCTTAATATTTAAGTTCATGAATAATAATCCCATTTATATATTATTAAATTGGATTGAATTAATATTCATGAGTAAAGCTTGATCAGGCTTAATAGAGAACCAAACCCTAATGTAGACCTACAATTAGATTGTCAAGTATCTTGAAGAATATGTGTGTGATTGATGAAGAAAAGTTTTTTGTTGAGGGTAAGAAGATAATATATATTATATAATATAAATAATAGTGACTTTATTTGAGAAAATATAGACCTATGGCCAATTTCACTAGCATAACCATAACCCTAGGCATGTTATAAGAGAGATTGCAGAAGCTTTGATCAATAATAATGTTGAGATGAAAATTGGAGAAGTTAAATTATGATTTTAAATACTCAAATACATCATTTTTTAACATAGAAAAAACACAAAAGTAATACTTTTAGACCTCATTTCTCTATCAACCTCAAAAAATCCATATTCAGCAACCTGATAAGCTCAACCTTTTGATTAGATCTCTTAGAGAAGTTACATGGTGTCAAAATATGTTATGGGTAGTTATTAAGGTATATAACCTCAAAAATTTATTCATTATTTATCAATTTAGGGTCTTATTTTTGGAAATATTGTCATTGATGTCAAAGGTCTAGCATTATTGGTGATAAAGGCCCCATTGCATTTAATGTTGTTTGTAATAAATATATCTTGGCTAATATCAGTTAATATTTATTTAATATTAACAAATATATTTTTGGTTGCATATGAGACAAAAGAAGGGCCCATGGAGAAGTCAAAGAGCCACATGATAAAGACAAAAGAAGGATGGGACACATTTTCCCATGAAGAGTCATCTTGGAGAATTCCAAGAGTCACCAAGTGAAGACAAAAGAGGAAGGGTGAAATTTCTCATGAACAGACGCTTTGAGGAATACAAAAATTCACAAAGATAAGGACAAAAGTGGGAAGGACATTTTTGGTCATGAAGGGTCACCACATGACTATTCAAAGGCAAGAATATGAAGGGTCATACAAGTTTGACATCATTTTCCATGAGGATTTAAGGGTCACAAAGGGGGAAGGCCAAAGGTCATTTGGAAAGCTATAAATAAAGGCTTGAGAAGCCATTTGTAATATGAGAGAAAGAGGTTGATTTTATATTATAATATCTAGCTTAGAAGAGAAATTGTGAGAGATGAATATGATTTGTATTTTTTATATCTATCTTAGAAGAGCAAAGGTGAGAGAGAGGAAAGAGATGTTGTATTGAAATATCATTTGTTGAGATAACAACATTGAGAGATAGGTGTGTGGTATACACAAAGGGGTTGGTTCTCGACAAAGGGATTGGTGCTTAGCAAAGGGTTTGGTGCTCCTATGGGTTAGTGCTCATGAATTGTTGTTGGGTTGGTGCTTGACAAAGGGGTTGGTTGTCCTATGGGTTGGTGCTCAGCAAAGGGGTTGGTTCTCTTTCAAGTTGTTGCTTGAAAATATTTTTTGGGCTGCTGCTCATTCATATAATTTAGATTGTTCTTCATGGTTTTTCCCACATTGGGTTTTCACGTTATATCTGGTGTCTCTCTCTATCTTGTGTGGTGTTTATTGTTTGAGTTTTATTTCATATCTTGAATGTTTTATTAAGTGGAGTTTGGGTAAGGGAAAGTTTTATAAGATATATGATATATTGATTCACCCCCCCTCTCAGTATATCCTCTACTTAAAAATTAGTATCATAACAGGTTCCTTTTTGAGAAGTTTTACAGCTTGAAGTTAGATCGGGAAAGCACGATGGCTATGTCATAGGAAGGATTTTCTACAAATAAGGTAGTTTGAAAGTTTGAAGATGGAAGAAGCAGAAGATATAACAATTTATCTCTTGCGAGTTGATCAAATAATAAATTAGATTCAAGGTCTTGGAGAAACTTTGGAAGAGTCAATGGTGGTGCAAAAGGTTTTGAGATCTCTACCAATGAGATATGATGCAAAGGTTTTGACAATCAAGGAGATGAAGAATTTAGCCAAGCTAAAAATGGATGAGCTTCATGGTATACTCACGGCATATGAGATGCGGATAGAACAAAATAAACCCTCAAAGAGAGAGATAGCTTTCAAGAAATCAAAGAAAGAGAAAGCTAAGATTCAAGAATCAAGTGATAGTTCTAGTGATGATGAAGATGACAATGGAGCACTTTTCATTTGCAAGCCGAAAAGAGGAATAGGTACATATCAAGGAAAATTACCTTTTAAATGTTTTAATTATGGAAAGATTGGACATTTTTTAGCTAGATGCCCAGATAAGGTTAATGATGATGAAGAAGAAAAGCCTACATACAAGAAGAATTTTAAAGGAAAATCTAAGAAGGGATTTGAGAATAAGAGCATGTATTCTAAGGATCCTAGCTCAGTTGAAGATAGTGGAGTTAGCAATTCAGAAGAAGAAGAGATTCTATTCATGGCCATACATGAAGATGATCAAGAAGAAGAAGAGGAGGAAGCTGAAGTGAATATGGAAGGAGAGATCATTTGTGCCTTAGAAGAGTTAGAAGTTGTTCAGAAGAATAATTGAAGATTAAAGCGCCAAGATCAAGAAAAATGAAAAGGAGTCAAAGGAAATTATTGATTATCTAACAACACACTTGGAAGAAGCCAAGAAGAATGAATAAGATCTCATAGCACATTTGGAAATAGCAAGAAAAGAATGTCAAAGGTATGTTATTAAAATTGACTCTTTAAAAGAAGCTATTGAGAAAGTAGTCAATGATAAAGTAGTTAGTGATTCAAAACTTGAGGATAGCACTAACATACTGAATAAGATATTGGAATGTCAAAAATAAAATTAAGATAAGATAGGGATTGATTTTGAAAAGAAAATGAGCTATGTTGAAGCTCTTACAAAAGAGGAAAGAAAAAGGGGAGAAGTGAAGAATACAAAGGACATTTCAAGTAGAGAAGGATAGAGAGAACAAAGCTACAAAACGCAATTAGGTCAGAGATATACAGATAGGTCTTATTTTTATGGCTATTATTTTTATTGTAATGGATATGGTCACAATAAATTATAATGTAGAAAAAGAGCTAACAATTTTAGAAAAAAGAAGGAAAGTCAAGTAGAGTCAAGCAGAAGCCACAACTCTTTTGCACCTCTATCAAGCTTTGATTAAGAGACCATAGTATGCTACAAGTACAACAACTTCAGACACATAGCTCAGTATTGTAGAAGCATGTTTGATTCAGTCAAGAAGGATCAGAGTTCCAAATCTCAATTCATTAAGAAGAAGGTTTAGACATGTTCATGGTAGAAGAAACAACTTGAAGATTCTACGATGGTTCAGACAGCCCTGCATGTAAGAGGTAAAGATTGGCCATGGTTAATTGATAGTGGATGTTCGAGGCATATGATAAGAGATAAAAGTAAATTCATATCTCTAAATAAGATTAATGGTGGTACTGTGAGATTTAGAGATAAAACCACTGCTAGGATAGCCAAAAAAGGTACATTGAGTTTGGATTATGGTAGAACTAAGACTAAGAATTTTTTATATGTAAAAGGTCTTAAGCACAATCTATTAAGTGTTAGTCAAATATGTGATCAAGGATACAAATTAAAATTTCATAAAGAAAGTTGTGAGATTAGAAGAAAATATTCAAATGAGTTGATTGTAGATGCTCAAAGGATAGGGAACAATGTATATGTATTATCAGATATCTTCTCAAAGGCACGATCAAAGGACACATTCAAAGATCTCTGAGAGGAGTTGGGAGTAATTTCTATTACTTCTTGCCATTGATGTTCAACATCAGTTGAGGAGGAGCTAAGTGTTAGTTCCAGGTATGCCCTTCGCCATTGATGTCAAAGGGGGAGAATAATAGGTACAGGTATAGGCATAGAAACAGGAATAGGTATAGGTTGCTATAGTAAGGGGGAGTTACTGTATGTTTTCAGATGATGTTATATGCAAGTGATAGGATGTGGCAGTTTCAAGATTGAGGTTGCCATAAATGACAAAGGGGGAGATTATTGAAAATATTGTCATTGATGTCAAAGGTCTAACATTATTGGTGATGAAGGCCCCATTGCATTTAATGTTGTTTTTAATAAATATATCTTGGCTAATATGAGTTAATATTTATTTAATATTAATGAATATATTTTGGTTGCATATGAGACAAAAGAAGGGCCCATAGAGAAGTCAAACAGCCACATGATAAAGACAAAAGAAGGATGCGATGAATTCTCCCATGAAGAGTCATCTTGGGGAATTCCAAGAGTCACCAAGCGAAGACAAAAGAGGAAGGGCACAATTTCTCACGAAGGGACACTTTGAGGAATGTGAAAAGTCACCAAGATAAGGACAAAAGTGGGAAGGACGTTTTTGGTCATGAAGGGTCACCACATGACTTTTCAAAGGCAAGAATATGAAGGGTCATACAAGTTTGGACCATTTTCCATGAGGATTAAAGGGTCACAAAGGGGGAAGGCAAAAGTTCATTTGGAAAGCTATAAATACAGGCTTAAGAAGCCATTTGTAATATGAGAGAAAGAGGTTGATTTGATATTGTAATATCTAGCTTAGAAGAGCAATTGTGAGAGATGAATATGATTTGTATTTGTTATATCTAGCTTAGAAGAGAAAAGGTGAGAGAGAGGAAAGAGATGTTGTATTGAACTATCATTTGTTGAGATAGCAACATTGAGAGATAGGTGTGTGGTATACACAAAGGGGTTGGTGCTCCTATGGGTTGTTTCTCATAAATTATTACTGGGTTAGTGCTCGGCAAAGGGGTTGGTGATCTTGTGGGTTGGTGCTCATGAATTGTTGTTGGGTTGGTGCTCGGCAAAGGGGTTGGTGTTCCTGTGGGTTGGTGCTCATGAAATTTTTTTGGGTTGGTGCTCGGCAAAGGGGTTGGTGCTCCTATTGGTTGGTTCTCATGAATTGTTGCTGGGTTGGTGCTCGACAAAGGGGTTGGTGTTCCTATGGGTTGGTGCTCAGCAAAGGTGTTGGTGCTCTTGCAAGCTGGTGCTTCCAAATATTGTTTGGGTTGGTGCTCATTCATATACTTGAGATTTTTCTCCAAGGTTTTTCCCATATTGGGTTTCCACATTATATCTGGTGTCTCTCTCTATCTTGTGTGGTGTTTATTATTTGCGTTTTATTGCATATCTTGAATGTTTGATTAAGTGGAATTTGGTTAAGGGAAAGTTTTATAAGATATATGATATACTGATTTGTCCCCCCTCTCAATATATCCTATGATTAACACTTATAATTTATGAATCACTGTTAAGATGATAAATCACTCATAATCTACCTAAAAGACCAGTTTTGACTAGTTTCGAGAAATTGACTTCTTTAAGTAACTAAAATGGGTTGGAATGACCTTGAAAAAAAATTAAAGTCACTCATAACTTTAATCAGGTCCCCACCATAAAATTTATTTGTATTTTCACTTGTACATATTTAATAAATGATGTACTTTTGTGAATATTTGAGCTCAAAATAGGGTATAAAAGACCATGGATAGTAAAAAAATATTGGAGAGGATTATTTGGTATGTATTATACCTCTTAAATCAAAAAAATGGAATGGAGGATTATTATATCATGGTAAAATTGAATCAATTTTTTTTTGAGGTTTTCACTTGTGTGGGAGGCATGTCTATCAAAATCTTAGTTTCTAGGATAGGAGGCCTAATTGTGGCCTAATTGAGGAGAGAAAATGTAATAAAAAGTATACTTGAAATTGGTTACAAGTCATAAAACTTGTCAAGGAGATGTAAGGGGATATTTTTTCCTAAAATATGTTCTCATTTTCCCAATATCCTTCTTAAATTATTCTACACAAGGAGTTTAACCTGTTTTGAGGTATACAAGGAATGAGGCCAAATGAGACCTTTTGGTGAAAAATGGAACATTGGAGAGATTTTTATGAATAAAAATGTATTTTATAAGTCTTATTTGATGTTTATAATCCATCCATGGAGGAAATTTTCTTTCTTAGACATAAAACAAAGTTTTCACCTTTTTATGCCTCATTGCAAATGAAAGAGTTTAAGTGGTTAAATCACCAAAATTATGCATGAAATCTCTTTATAAAAATATGTATCATGGTTAATAACTATCTCAAAAACCACTTATAAGACAATAAATTTTTTTAATCTAGCTTCAATAAACATTCAAATGATTGAAATATTCATCAACTACCCTAGGAGACCTTTCCTCTTTCCTACACCAAGCCAAGTTGAAAAGGTCAAAAATGCATTAAAAGACTTATAAAAGCCCTAGAAAGTGGATAAGTCTCATAAATGGATGTTTATAAGTATTAAATGGAATAATTTATGAAGACTTTAAGACCTATTTTTAAGGAAGATACTTCTTCATTAATGGTATAGGTGCATACAAGTAAGAATATAGGCACATGTATGGGTCAAACTCCAAGAAACATTCCCATGACTTATTCAAGCCTTAAAAACAAGCTCATATCTACCTCATATGCCATTTTCCAAGAGGAAAGAGAGAGAATAAAATAATTACTATGTTTTAGTTGAATAAGGACTAGGTGGATGATGCATCCCTATTTTTTTTGGCATTTGTCTCTCTCTCTCCATTATCACTTTCTCTTTATATATGATAAATTTTGGAATTTGTATGGATCCTTAAGCTGAGTTGTGACAAAGCCCTGATCAATAAAAAACTTGTGATTGGATCTTTGGAATGAATAACACAAAATTTTGGCCTCCTTAATGCTTGTGACTAGAGTATGCTTATGACTTGTAAATGAATGTTAGTGATACTAAATGCTTCCTTGCATTTTTTCATTCATATTTACTTATTTTTAGGTGGTTAATCATCATTATAGGTTATATAGTGTGATTTAATAGCATTGAATTTATGTCAAGTGTAATTCTTCATTAGTGTCCTTAAAAGACCTATTGATAATCAACTACCTTAGATAATACATCAGGCTAATCTCCTCTATGTGAAACATTTGTGTTTGGAGACACTTTAATTTAGTAGTCAAATTAGGTTCATGTCATCATTTATCTTCTTAGTGCATACTAGTCAAGTGAGGGAAACATTTTGGTGTATCACCCCCTTAGGTAGATTTTATTTCATGTTATCTTTCTCTATTTTCACTTACAAGTTAGTAGTGTAGTGTAGAGATCCTAACTGATACATCAAGGGGAGATAACCTTTATAATCTAAATATTAAATCCATTTATCAGGCCACACACATCCTAGGATTATCTCTATGTTACTCCAAATTGTGAAGGCTGGAAAAACATTCATAAGGGTGCAATTTTGAGTTGATAACAATTTTTGGCATGCCCAATGGGACAAACGTCTAAAGTAGTTGAATTATTGTTGGTGTTTTCCTTGCACATATCAACCTTTGGAGGCATTCAAACATCAATGGTGACTCCAAGATCAATCGATTAGTTCTAGCAGCCCAAGTATTTATTTGAAATAATTATTGGTGATTTTTTCTTGCTCTTGTCTACTTTATGAGTTTTGATGGTTGTGTATGAAGCTAATTTTCATGTGATACTTCTTTATTATTCATATAATGAACCATATCATCCTTATCATGATCCATATGATTCCTATGACTATCCTATTTTTCCTTCATATGATTTTAATTATATACCTTTCTAGATCTATCAAGACTTGTAGTAGTCATTCTAATCTCCTCTTACTCCATTTCCAACTCAAAATTATGTTTTCCCTACCATATCATTGTTGGCATTCAATCCAAATATGTTAAAATCTAAAGGGGTGATGAGGAAATGGGATAGATAATTATATGTGATTCTTTTTAACCTCATATAGAATATGAGGAAATCAATAAAAATGTTAAAGGATAAGTTGGAAATAGTTGGAGAGGAAAATCAATATGTTACAACCAATTAATTATTTTAAAATAGCACCTTGATCCAATGATGGGTAGAAATATTAGTAGTTTGAAGAATGAAGAGATCCAACCCAAATAACCCTATCCATTGTCTCCTACCTTGGTTAACCTTATTGTATTCCAAGTTTCTTTCAAGTTACACATACCCTTCTTTAATAAATCAATATCACTTCATCTTGGAGTCCTTCTTGGACTATGATTCCCACATACACCATTCCAACTCTTGTGGATGAATCTCCTCTTATTCTCATTTAAAATTCCTATTATATCTCATATCAGCCTTATTATGCTCCTTATCCTTATGAAGTTATCGACCATCCTTAAATATATCCTCCAAGAGATCTAATTCAATATCCAGAGAAGCTACAAGTTTCAAATTCCCAACTTAGAACCAAGTAGTTAAGTCTTGGGAGAAACAAGAGGAAGATTGTCTAGACAAGAAAATTGAAGTCAAGATTGAAGACCTTGTGCCTATTCAAGCCTCATATACTCTTCCTTAATAACCTCTATCTATTCTCTCATGAAATTAAATTCAAGGAAACATCCAAAAGAAATAAGGAGTGATTGTTGATGAGGCTAAATCTCAAGATACATCTAAAATTGATTGAGTTAATCATGAGGGTGAAGAAGAAAATCAAGTATTAATAGTCAAATCAATTTAATCTCTCCAAACATTCCTAGAAGTCACTTCCATCCCTAAATATTCAAGTTGTAGGATTACTCCCTTGGTTCTTAAGGAAAATCATGAGTGTATTCATCACCCTCTCACCATCTCCCATACTGAAGAGTAACATGTTCTATGGAGGATAAATGAATAAATAGAGGTTTTAAATGAGTTTTAAAGAGAGTGTGATGAGGTTATTTTAAGTTTGCATAAATAATAAATCTTCATTGGTACTCCCTTTTGTGAGAGTAAAGGCATTTAAAATTTTAGACATGATGAATATGTTGAAATATAAGGTATAAGAGATGTTATTTTGTTTCAAGATATTCCATTTGGTGTGATTAATCATGAAAAAGATCAGGGTAAAGTAATTGAAGTGGTTATAGTAGTCAATCAATTAGTTGACCATGACAAGAAAGTTATAACAAATCAAGAGGAGTTGTTCTTAGAACCTCTTGATGAGGTTGAGGATATTTTTGTAGTATAAATTCAATTATATGCTCCATATTTTATTTAAAATGTTCAAAATATTGTAAATCAATGATTTGATCTCCCTTGTATTAGTCAAGATAATGAGTCTACATCTTGTTGCAATGAAGAGTTTGATGAATCATCAAGAGACATAACAAAGTTACAAGTTAGTGAAGATCATGGTGAAGACGTATTTAAATTATTGGAATTACGATAATCACTTTTGATATTTTATTATGAGTTAATTAAGGTAGTAAGAGGCATGTTAATGAGCCAATCAACAATTTAGAGGGAGATAGTCTTGCAAATCTACCTTTTCAAATGGTAACCTCACTTGATGATGAGTTGTTTTAAACCTTCAACATGGGTTGTCATTTTATCATTACATTTTTAAAATTTTATGTACTCTTAAAAGACAACGTGGATCTATTTTGGACATAATATCTCAAGGAACAACAAACTCTCTCTCTTGGAGATAATTCTACGAGTATTCCATAATGTTTATTTAGTCTGATGTGTTTGAGAAACTAATAATAAGAGATGGAAAAGTTGAGAGTATTCAATAAGATACTAAGGTCTAGGTATGCATCTTTAATTATTCATATAAGATTCATGTTTCATCAAGATTTCCAAGCCAATGTCTGGAAATCTTGGAGACTATTTCCAAAAAGGAATAACAACATATCATAGAGGTTGAAGTCTTGGACCAATATATGTTCATTGGAAATGTATTTTCCACTACAAACCTTTTACAAGGCATGTCAAATGTGTTGACATCTATGAAAAAGAATTAAGTAAGAAGACAATCAAATATGATTTGATACATGATTGTATACCTCATGAAAGAAGTGATCCAAGAAGCTTTCCTTTTGATCTTAGAGGAGGATTATTTGTAGGTTAGTTGTACATAGTTTTTGTTACTATAGGTTTCCTCCAAGTGATGTCTAACACATTAGGTTGATTATTATTTCTTTTTAGTAAGTTCTTGTGGCCCATTTGGTGTTTTGTTAGTCTAATTTCCTTGCTTTTATGTCTTTTATTTTCTTGTTTTTTACGAACAAGATAGTTATTTTATCTTAAGTCATGAGTTGTGGTCATTGGTTAAGATCTCATCTTGTATAGTTTAGAATGTGAGAGAGACTCCATGAACCCAAAAGAGATGAAAATTTATTGGTTCATAAGCATAACATGCATGCTTCCTAGTTGAGTCACCAAAATGTTTGCAAGTTTGACCCCTTAGGTCAAACTATCACCCCTATGTTTTGAAACTTTATTTTTTATCCTTATACAACCTTGTTCATAGCTTTGTCATGATTTTATAATCTTCAAGTGGTGTTTTAAAGGTTTTATTATAATTTTTTAAGGTAATATCTTTTCTAATACTTCCAATGCATTCAATGTCAATCTAGTGGGTCTTAGGGGTATGCCAGGATGTGGCAAGATAGTGTATAGTTTATCAAGTCAAGACCTTTCACTTGGTCACTTGGTCTAAAGGTTATTAAAATTATTTGAAGAGATTAAGGTACTTTAGCAAAGTTTAAGGTTTTTAGAGAAACCTATGTTTTAATTGTGACCAAAATAAGCCTTCTCAAGATGATTAACTTACATGCAACATTAAATTAGATGGTTAAGAAGTTTTTTGAAATCCTAGAAGGTCTTGTATTGATATATTTTCTCTACATGAGATCATCCAATATACACTATCTTTATTTACACTTGAAGATTATATTAAGGGATTTAAGTCCATTTTCAAAGATGGTAAAGATATGATACATGTACCATTAAACTTTTAAAATATTGAAAATGAGTTTGCAATGTAATAATGTTAGGAGGGAGTCATAATAATGGTCTACATTTTAGAATACTTTAGTTTTTATTCTAAAAAAGTAGTTTTAGGAGTTTTTACATATGTGGGGTATTCAATTTCAATTTAAATTGACTTTAGAGTGTCTCTTAGTATTATATAGATCATATCCATGATTTTAAAGCTTTCACAAGTCCTAAAATTGTAAAACATGATTCTAAGCCTCCATCACTCCATTTATAAACTTGCAAAGGTGGTTTTCAAATGATCAGTATAGATAAAGGAGAGAGAGAGTTGGGTCCTAATTTTTTTTATAAAGAATGGGGTCCTATTACTATTAAATTTTTTTGCATTTTTTTATATATGCATCCCCTCTCTTTTATAAACAATTGCTACAATCCTATGGTGGTCTAAAACTACTAGTAAACCCCATCATCTCATTATTTCTCTTAAAAATGGTAATTTGAAACTAGTTAAATGCATAAGGACAATTTAAATATATGTATAGGGTCTACTAAATAATATCACATATTTATCTAAGCCTCACTTGGCATATATGAGTTCATTTGGCAATGAAAACTCCATTTCTACACATTTTCAAGATAACTATCATTTTTATTGATGTTTTAGGGTTCTTAATAGATTGGATCACATTTATAAATATGATGTATCATGTTTAAACTTCATATAATATAAAAAATACACAAATTATCTCCATTATAACTCTAATATCATTTTATCTATGAAAAAAGTAGTGTTTTCAAGCCTTTTAGAATGTGTTACAAATCTACCTATAATAATGGAGTAAGGAGGTCTTATTTTTCATTATTGAAAAGTGTATAAATGTATTGACCTCATGAGAGAGTAAAAATGGTAGTTGAAGGTGATATAAAATTTTTATAAGGCTAACACAAACCTCATCAAGAATGCTTCTTACATTAATATGCAGACCTATAGGTATGTCTAGACTCGTAGGTCTCTTTGGCACATGTGAAAACTAAATGCAATAACTCTTTGTTTGGAATGATACTCAAAGGGAAAAATTAAAGACGTAAAATTGAAAAAATATTTTACAATTTGTATAATATTAAATTAAAATTTTTATTTCACACTCAAAGAGACAATCCTAATGGCATTCTGAGATATGGACTATGTACATACATTCTTCTACATAGAGATGAAGAAAGGAAGTGTAAAATGTGTATTGTGAGGGTAATATGAAGTATAAAACTTCATGAAAAAGTTAAAAATAATTTTATTATTTTTATTTACAGTAACATGGTTTCAAAATGCGTGATCAATAAGGATAAAATGAATAAAAGGCAAACCTATAGGTCACCTTGTGTGTAAAATGCAATAAACCTTGCTTGAAAATGAAGTCCAAATGTTAAGTAAAGAGATAATAGAATATGAAAATATCATGGAGATATTTTATGTCATTAATGATGAAAAAATTTAATTTAATTTATTTTTATTTAGACCTAATAATATCATGAAAACCCAACATACCTAAATGGTAACAATTAGGCCTACTTGAGAATTCAATGAGCTCTCAAGTTTGATATGAAGATGCAATAGTGTGTGGAAGTTTTATTTAGATGTGTAGATATATTTATTAGATAAATTTAAATCTAATATGATCTTATTGTATCTCATAAATTTTTATAAAGTAAGTATACCCCATGCCTATAGTCACACAACTCTTAATTCACAGACAAGTCTACTAAGAGGTTAAATTTACCTTCAACTATCCTTTAATAAAATATAGTATTTTGGTTTGGTGTTTTATATAAATATTTATTTAAAATTAATAAAATTTTATGAGTTTATAATCAACTAATTAATTTAGTTTAAAGTTAGATAATCTCATTCAAGACTAGCATGCCTAAATGGTCATCTAGGCATGTTTAAGAGTATGAACTAAAAAGCATATGAAAGAGAAAATTAAGGTATGAAGGATGAGAAACAAATTAAAACGGTTTATAAAAAAAAATATTTTAATTAATTTTAATGTTTTTATGACTGTATGATATTTCTTTCAAGCCTAGCAGGTTTGGTTAAGCACTCACCAAAGATAGAGGCCTATGTATGTAACATTGTGATAAGAGTTTGAGTGTTAAAGGTAAGATGGAGATGTACAAGATTTTAAAAAGTGATGAATAATTAAATATAATTTATAATATCCTAGTGATAAATAAAAAGGGATATCTTGGTCCATAAGAGACATACAAGCCAATGGTGACTATTTAGTTCTGCCTAGTCTTGATGAGATATGTCTTTTGGTTTGAAAGACAAGTTTATGGAAGGCATTTTTTGGAGTAAGGATGGAGTAAAGGTAATTATTATATTTATTACTTGAGTTTAAAAATAAAATTTAGTAATATAATTATCCAAGGTAATTAAAATCCTAATACATATTGTTTAAGTAGGTCTAGGTGATCAAACACATAGACTTATGTGTCAAATAGTGAAGACTCTACACAAACCTAAAGTCATGTCTTGAAAAGACATACAAGAGAGAAGGGATGATTATGAGGATGAAGGATATTATAAGGATTGATAAGTATCATATTAATACCCATGAAAATCTCTAATATACCCTCAATGATTGCAAAATAGGCTTTAGTAACTCTTACTCATGTGTATGAGATAAAGAGTTCTAACTCATAAGTTTTTCAAGTCAAGCTACATGAGTAAATATTAAAGGTGTGACATTCATATAAAAGGTAAGTTTATAAAATATAATAATGAGTTTATCATAAATTATATTCTATTTAAAAACATTTAACACCCTACATGACACTAAAATGACTACTCAAAGCTTACAAATAAGATAATAATGTAACACAGTCAGACTTGTGTACCAAATACAACAAGAAAGCTTGATTAAGAGGGAGAAGTGGATGAGTGAACACTTAAAAAATGTGAAAATGGATAAAAATATGATTTTAAAACCTATTCAAATCCTTTATAATATTCACCATCTCTATTTAAATCATAGAAACCAAATAATATTCAATTGCATACACACAACAAATGGGCCTAAAAAAAGATTTACAGACCTATATATGCTAAATAATGGAGAAGTGTGGAGTTAATTATTGATATTGAATATCATGAACAATATTAATATATTTATTTGGAAACATTGAAATTAAGTAATATTCATTAGTATAATATTTCTCAAGCTTAACAGAGAATCAAATCCTAATGGAGACCTACAGGGAGATTGTCAAGCCTAAGTGTCTTAAAGCCTATGTATGTGATTGATGAAGAAAGGTTATTTTTAAGGGTAAAAATAAAGTATATAGGATATAAATAAGGTAATTATTAATTTATTTGAGAATTTTATAAGGTTTGGAAGCCCTCTACTAGAGCAAAAAAGGAAGAAATATAGACCTAGGGTCAATTACACTACCATAACTATAAACCTTCATAAGAATGATCTAAGAGAGGTTGTAGAAGGTTTGGTAAATAATAATGTTGATAAAACTACTTAATAAGTTAAATTATTATTTTAAAAACTCAATTAGGTCATTTTAAACTCAGAACAAACACCAAAATAACACCTTCATACCTCATTTCTCTCCCAACCTCACATAATACATAATTAGCCACCTGAGAAGCTCAAAATTTTGCTTAGATATCTCAAGAGAATATAAGTAGTGTATACATATATTAGGGGTATTTATTAGGGTATATTACATAAAAACTTAAGGTATTATTTATTTAGCTACGGGCCTATAATTTATGAATCATTGTTAAGATGACAAGGCAATCACAGGCTACCTATAAGACCAATTTTGACTAGTTTGGAGAAATTGGCTATTTAAGAACTTAAAAATGGTTTGAATGACTTGAAACCATAAAAAAATAATTTATAACTCCAATTAAGTACATACCAATAATTTTTTTGGTACCTACACGTATATGGATCCAAGAAATGATGTACTTTTATGAATATTTAAGCTCAAAATAGGGTATATAAGACCATGGATAGTTGAAAACTATTGGGAAGGATTATTTATGATTTGTTATACCTATTAGATAAAAAAAAAACATAAAATACACCATTATCAAACATGTATAATTTTTCAAGGTAGTCCAGAACATGGTTGAAGAAGGCCTAGTTTTTTGGCCATTTCTTGATTTGCCTAACTACACAATGATACAATAGACAAAAAAAATCATGGAGGATTTTTATATAATGGTTAAGGTTAATAAAAATTTTCATAGAGGTTTCAAATGTGTGGGAGTATTGTCGATTAAAATCTTAGTTTCTAGGCTAGGAGGCCTAATTAAGGCCTAATTGAGGAGAGAGAATGGTAGAAAACATATAATTACAATTTTTTATAGGTCCTAAAAATTGGCATGAATTTTTAATGGGATAATGGGTCCTAAAATATATGATAATTTTACAAATATCCTCCATAAATTATTATAAACAATGATGTTTACCTATTTTGAGGGATATCAAAAATTAGGCCAAATGAGACCTTTTCATGAAAAATGTAATATTGGAGAGAGTTTGATGACTCAAAATGTATTATTATAGGTATAATATAATTTTTAGAATCCATATAAGGATTAAACATTATTTCTTGGAAACAAAACCAAGATTTCACATTTCTATGCCTCATTTCAAAGGAAAGAGTTCAAGTGGTCAAATCACCAAATTAATGCATAAAATCTCTTCAAAAAGATTTATTAAGGTTAATCCTTGTCTATTACATCACTTGAAGGAAAATATAAGTTCATAAGTTGGTTTAAATAATCATTCGAATTATTTAGAGAGTCATCAACTACCGTAAAATACCTTTCCTCTCTTCTACACCAAGCTAATTTGAAAAGGTCAAAGATGCATTAAAAAACTTCTAACATCAATAAAAAATTTGATAAGCATCATAAATGGATGTGGATAAGTAATCAATGGAATAATTGAATACATATTTTAAAGGAGGAGACTTATTCATCAAATATATATGTGCATGCAAGTAAAATATAGGCACATGTATGGGTCAAACTGTAAGAAACATGCCCATGACTTATTCAAGCCTTCCAAACAAGATCATCTCTACCTCATACACTATTTTAATATATGAAAGGGAGATAATATGTCACATAATATGTTAGAGTTGAAAAAGGACTAGGTGGATGAATCATCCCTAATTTTTTGGCCTTTCTCTCTCTTTCTCTCCCCTTTCTCACTTTATTTCTAATTATGCCTAATTTTGGAATTTATATGGATCCTTAACTTTAGTTATGTTATATACCTACTTATAAATCACTTGTAATTAGTTCTTTGGAATGAATTATACTTAATTTTTGCCTCTTCAATTCTTTTTACTAGTGTATACTTATGGTCTATAGATGAATGTCAGTGATAGTGAATGCTTCCTTGAAGTTTTCCATTCCTATTTACCTATTTTTAGATGGTTAATCATCTTTATAGGTTGTATGGTGTGATTTAATAGCCTTGAATTCATGGTAAGTTTTCTCCTTTACTATCCTTGAGATACCTTTTGATCAAATGCCTTAGAACATGCATCAAGTTAATATCCTCTATGTAAAACATTTGCATTAGGAGACCATTTATTTGATTAGTGAAATCAGATTCATGTCATTATTCGTAGTGAATATTAGATAGGTGAGGGAAACATTTTGTTGTATGACCCCCTTATCTAGTTTTTATTTCATGTTATCTTCCCCCCTTTTCCTTTGTAAGCTAGGAGTGTAGAGTAGAGAGCCTAACTAATACATCAAGGGTAGATAGCTATTATAATCTAGAGATTCAATCCATCTATTTTTCCATCCATAGCTTAGGACTATATCCATATTATTCCAAACTATGAACGATGGAACAACCTTCAAAGGGTGCAATTTTGAGTTGATAAAAGTTTCACCACCTTACAAAGGTGATAGTCATTATGCCATGAATTTTATACATCCTTGTTTGTTCCTATGGAAATACCCTTATCATTTATTCCAATTAGTCTTTTATAGTTCAAATTCCATCAAATTTTGATAATTTGACATGTGATACTCATTCTATGTGGTATCCCCTTCTCCTTTTGTAGTATTATATTATTTAGTGTGGTAGTTTTATTTCCAAAATATTTTATTTTTCTCATGTGGCATATGTTCCTAGTTTTTTTTATTCCCCATACATCTAAGTCCTCAATATCATTATCAAAAATTGTTTCTATCACTTTATGTTCAGGTATTATTTATTCATCATCATTATCTTGATTTTCATCTTCATTTTTTTAAATTTTATTTAGGGTATATACTTTACGAATTTAATAAAAATAATTTCTTTCATCATCGAGACATAACTCATTTGACCATGTGGCTTCAATTTATTTTTTCCAATGGAAAATGAACTACCAACCCATTCCTTCAAGTATAATTTCATCTTATTAAGGATTTAATGTGTCATTTCCCTCTGTAAACCATTCTAAGTTCAATAAGGCTAGGTAAGATGTATCATATATGTTAATCACTTCAAAATCCACTTTCCTTTTCTATGCCCATTAGATTAACTTGGACATCTCTTAATGTTCTTATTGATGAACATGTTGTGCCATCAGCCATAGTATGTTGTTATGGGTATAGCTAGTATAATTAATTTCTTCCATTTAATACACTGTCTAACATTTTTATCTACTCAAACATCTAATAATTTATTCCTTACTTCATGTTCATCTATTGTTATTTGTAGTAAGATTTTTGTTTTCTTCTACTTCTTAGTTGTTCTAAACATATTCTTTTTATTTTTTTCTATTTTTTATCAATTTTTTATACTAAATGTTCCATATTTTTTAATTATATTACTTATATAAATGTGTTAATTTACTTATTATATCTTTTTTTATTAACTTCAACATTTGTTTTATGTTCTCAATTTCATGATCATAAAAATAGGTTAATTAAATCCAATATTTGTCATGTTTATCATATCTGATTTGTCTAATTTTATCAACTATCTGGTCATGTTCATGTATATTAAGGTGTCCCTTATCACTGTCTATCTCAGAATCATCGTCAAACTTTGTATCTTTATATTTTATTTTTCTTATTCTTATTCTACTTTGAGTTGTTACCACGACTCAAGGTTTTAAATAATAAATGACAATATTAAGAGTTTTCTTCCATAAATTATCTTTATGTTATTTTTTTTGAAATTATATATTTTTTTAAAATATATATTTTGATTTGTATGGGCCTCCATCTTCTTCCATAATTTTATTATCTCATACTTCATGGTGTACCTCATTACACCATCCTTTATTGTCATTTCCCTTTGTAACTTTATTCGCATGTTTTGCACCATTCCATGAGTGGGATTATTCTAAAACATTAGTATTTTTACCTTAATTATTTTAAAATTTCCCCACCTTAGGGAAAGATACATAATCATGAGATCATTTTTCATGATAGAATCCACACTCCACAAGTGGATATACAAAATTTATCGCAATATGGCCATTTTTTCCAACATACATCATGTTGGAGGATGTTTATCTTGGATAAATACTTGGTTATATATATTATTTTAGCCTTGGTTACACCTCTCCCCCTTGATAATTTCAACAACCTCTGAGGTGTCTTCCTTAGCCTCTTCCTCTATACCCACCTTAGTTGTTATGATAATACTATGGTTGGGTATTTTTTGATTGAAATTATTATATTGTGGGAGGAGTTTGGTATTTATGGCTAGGTGTTTTATGTTATTATTATTAATTATAAATTTTTGTGAGGAAATTTTCTAAATGGTGGTTTCTATTCTAAAATTATTATCTTTTACACCTATAATTTCATATGTCATAATACATGTATGATTATAATGATTGAAGGATAAAAAGTCATTGTAATACATCAACTGATTTGTGGGTGGAGCCACGTTCATCATTGAACATAAACTATAGGGATTTTTATCATATTTTTGAAAAATTATGCAATACATTTTATTTCCATATATCGACTGATGAATAAGGGAGACATCCCCAGAGGTGTCTATAATACTCTTATTATTGCCACTCTTTCCCCCATTTTGTGATGGATACATTTTTTTACATAAGTGTCCTTCCACAGAAAAAAATACTACACCATATCCTATCCATCAATGGTTTATCCTTAAATTTTTCTAATAAAACTTGTAACCTTCCATCTAAATTTCTTGTTTTAACCTTAACTATTCCAATTATAATTTTAGTCTTTACACATTATATTTTATTGATGATTCTATTTCAGCTGTCCAATATTGATATTATAGGCATGATTCCATCTCAACCATTTCCTAAAATGTATTAAATATTTTTACATTCATGTTTTCTCCTAGATATGGTATTAATCTAGAAATAAACCACACAATCTATTACTCTCATTTCACTATTCCTCTAGTTTCCTTATGATTTATTTTTATATCAAATATCTCATATTATTATCTCTTTTAGTAGGAATTTAATGGTAGTGTAAGTTTCATTGAAAGTATTTTTGTGAAACTATCCTTGTACTTGCATGTCTGGAATAAGTTTTCATATACCATTTAAGGGCATCAATCCCTAAGTGTCATGACATTCAAATATAATTACTTTATCATAAATGATATTATGGAGATGTCAATATGAATCTAGTATAAATAAATGTTTTTCTCCATCCTTAATTTATTTTCCAAATAATGTAAACTTCATTATATTTTCTCATTTTTGCTTTATTATTTTTATGTGAACACTGATATTAGTAATACTACTACTACTAGTAAAATTTATAGATGTACTTGTTGTTTAAGTATTTTTAGAGCCTATATATTGATTGTATTTTTATTAACTATTGCTAACCAAGTCCTTTAACTCTTCCTAACTCCCCTTGAAACTATTTCCTTCCTAAAACATATGCTTGATTTACTATAAACCCCCTTCTACATTAAACTTCTTTGTTAAAAATTTAGTAATTATTTGATACCTATTGTCATATTTATATTGTTATTTATGTAATTGATAAATGTTTTTGTTTGATGCAAAGTGGCATGGGGGATTGCATTTGGTCCAAAGTGTTTATTTACTCATTGGGCATCTTGTAATTAGGTTTTTTTTTATGGGGGGTGTCACTTCACATATCATCATTCTCATCTCATATATCTATGTTATCTTCTTCTCCAATATTTTTATTAAATAATATCTCTTTCATTAATATATCTTCTTGGTATCTATTTTCTCTAATATTATTGTTAATACCTTTTCCTGAATCACTTTCTTACTTAAAGTTAGTATATTTTCTAACATCTAATTTCTCATATATGTTTTATTCACAACTTCCTTATTAATCATTTCCTTTCATACTACCTTAAATCATTAAAATATCTTATTTTAGTTCTATTATATAATTAACATCTCCTTTTTTGTAATAGTTTCTTCATTTTTTATCTACTAATTTCTAGGCCTTGCCCACTATGGGACAAACTACTCATCATCAATTGGTATTTTTCACCCAATGTTTTAGAAATTTTAAGGTTTCCCATTAGTTTGACTAATTTTGATAATACATTTTTATATGTTTTTCATGAATGTTTTCATTTTATGATATAATATCTATTTTATACTACTCCTCTCAATAGCTTCTTATGTTCCCTTTGGTGGTACTAATGTTAACTCTTTTATTTGTAATAGAGGGATAACATACAAGTTTTAAATATGCCTATTTCTATTGGTAGTGGTCAAACTAATTCCATCCATTATCTTAGTTATATTTAGCATTATTTCTTTTCTCTCTTTTTTTTATATTTATTTCCTAGATTCTGACTTCATTCTTTCATCCTAAATATATCTTATCATCTCTTCATTCTCCAAATTATTATAATTTATTTAATTTATCATTTTACTAATATATCCTTCTCTCTTAACTAGCTTAATCTTAATTTTATACTTATCTTCCTCATCCCTACATCTTATTTAACCTCTGCCAACTTTTTGGTGTGGATATTATAATTAGTCACTTTTTTAAGGATGCCCTTTATTTCCCCTTGTCATCCCTTAGGTGCAAGTCCCCTAAAAGAACTATTTAGCTTTTCTTCCCAATACCTTATCCACAAAAAACTTGCAGATTAGGATCAATAACATATTTAATAAATTTTCCCCTTTTTTTTTAATAAACTCAACTTTATTGGCATTGAAACTCATCCAAACATAAATAGCCAAACGTATTAAAATTAGATTGAGTATAGTCTTAGATTGATACTCAATAGCCTGGGTCTAGGGTATGTCTCAAATTTTGAGTGCTTAAAATATTTAATGTATTCAACATGATAGTTTTATTATTATGGGATTTTCATCCTTTTATATGCTTAGATTTTCTTAGTATCCATGGCCATAAACATTGTGAAAATGTGACACAAAATGTTTCCTCTTGGGATATTAAAAGGATGGTTTTACCTTAGGTAGATATTCACTTGTTCATGTTGGATTGGATTGATTTTATTGAGTATCTCCTCCTGCCAATCTTTGATTTATGTTAATGTTGGTTTCCATAACTCTAATTGATACCTTATTATGGACATTATTAAACAAATTATTTATGGTGGAACTAAATTTTGACATAAAATTTGAAGTTAACTTCAATTGAAACTAGTGTGGCACAATGGTTAGTATTAGTTAGAATTAGTAATATGATGCATTTATAAAAAATTAAGTAGGTGTGCTTCTTCATAGAAATCATTATGTAGTGCTTCCTAATCTAAATAATATATCTATATATAATATAATATACATTATATTTTCTCCATATCTTTATACTCTATGTCATCATACCCTTTATTCTATTTCCACATTTTACTAAGCTACTATAAATATTACTATGTTTTGTAACCTCTTTTTATCTCTTATCAATTATAATTAAACTCTTATATGTTATATACACTATATTAAACTGTTATGATTAAAAAATTGATTATCTTCTTATAATATTCAATAGTCATGTGCGGGATACAATTTTTGTTTTTTCAGTAACTTATCATGTGTTACCACAAGGATCAATATTTACTAATTTACCCATGTCAGTAGAAGCTTCAATCTCATCAAAATTGATATGTATTATATTTTTGTGGTAGAGATAAATATTCTATGATAATCATAATTCATCGCTTGTCTATTGACTAATTCTACCAACAAGCTTCATTCTTGATTTCATTGGGTTTGCTCTTATGATTTGGCTTTTTTTGAAATTTTACATTTGAAGTAGAATGAACATTTTAATTAAAATTAAGCTTGTTCAAATTAATAAATTTGGATTCATGCTCTTTAATTTTATGGCATTTCTCATTAAAAGATTTTAACTTATCAAATATAATTGACTCTCGAACTGGACATAGAAAATTTTGAGTGAAAATATATCAAATCTCATTATTATCCATTTGATTTGTTATTTTTGATAGCACAATCTTATATCTAAAAATATATTCATTGTGATTAGACCTTGTTTGAGCTTTACAAATTGAGCATATGATAGATTTTCACCAATGTTGATAAAAATTGGGTTAAAAATGATTTTATAAATGATTGAAAAACTTTATTGATTTAAGAGGAAGATAATAAAACCATATAAGAGAATATTCTTTGATACTTATTAAAAAGAGATTCATCAATATTTTGTTAGTATATACATAGTTTAGACAAACTTTATTAAATGTAGGAAAATACTGTTCAATATCACCATTTCCTTCATATAAAGGAAGCTTAAGAGCCACAAAGGCAACTAGTAAAGAATAGTATGTAATTTTAGGTGAAAGTTGGTTATTTAAATGTAGATTATTAAATATGTATTTCTATGTTAAACTATTCTTGTAGACTTGATAAATATTTTTGAAGGCTCTACCCTTCAGTTTAAACTCCCTTATAGACAAAAGGAACACACTTTCCACCTCAATAGGTCTAATTAGTTAATTATTAGTCCAAACCTAATTTATTTGAATCTATAAATCACATGTAAACATAAAAAACCTAAAATATGTTATATATCATTCACTATCAGTTATAAAACCTTAAAAACTTTTCTCCATCCTAGGTAGTTGTATTTAGGGTAGGATAGTAACATCGTATCTATAATACCTACTCCAATACAAGTTTCCTTACCCTAAAAATAATAAAAATTTAAAATATTTCAATGTGAATGGGTCACCCTAAGAATTTCATTAACCCTTCTATGAGAATTATTTCAAAAGAGCTAGTATAAATATAAGTCAAAGCCAATTTATTTGGACATATATAAAATATCAAGGAAGCACCCATTCAATATAAATTAGTCCATTTAAAATCTAATATATTATGACCTATTCATCCCTAATTTCATATAAATCATAGTATCTATCTTACTACATGTCTAAAACACTAAAAATATAGCCCATGTGATATATTTATCAAGTTACAATCTAGATCACTACATGCATACAGTATAGTATATTTCACCTTTATACACACATATTACATTAAGGCCCTCTTTGGAGTATTGACTATGTAGGCAATGCTCATTGATCGAGGGGTCTTGGAGTTTAGTTTGACATTCTGATTCCACTAACCCATTTTTATCAAGGTAACCTAACTTAAGGTTTATAGATAGCATTTGAGCTATAAATAGTAATACAAAGCCTATGCATGAGATCTAGATACATAAAATGAAAGGTGATAAAAAACCTAAAAATACCTAAGTGATCACATATTTATAAAATGAACATTCATTATATGATAGTTGCATCCATATTAGGATAGTAATATTGACACAAGTTGCCATAGGTAGATGCAAATGTCAAGGCAACTATAAATATTATTTATAGAATCTAATGACTAGTTCTTAGACATCAGATAGCCTATTTATACACTCGTAGATATAATATTTTTTTGTGCATCATTATAAAATCTAAATATTGTTTCTTGTTCAAGGTTGTGCAATCAAAATACTATTTATCATTATACTTTTTATATTTAGTATTTCATAATTCAGTACTAAAATTAAATAACATAAACTAAATTATTTAATTTTACTAATTTAAAGAATAATTTATCTCACTATATAATATCCTATTCCTCATAACTCTAAATTTTACAAAAGGAGTTAAGCATTTGGTTAACCTAGCCTTTGAGTCTTCCTATCAAATCATAGTGTACCCTAGGATTTTTTTTCTGATTTCTAAATTATTACAATTTATTTCAAAAATTAAAATTATTTCAAATTTTAAAGGAATAAAAATATGTTTACCACAATTCATACATATTATATTTATTAATTTTTCAAGTACATCATGATAATAATTTATTATTGTATTTCATGTATGATTATATTAATCATAAATTTACTTATATAGAATCAACAGATTCATACAAATAAAAAGAGAAAGATACAACCAGATATACTTCTCACACCTCATTATAATTCTTATTAAAATACCATTGATAATTTATCTATATTTATTATATTCCAATATGAATGTGCTCAAATTTTTATTCCATATAAATCCTATTCAAGTGAGAACTACATCCCACTCCCATTATTCACCCATAACTTATATTTTATTTTATTGTCCATGTTCTCACTACACAAAAGGGAAAATGTTCTAAACCTATTCAACCACCTGCTCATATACAATAGGTTAATACAAAACCTAATCTCATGATCAAATCTATAGGTTGTGTTATGATTGAAAAATTAAGTAACACACATGCTAAGATATCAACTCTTAAAGTTTTGAACCAATCAACTATTTACAACAATATCTTGGATGAATCCTTACGTGAAACCCAAGTACCAAGTGATATTTAACTGGTGTATTTTTGCTATGACCATACCTTCTTATAATATATTTTTCTATTTAAAACATTATTATTACTATTGTGTATCTAACTGCTAGTTGATTTTCTTAAGTTGGATTATATCGTTAGACATGATGCAGTGATATTTGGACTGCATGTTTAATTCTACACTTGAGAGGATTTTTATAGATTATTATTGTAGTTGATATAATTATAGTTCTTTAATTATTTATTTATTATTCAATAAGGTACTATTGATGTAATTTTGTGGTTGTTGGTACCATCTTATGAGCTAGGTAGATGCTGGTAGAAGTACATTGGGTACCAAAGAAAATTATGAGTGGTTAGAAAACTTTGATGGGTATACTTGTTTTTGGTTTTATTTTCTATCATTGGACATCTTGATTTGTTCATTGATTATGTTGTCACAAAATTAGTACTTAATGAATTTTATTTGTATGTTATTTTCACCATTATGTTTAATTTTTAGTTATTATCTTGAGGACGTTATATTCCCTTATTCTTTTTTGCAACCACATCTTTTAATTTTTTCCTCCATGACTAACTCCAACATACTCCTTCTATGTAAACTCTATTTCAACCCCCACATGCATGTTTGGATCCTACTCACTTAAGTGGATGGATTTACTAAGGACCTACCTAGACCTACCCATGATACCCCCTTAAACTATTACATAGACTATATGAAACCTTATGCTAGTAAGGTGGTGGCATGGCTTATTATTTTGCTTGGTTATATTATGAAAAAGAATTAGAATCAATATTAAATCATGCTTTATTTGTATATTTGGTTTTTTGGAATTTAGTCAATGGCATAATGGGGATTAATTTTAATTGGTTTATTAACATTGATTATTGTTTATTGGTTGGTGTTATAGACATTGATGAGTTATGATGTTAATTGGTTCTATTGATGTTAATTGGGTTTGTTAATGTTAATCCATTTGATTTCATTGGTTGGATTTTTTTTAATGTATCAATCCTTCAAGATAGGTCATTTAATGACCATTGCATTTAAAGGGGATTTTGTTAGGGATTACATTTTGGAATGCTAGTGAGTATTTCTCTCTCTGAATATTTAATGCAGGCATTAAATGAGGATGTGGGATTGGATGGAATGTATGTAGAGTTTGGTAGTAGATGGGAAGAATTGAAAAGGTTAGGAAGATGGAAAGAAAATGGAGAAAATAGTAGAGATTGACTAAGTTTTTAATGTGATCATATGTATTTTTTGACATGTGGCTTAGAAATTGAACATTTATGCATTCTATTTTGTTGGATTTTTTAGATTATCCTTCTCTACATTTTTTAGATAAGATGTTTTGACTATGTTTGGTTATTTGATTATTTACATGGAAAATCTTAAAAAATAAAAGGATGCATACATAGTTGAAAGTCTTAGCACTTCTGGATGCATATCCAGACCTTGATGAGATTTAATATGAATTGATATTTGGTATTTTGTATGTAAATTTACAAAATAGAGATATATTTATCTTCTAATATTGTATCAATTGGATTTTATTTGAAATCTTGGCTTTAATTTTTATTGTTTTCTATATAAAAATTCATGGCTTTTGTATTTTATTTTACCCTGATTGGGTTTATCAATTCTATGTGGAAATGGAAGGTCGATGTACTATTATTTTGATATTTTCAAGAGATGTTTTCTTTTGGGTATTTCATTAACATATTTGTATAAGTTTCATGGCTTTATTTTATTCATTGACCATTTAAAATATATATCAATAGATATATGTTATTGTGTAATTAGGTGTACAAACTAGTATGTGGACTCAGTCTGTTTAATATGACTGTGTGTTTTGTATATGAAAGGTTTACGTTTTAAATTTTATTGTTGGTTCTAGAATGAACTATTAATTGGTTGTAAGTTGTTTATTTATCTAAACCTACACTTGTATATATACTTTTGTTGTTTCATTTAATATGACTTACATTCATTTTATCCTTATGGAATCTTGAGAAAATGTAGATGGTTGTTCTTGGTTTATAAACTTGACTTCTTTTCTATGATGAATTATTAATAGGTTATTTTTTATGGGTCATGATCTTCCTTTGTGGATGCATGCAAAAATAATAACAGTCATATACATTTTCATAATATGTGACTGTGTTCTAATATGAGTTGTCAAATGGAATTTTTATTTGAGTTTTCATTATAAAATGGTTGACAGAGTTTGCATGTTTATATTTATGATGAATATTCTAGAAAATGTTGGTGTTAGCTTTTATATAGTTGGTTATGTTATTTATATTATTGTAATGGCTTCTTTATCAAGATATTAATCTCTGTTTAATCACTCATTTACTGAGTTTATCTTATTTTATACATATATGTTGTGGGTTCTTTACAATAAAATATTTTGACTAGGTTTTGGAATCATGTATTAAAATTCATTTTATATATTTATGTCATGTTTTTTCCTAAAATCAAGGTGACTGGGTTTTTATTATTTGATTTTGTTTTATATTCATGGCCATAGTTTTTAAAACCTATCTTGACTAGTTGATTTAACTGGGCTTATTATTGGTATTGGATTCTTTGATGGCCTTTGCATATTACTTGATGACACATTGAGTGGATGTGATATGTAAATTTTTGTGTGTTTTGTTTTGGTAAAATTCCTCCATAAGATATAGAGACTTATCTCTATTAAGTTGCCATGAATATTAAATGTTTGTATCCTACTTTAACTATGAGGGTGTTGAATGAAGTCTATTGGACATTCATTTATATTTATTGAATAAAATGATTTGAGTGTAAACCTTTAAGTGTTATTGTTTTGACAAATTGTTTATAATATTTTTAGTTTAAATATTATGGATGTTATATGCCTACATTTAATGAATGGATTATCTGGATTATTATGTTTGTTCGTTATTGGTTAATTATAATCTATTAAGTTATATGTGAGTGTTTTACATGACTAAATTATTATCATTGGGTTACCATTCCTAGACTAGACCTAAAAAAATAAATATTTAATTGTTATGTTGTATAACTGGGGTATAAATTTATTGTTGGGACAGCTGAGGTTGACTATAACTTAGACATGGATCCAAGCCAATTATCTTGGAAGCTATAAATTAGATTAGTTATTAATCCATTCTATATCATTTAGTAGCCTATGACAATTATCCCTTCTTCTAATTTATATCAAGGACAAATTAATTATTCTCGTCTCACCTCAAAATGGAATTTATTCTTTCTTTATATTATATTATTTTTTCAAGGTGTCTATTGGTTTGGAATTTGATTGCTCATAAATATCTTCACATCCTTGGTTGTCATAACCACCATCATGCCGATGGTCATGGTAGTAAGGGCCATTGATGGTTGGACCCATAGGGTTAGTTGGGAGGGTTTGTCTAATTCATTCACTTACTTTTCCATGCTTCCGTGATTTTATAATCATGTGAAGTAAGTTGGTAAAAAATTAATTATGTTAATTATACATTCTTTACATAGTTGATCATGTTTAAATGTTATTTGATTATGAAATCTTGATTTATTATTGGTTATTATGTTAGTAATAACTTGTGTCGATAATGGAATGTGGAAAATTAATTGAAGGTTTGAATGTTACCTGAAGGGTAAGAGGTTGAATTGATATACATTGCTGAAGGAAATTTACATCATGTATATACAGTTACTAGATGTTTATTTTGATTTCCTTCTTATGGATAAAGCATTCTAGTAATGTTATTAATGCAAAATTACTCTTATAACATTAATTATGTGATTAGGTTGAGTTAATATGGATTATTGTATATTTTTAACTCAAAATAATCATTGTAGTATTATTTCCTTAGGTTAATTATATTATGTGGATACTAGAATCATATCTACTTGATGTTTATCATAAGTGGAATTTACTTAGATAATTACTTAATATTACTTACAAGAATATTTTGTATATTGAATAAGTAATATTAAGCATTATATTATAATGTAAAAGTAATCTTTTGATTTGGTTGTATAAACACTTAGACAAATAAATATGTTTTGGATATACAAACAAATATACTTTAATTAACCATGTAAACTAGCTTAATGATTATGTTTGATACATTACAATGGATACTTGTGAATTCATATTCATATAAAAGATGTATGGAACACAAATGTTTCTTAGTTATTTCATATCTGCATGCGTTATCCAATTTCACCAGTTGGTGCATGCAGAAACATAAATAAAATCCTCTCCTCTAAACTAAATTTTAGACATATCTAGTTGCATATAAAGGTATGTATATTGCATGTATTAAAATTTAAAAATTATTACTTTTATTCTTTCATTTAATAATAAATTAATTATGAGTTGATCTATTTCTCACATTTAGTTAAGATGTTTCATAGACATCTATAATACTCCTGAGTGGGTTAGTTTATGAAATGGGATGAAGTGAAAAGGTCTTGAATGAATTTATTTAATATTTATGTTGCAAATATGTTATATTACTCAAATGAATAAAATGATTCAGTTCAATATTATTTTTTACTTCATTTAATATTGCATAAACATATGAAGAATGATTATATACTTGTTGATTTTCATATCCTTGGGATACTTATGATTTCAGTCCCTTTCTAATAAATGAATTTTCTTTCTTTATTTCCCATGGCATGCCCAAAGGAAATTTGAAAGATTTCCTTAAGTGTAATATTTTTTTTGGGTTCCACTCAACTTGAAACTCGACCAAATTTCTATTTATTTGTGTTATGTACAATCTATTGTATAAAAATCAATTGATGCTCACCATCTAGTTCATTTAAATATGAGCTTATTTATAATTATTTGAATATGAAATGTAATGGTTTATTATGCTTATTCACATTAAGATACATTTCCTTATATGGTAATATGGAAATTATTGTATGAAAATAATTGATTGCTTTGATAAATTCCATTCTTATGAATGGTTATGCTAATAGTAGTTTATTTGAGAATTACTAAAACTATTGGTATAATATATAGATTATTTAACTTAAAATGATTACATGATTAATGAATAATTAATTAGATACCTTGGTCATATTATGTTTTGAACTCTCTTTATTTTATTATATCACATTAGCTATGCCAATATAAATTCATTACTTAGAATCATTTAAAGGATGCCATAAAGGCTATTTGATGGATTATGATATTGATCATAATTATATCATTGTTCATTATCATAATAATGACATCCATGCTTATTGAGTTACTATTGTGTGAACTATTAAGGTAATGGCGTGGTGAACTTTAAGGCCATAAAGTTATTATGATCTCAGTTAGTAGCACTATGAGGCCTTGAGTTTTAAATATGTTCTTGTTGTGTTTTCTTTTATGAAATAATATTTTTGTTACATAATTAATTATAAATCTACATGTGTTGAATTAATTTTTGGTTGCTTTTATAATTACTTAACTAAAATCATGTTTGATTATAATGTTAATAAACCATAATTTTAACATAAACCTATTTTAACATAAACCTATTTTAACTTGAATGATAACCTATGATATTAGAGTTATCCTTCCTAGTTAAACCAATCTTATAACTTAACCATCCTCAAGTAGGATTTAAACCCATTGATGAGAGTGAGGTATTTACCTAGGGTTAAGGACCTAGAAATGGTCCTATGTATAAGTATGGTACCACATATGGCACTCAGGTCTTATCCATGTATGTTTACATTGATACACCCCAAACCCCATAAACATATATTATAGGAACATGCTTACCTATAACACCCTTTATATGTAGTTACCTCTAGATAATTACCTTAATTCACTTCCTTTAATTCTAATTATGTGTAAATGATTATATTAAATGGTTATTTATTGAATTAATAAGTGAGGTATTGGGTCTGACATGCATTCAAAATGTACTATGATATATAATTCCAAAAAAAAATTGGGGTTGTTTCATTTGATATCAAAGATTTTTTCTATTTTAGGGAACTTTAGGAATCAGTTTCTTCTTTAAAATTTTATAATCTATTGAGTTATAACTTTCAAATTTTCAATATGGTTAGAAAACAATCAAGTGGAGGTAACATCAATGGTAACCCTTTCAATGTCAACCCTATTAGGGGTAAATTTAGAGGATGAGAAAGGGGTCATCATGGCCACATCTTAGTTTGTAACTAAGAAAAGATGCCCATAAATATTGTTTATAATAATATTGAGACACCAAAGTTTGATGCATTCAATGGGAATCCAACTGAAAATCATGAGGAGATGGAATATTGATATCCCTTAACACTTTTCAAGGAAATATTGATAAGGAAGATCAAATTTTGATCAATCTTGAAAGGGTATTGTAAGAGGAAGTACCTAGATTAGAAATGGGACAAGTAAAATGACTTATGATATAAGAACTATCTTTGACCATAGTTAATCCAATCATAAAAGAGCTAAAGAAACTTCCATCACCTACCTTTTCAAGTGAGAAATCATGTGATGTAGCCAATGCATGGTTGGTACACTTGTATAAATATTTCAATCTCCATAACATGCCATTGAATGTGAAAGCTATGGTGTTATCCTATTAGTTGGCTAGTCCTATAGCTTTATGGTGGTAGCATCTTTGTGCCATTGAAGGATATCAGCCCTTGAACCTTTTCTAGCCTATTTTTGAGACTTAGTTTCAAAAATATACCTAAATTCTAACTATAAAGATAAAAAAATCACTAATTTTCAGCTTCTAAATTAAGAAAAATGTATCTTGCTAAGTATGAGAACAAGTATTTAAATTTGATGCATCATGTGAACTATATGCATGATAAAGAAACAAAGATTAATAAGTTTGAACTTGGGCTCAAGGAAATATTAATGCATGATGTTAATATGATGAACCCTAGGACTTTGGAAACAATAATTGAATTAGCCTATAAGGCTAAGGAAAAAGAAAAGTCTCACCAAAAGGGAAAAAAAGAATTTAAGTCAAACTGGCAGCAATCTAAAGCAAAAATTCTTTCTCCCATGAACAAGAACTTCTAAAAATTAGATCAAAATTTTAAATTTTCTAGTGGAAATAAGAATTTCAATTTTTCTAATTATAACAAAAATTTTAAGTCTCATGGATCATCTAAATTTGGTCCTTTTAATAAGGAACAACATCAAAACAACTAATGTGGCCCTGCCATGGGTGCTAATACTATTTTAGTAGCATCTTTTAGACCTATTGTTCACTAGTAATATAGTGACAACTGCTATAAAAATGATTTTCCTAAACTAAAATCAAACCAAGTAGCCAATCAAAAGGTATATACTACTATTGATAATCATAATGTTGACTTATAGGCCACACTAATTGAAATTAGAGGTACAATACATGGTTCTACCTTGAGTATTTTGATTGATTCAAGTGAAATTGATTATTTTATCTCTCTTTTTGCTAGTAAGAAATGTAAAATTGAGCCTATATTGATAAGGTTGGGAGGTTGAGTTCAGTATTGATAAGAAAGTGTATGTTCTTAAATGCTTAAAATAATTATAACTTGATCTTGGTGTCTTCAAGACCAAGGTGAATCTATTCCTCATAAATTTAGGATCTTATGATATCATCCTTGGGATGGATTGGCTGCATGAATATCAAGACATGCTTGAATATGTGGGAAAAATAATGTAGTGCATTAATAACCTTAGGAAATTTGTAAAATTACAAGGCATACAAGCCTTGAAAAGATGTAAAAAAATTTCAGCCTTATATTTGAAAAGGGATAATAGGAAGGGATACAAGCTTTACCCATTACAAATGTAGGAATTTCCCAAGTAAAAGGATTTATTACATGCAAATTTTCCTATTTTGAAGGAATTCATAGATATTTTTCTTGAGAAACTACTTAGTTTACTGCCTATGTGGGAGTATGATTTTCCATTGACATAATGCTTGAATCTGCCCATGCATATATAACTCCTTATCACATGAATGTGGTTGACCTACAAGAATTAAAAATTTAGCTAAAAGAACTTTTGGATAGTGGAATCATTAGGCCAAGTGTGTATCCTTGGGGTGATCCAATGGTATTTGTGAAGAAGGATGGTACATTGAGGCTTTACATTGATTGCCACCTACTTAATAAGGTAACAATTAAAAACTACTATCCTTTCACAAGGATTGATGACTTGTTTGATTAAATGAAAGGTGTTATAATCTTCTCAAAGATTCAATTAAGATTAGGCCATCATCAGCTGAGAATCAAAGAATATGTCATTCATAAAATAGATTTTAGAACTCAATATGGACATTATGAGTTCATGGTTCTTCTATTTGGCCTAACTAATACACCTACATCCTTCTTGAATCTTATAAATAGCATGTTTAGAGACTTTTTAGATAAGTTTGTGCTATTTTTTCTTGATTATATTCTCATTTATTCTAAAACAAGGCTATATATGATTGACAATTTCACATAGTCTTGCAAAGACTAAGACAACATAAGTTGTATGGGAAAATCTCCAAAAGTGCATTTTATGAATTAAAAATTCATTATTTGGGCCACATCATTTCTAAGGCTAGAATTTCTATAAATAAAAAAAAAATTAAAGCTATACAAGAATGGCCTACTCTAACAAATGTGTATAGAGTGTGTAGCTTCATGGGTTTGGATGTTTATTATCGATAACTTGTTAAAAAAATTTCTAGTCAAACCCATGTTATTACCTCTTTATAGTGTAAAGGCAATAAATTTATGTGGATGCCTCAGTGCAAGGAGGATTTTACCAAGCTAAAAGTGCTACTTACAAAAATGCCTATTCTTATCATTCAAGGCCCAAATGGTAATTTTAAAGTTTGGGTTGATGATTCTAAGGAATGATATGGAGGAATCTTGACCTAATATGGAAAATTTGTGGCTTATGAGTCACAAAAACTAAAGGATCATGAAGAGAATTATCCTATGCATGACATGGAGCTTGTTGTCATTGTCCATGTGCTTAAATAATGGAAACATTTTCTACTAGGAAAATCATTCAAGGCACAGTCTAATGACCATATTTTTGATTATTTATTATCTTAAGATGATTTAAAAGCATGCTAGAGTAGGCAGCTAGAATATTTGAGCAATTTTGACGTATGCATATCATATGTCAAAGGCAAGGAGAATCATGTGGTTAATACACTTAATAGATGCATGTACCTTTTTGTATTTTTTATTTTATAGGGAAATTTTAGAAGTGTTGTTTTAGAATAGTAACTTGATAATGAATTCTAGGATAATGTAAGAGTAGGTTTGGCTGATGAGTCTGTAGTAAAGAGATTTACTAATTTTTTTGTTGGAATAAATGGCCTTGCAAGACATAAAAATATAATTTATGTACTTGATTTGGGTGACTTGATAAATTTTGTTAAAAATAAGTACATACAATACCTTATTATGCTCATACAGGTGTTGCAAAGATGATACATAAGCTGATAAGGCTCTATTTTTTGGCTTGGAATGAAGTGTGATGTCACTATTTTTTTGTCAAAATTCTTGGAATGCCAATAGATTAAAGCTAAGATTTTCCATATAAGAGTGTTGTTTTACCCTCATGGTATTTCAAGAGAAAAGTGGGTTATAATCTACATGATTTTATTTTGGGGATGCCTAAATCATGTAGCAAGCATGATAATAGTCTTGTGGTAATTGATAAGGCCAATAAAATTGGCCACTTCATTTCTAGAAATTTGATGGATGACGCTTTCATGTTTGAAGAATATTTATTAAAATAAGTGTTTAGACTTCATGACATACCTAAAGTGATTATTTATGATAGTGATAAATTATTTACTTCAATATTTTCACATACTTTGACTATAACCTTTAGAACATGATTGAATTTTAGTTCTTCGTATCATCTAGAAATGGATGGACAAATTAAAAGGCTCAATTAGGTGGTTGAAGATTGCTACAAATGTACATCATGGATAAAAAAACTAAATGAGAATATTACCTCCATTTATTTGAATTATCATAGAATAATTCTTACCATTCAGTAATAAACATGGCTCCATTTAAAACTCTATATGGGCGTAAGTGCAAAACTCTTTTTGGTTGAGATAACATAAAAAAATAGAGCTATTTTTGGACCCAATTTGCTGATAGAATATGATAGGTAGATGGAATTAATAATTCATAATTTGAAATCAACTACAAATTGACAAAAGAGTTACGATGATCAAAAGAAAACTCCATGTGAATTCAACATGGGTTAAAAATATTTTTTACATGTTAGAGCATAGAAAATTTTATAAATTTTGGTAAAGCTTCCAAGGTAGTTCCATGTTTTTTTGGGCCCTTCAGCATTATGGAAAAGATTAATAAATCTTGTTAATTACTAGTTGGTTCTTCTTACTTCTCTATCAAGGATTGACAATGTATTTCATGTTGCTTTACTAAGAAAATATGTACTTGATCCATCTCATGTTCTAGATTGGACTCATTTACAAGTCACAAAAGAGGAAAATTTAAAGTTAGAAATAATGATAATCATAGACAATCACAATGTTAAGCTATAAAATAGAGGCATATAATAGGCTTTAGTGCAATAAGATCTGCTGAGTGAAAAAAACACTACTTGTAAAGATGCACATCTTTTCATGCAACATTATGCATGGTTATTTGATTATTTGTAGGGGTGAATCCATTTCAATAGGGGGAGGATGTTAGGAACTAACCTTTTTATAATTTTGTTTACTATTTAAAACATTATTATTAGTGTTTTGTATCTAACTATTCATTTTTTTGCTTAAGTTGGATTATATGGTTAGGCTTTGCATAGTGGTATTTGGGATGCATGTTTAATTTTGCACTTGAATATTTCTATAGATTATTATTATAGTTGATCTTATTAAAATCCTATAATTATCTATTGATCATTATATATCATAATGTTGATGTATTTTTGTGGTTGCAAGTACCATCTTATGATCTAGGTAGATGTTAGTAGCAATACATTAGGTATCAAAGAAAATTATGAGCGATCAGATAAATCTAAAAGGTATACTTATTTTTAGTTATATATTTTATCATTTGACATCTCAATTTGGTCGTTGATTATGTCATTATCATGACATTGGTAGTTGTTGCATTTTATTTGTATGATGGTTGTACCATTATGTTTATTTGTCACTAATTGTTTTGAAGTCATTATATTATGTTATTCTTATTTGCAGTTGTAGGTTTTTATTTTTTCTTCTACAAATAAATCCTACCTATTCATTGTATGAAAACTCTATTTGAACGCCCCATGCCTTCTTGGATATTACTCAACTAATTAGATGGATTTCCTAAGGACCTACCTAGACCTACCCATTATACCCCCTTGGACTTTTACCCAGACTATATGGAAACTTATGTTAGTAAGGTGGTGGCATGGTTTATTACATTGATTGTTTATACCATGTGAAGGAATTTACATTAATATTAAAACATGATTTACTTGTTTGTTTGGTTCATTGGCATTTAGTCTATGGCATAATGGGGATTAATGTTAATATATTTATTAAAATTGATTGTTTTTATTGGTTGAAGGCATATAATTTGATGAGTTATGGTGTTAATTGGTTATATTGATGTTAATTGGGTTTATTAATGTTAATCCATTCAATTTTATTGGTTGTATTTTTGTTAATGGATCAATCCTTTGGGATAGATCATTTTAATCAACATTGCATTTAATGGAAGTTTTAGTGGGGATTGCATTGGGGAATGTTAGCAAGGATTTCTCTCTCCTCACATTAAATATATCCATTGAAAGGGTATGGGGAATTGGATAAAAGGTATGGAGAGTTAGATAGTGGATGGGAAGAATTGATAGGGTTAGGAAGATGGAAATAAAATGGAGAAAATAGTAGAGCTCAACTAGTTTTTTAACACGTTCAAGTGTATTTTTCAACATATAGTTTGGAAATTAAAGGTTTATGCATTCTATCTTGTTGGATTTTTAATATTGTCCTTATTTTCATTTTTAGGTTAATATATTTTAAATATGTCTAGTTATTTTATTATTTATGTGTAAAATATTGAAAATAAAATAAAAAGTTGCATACGTAGCTAAAAGTAGTATGACTTCTAGATGTATATTTGTACCTTGAGGAGATTCAATATGAACTAATATTTGGTATTTTGCATGTAAATTTGTAAAATAGATATATATTTATCTTTTGGTTTTGTATCAGTTATATTTTGTTTTAAATCTTGGCTTGAACATTTACTATTAACTATTTAAAACTTCATGGGTTTTTTGTTTTATTTTACCTTGATTAGGTTTATCGATTCTATATAGAAATGGAAGGTCGATGAATTATTTGTTTGCTATTTAAATGAGGTATTTTATTCTGGGTATTCCATCAACCTATTTATATAAGTTTCATGGATTTATTTTATTCATTGACTGTTTGAAATATATATGAATAGATATATTTTGATTTGTTATTAGGTGTACAAACTGGTATGCAGACTTGGCCTAGTTAATAGGACTATGTGTTTTCTACATGAAATGGTTAAGTTTTAAATTTTGTTTTTATTTTTGGAATGAACTATTAACTAGTTATAAGATGGTCATTTATTTGAACATGCACTTGCATATATACTTTTTTTGTTTCATTTAATATGACTTACATTCATTTTATCCTTATGAAATCTTTAGAGAATGTAGATGGTTGTTCTGGGTTTATAATCTTGACTTATTTTTTGGAACAAATTCTTAATGGGTTGTTTGTATGGGTCATGATATTCCTTTGTGGCTTCGTGCAAAATTATTAATAGTCATTTGGATTTTCATAATATGTGACTATATTTTAATTTGAGATGTGGAACAAAATTTTGATTTGGGTTTTCATTATTAAATGGTTGATGAAGTTTGCATGTTTATATTTATGATGAAGATGCTATAAAATGTTGGTGTCAACTTTTATATAGTCAATTATTTAATTATATTATTTAATGTCTTCCTTATTAGGATATCAATCTAGTTTTTATTGCTCATTGATTGAGTTTATCTTCTTTTATACATATATGTCATGGGTTATTTACAGCAAGAGATTTTGATTGGGTTTTGGAGTCATATATTACATTGCATTTTATATACTTATGTAATTTTTAAAAAAATCAAGGTCAACTGGGTTTTTTTTACTTGATTATGTTTTATATTCATGGCCATAGTTATTGAAACCTATCTTGACTGGTTGATTTAAATGGGCCTATTATTGGTCTTAGATTATTTTATGGCCTTTGCATATTACATGATAACACATTAAGTGTCTATGATATGTAAATTTTTGTGTTTTGTTTTGAGTAAATTCCTGCATAAGACATAGAGACTTACCTCTAATAAGTTGGTATGAATATTAAATGGTTGGATCCTACTAAAACTATGAGGGTGTCGAATGAAGTTTGTTAGATTTTCATTTGTATTTATCAAATACAAAGTTTTGAGTTTGAACCAATAAGAGTTATTTTTTTGCATAATTATTTATAATATTGTTGGTTTACATATTATGGATGTTTTATGCCTTCATGTAACGAATAAATTATCTATATTATTATGTTTTTTCATGAAAGGTTAATTATAATCTATTAAGTTATATGTGATGTGTTTTATATGACCAAATTATTATCATTAGAAATTTCTAGACTAGACCTCAATAATTAAATATGTAATTGGTGTTTTGTATACTTAGGGTATAAATTTATAGTCGTAATGGTTGAGGCTGACCATGACTTGGATAGGGATCTACATTGGTTATCTTGGAATATATAGAACGGGTTAGTTGTTATTATATTTTTTTATCATTTATCAACCTCTAAAAATTATCCCTTCTTCTAATTTATATCAAGGATAGATTAATTATTCCCATCTTGCCTTGAAATGGAATTTATTGTCTTTTTTTGTGTCATGTTGTTTTGTCAAGATATCTAGTTCTTCAAAATCTGATTGATCAGAACTCTCTTCACATCCATGGTTGCTATAACCACCATCTTACTGATGGTCACAGTGGTAACTTCCATTGATGGTTGGACTCATAGGGCTAGTTGGGAAGGGTTGTCCAATTCAATCATTTTCTACTCCATTCTTTGATGATCTTGTAATCATGTGAAGTAATTTGATAATAAATTAATTATGTTAATTATGCATGATTTACTTAGTTGATCATGTTTAAATGTTATTTGATTATGAAATATTGATTTTGTACTAATTAGTATGTTAATATTAACCTATGTGGATAATGGAATGCAAAAAATAAATGGAAGGATTAAATATTGCTTAAAGGATAAGCAGTTGAATTGATATACATTTATGAAGGTAATTCACCTTATGTATATTAAGTTACTATATGTTTATTTTTATTTCCTTCCTATGGATAAAAAATTCTATTAATGCTATTAATGTAGAATTATTTTTCTAACATTAATTATGTGATTAAGTTGAGTTAATATGGATTCTTGCATATTATTAACTCAAAATAATCATTGCAGAATTGGTTCTTTGGGTTAATTATATTATTTGGATACTAAAATCATATCTACTTGATGTTTATCATAAGTGAGATTTACTTAGATAATTATATAATATTACTTAGAATCATATTTTTTATATTGGATAAGTAATATTGAGCATTTTATTATTATGAAAAATTAATCTTTTGATTTAGTCATATAGACATTTAGACATATAAATATGTTTTCTAGATATATAAATGAATATACTTTGATTAACCATGTAAACTAGCTTAATGATTATCTTTTATACATTACAGTGGATACTTGTGAATTCATTTTCATATCAAAGATGTACGGAACATGGAGGTTCCTTAGTCATTTTAGATATTCATGGGTTATTCAATTTCACTAGTTGTTGGTGCATGCATAAACATAAATAAAGTCATCTCTAAAAAATAACTCAAACATACCTAGTTGTATACAAAGGTATGTATACTACATGTATTAAATCTTAAAAAGTTTTAATTTTATTCTTTCATTTAATAATAAATGAATCATTAATTGATCTATTTCTCTCATTTAGTTAAGATGTTTTGTAGACAGCTATGGTACTCCTAAGTGGGTTAGTTAATGAAATGGGATGAATTGAATAGGTCTTAATGAATTAATTTAAACTTGATGTTGTAACTATGTTAGATTACTCAAATGAGTAAAATGAGTCATTTGAATATTGTTTTCTACGTCATTCAATATTACATAAACATATGATGGAGGCATCATACTTGTTGATTTTTATATCCTTAGGCTCTGTGTGCTTTTTCTTCCTTTCTAATAATTAAATTTTCTTTCCTTTCTTCCCATGGCATACCCAACATAATTTTTTAAAATTTATTTAAGTAGAACATTTTATTTGGGTTCCACTCAACTTTAAACTCGGCTAAATTTTTGTTTGTTTATGTTGTGCCTATTCTATTGTATGAAAATCACTTACTACTCACCATTTAGTTCATTTAAATATGAGCTTAGTCATACTTATTCAAATCTGGAATGCAATGGTTTATTATGCTTGATCACATCAAGATACATTTTCTTAGATGGTAATGGAAATTATTGTATGAAAGGAATTGATTCCTTTGATAAATTCCTTTCTTATGAATAGTTATGTTGATAGTAATTTATTTGAGAATGACAAACTATTGGTATAATATATAGGTTATTTCCCTTAAAATGATTAAATGATTAATGAATAATTAAGTGTATACCTTGGTTGTATTATGTTTTGAACTCTCTTTGTCTTATTATATCACATTGGCTATGTCATATAAAGTCATTACATGGATTCATTTATAGGCTACCATAAAGTTTATTTGATGAATGATGATATTGATCATAATTATATCATTATTCATTATTATAATAATGGCATCCATATTTATTAAATTAATGTTGTGTGAAATATTATGTTAATGGCATAGTGACGTTTAAGGCTGAACTGTGCTTATGACTTTGGTTGGCACCACTGTGATGCCTTGAGTTTTAAATATGTTTTTACTATATTCTCTTTTATGAAATAATATTTATGTTTCATAATCAATTATGAACATGTATTTTCTAAATTGATTTTTGGTTATTTTTTTAATTAATTGTTTAATATCATGTTTGATTATGAGGTTAATAAACTATACTTTTAACATGGTTGGCTCTTTGACATAAGTTTATGAGAAGGCATGCTAATGTCATTATATCTCACACACATGAGAGTGCAGGATCATTAGTTCACATGGTTATATTCTCGTAAGTTAGGATATCATCTAGTCTAAATTTGAGATTCTATGGGTAATAACATAAGAAGTTATTAAGGTGAAAAAATGGCTACTCATGCACATTGATAAGGTTCCCATACTTGGTCATTTTTTAATGAGTTAAACCTCGAGTAAGTTCAAGAGTGTGCATTGATTCCAAGGAGTCAGGATGCAACAAGATGAGGAAAAGTGTATGATGTTTAACATTTGACCAAAGGTATAAGATAATGATCCAATGGTGAGTGTGTATTCGTACATTTTATCAATGGTGAACATTGATCATTATTGATCTTGTTGATCTTCAAAGATTGATGGAGTGCTTTAAGTCAAAATTTTGAGAGGACATGAGATGAGATCAAAATCAATATGGTTTAACATCACCTTTTGGTTTTCTATGCATTAAATATTGGACAAGATCTATGGTGTAATATTTATTCTAAGCTGAGATTTTAGGAGATTCAAGCATTATATTTGAAAGGTTAACTATGATAGTTGATATTCAAATGTTTGAAATTTAACATAAGAAAATAAGTGCTATATATTTTGATCATATATTTTAATACAAGATAAAATTTCTCATGCACTAAAAATAAAAGAGATAGAGGAATTTAAGGTTCATATATCAATATGGACTTCAATATTTGAAAGTGAATAAAAACATAGTTATGGTGATCCAAAGTTGACTATATGTTTGACTGTGTTCTACAAGTGATCTTAGAAGGAGGTTTGAGCTTGTTTGATTATATATCATTGTATCATGATGAATTGTCTATTGGATCATGTTGTAAAATCTAAGATGAATCTCTATGTGGATTTTGGAGGTATGATCAATTTATCTTGAGTATGAATAATGCTTAAGAAGTTGATCGTGTGTTTGTCCATGGTGACTACATGCATAAGGTCTATGTTTGAGCATATGTAGAGGCAAGACAAGCTGGTTGTGATCTTTTGAGGATGTCTTATGGGGAATAAGATATAGATATATGTGTTTATAATTTTTCCTATGTTCATGTTTTGATTAAGGGTGAGCTATATGGGTGAATAGGTCTCCATGAGACCTATAAGAGCTATAAGTGCCTTGTTAAAAGATATATCTGTTGAAAGGTGACCCATAGATGTTATGGCTGACCTATGAATACTATATTGAGCCTCATATTCATATGTTATATGTCTTGAGGGTTAATACATGCCTAATGGACAACAAAGATGGTGTTTAAGAAGATTATTCTATAAATAGTAGAACCAAAGTTGTTGTTTTCTAGACTTTGTGTGAGAGACTAAGGACTAAATTAAGAGAGACTTATGTGTATATTGGTGAGTGAAAGAAGGGTAGAGTTCCTTTAGGATGATTTTAAGATTAGATAAGTTTAAATACTATTTATTGACTTATTGGTTATAAATCTATTGGGAGAATTATATACTTGTCATTTGAGTGTGAGTGAAGGTGAAGTGTGATATGCTAGTGTCCATAATCAGGTGTTGTTGACATTAGTTTAGAGATGGAATTATTTATAAGGTATTGTTATTGAATATTAGCATTTAAGGTGGTTGTAGCATCCTTTCTAGGTAAAATTGACTAAAATTTATATTTTTCATTGCAGCTCCACTAGACAGGTGTAGTTTCACCTTGTGGGTTTGGTGTCTCACTAAATAGGGATTATAGTTCCTTGATTAGTTGTAGTTGGTATATATTTGATATTTTTATATAGGATAGTAGCCCAATTTTAGGTTCTAGTGGGTTTTATTCCTCAAGATGATTTCCCACATAAGTCATGTGATTGATCGTACATTGTCTCTCTTGCTTATTGCTTTGAATGATATGTTTTCTTCATTAATGTTTTTGGTAACTGGTTAAGTAATTATAAAGATCATAATGGAAGTTTGGATTATTTGAGATCACTTATTCAACCCCCCTCTCTATGATTGTATCTATAATAATTAGTATCAGAGAGAGGCCCTTTAGTAAATGTTTGATAGCTTAAAGGTGATCCAAGGTATAATGGCCAGTCAAAATATACAAGGTGGTTTCTATACTAATCAAACACTAATGTTTAGTGGATCCAATTATGCTTTTTAGGGTGCTAGGATGAATACCTACATAATTTCCCTAGGGTTTTATGTATGGAAATATATACTAGATGGTTATATTTCTCTTATTATTCCTCCATATACTATTATAGATAAGAATCTATTTGAGAAAAACTCTAAGGAAATGAATGCCATCACTTGTGGTCTTACAAAAACTAATTTCACCAAATTAATTCATTACACATCTACTAAGTAAATGTGGGATATATTGAAGACTATTTATGAAGGATATTTAAAGGTTAAGCTTGCTAGACTGTAGACTCATAGAAGGAATTTGAAAGTCTCAAGATGAATGAAGAAGATATCATGGAATCCTTTCTTCAAAAATTTGATGAGATTGTGAATATCATCAAAGGTATTGGAGATAATATTTAAGAGGATAATGTTGTCTAAAAGGTACTAAGGTCTTTATCCTCAAGGTTGGATCCAAAATTATTTGCTATAGAATAGAGTCATGACCTTACTCTATTGAATATGGATCAATTTCATGGCACCCTTACTACCAATGAGATGAGAAAGAATGATGATATACCACCAAATAAGGAAGTTTCATTCAAGACAAAGATGAATCCTAAGAATAAGTTCCAAGGTAATAAACCTAAATAAGATGACATATCTGATATTGGTGATGATGAAATAATTAATTTGATTACTAATAAAAATAACACTGACTCAGGGAAGTATAAGGGTAAACTATCCTTCAAATGTTTCAATTGTGGAGAGATAAGACATTTTGATCAAAATTTCCCTCATAAGCATGAGAAGAAAGATGATGAAGAGCATTATGAAGGACAAGATAGAGACAATAATACATAAAATAAGAAATTATTCAAAAACTATAACAACAAGAAGAGATCTTTCAATAATAGGAAGAGTCTTTACACCAAAGAATATTGAAGCTCATCAGTTGAGAGTGAAGATAGTTACTTAGAATATGATCATGAAGATAATGATTCTACTAAAGATGAAGCTTTGTTCATGGTTGAGGAAAGAAGTTACTCATAGTAAAATGGGTCTACTTGGAGTGATTTAGATAATGATGAAGATGAGGTGGACTATGAGACTGCGTTGACTAATGATTATGAAGAACTAAATATTAAGAAGAAGATCATTAAGAAGATGAAATCTAAAGTCAAAGAATTTGAGGAGAAATTTATTGTGTTTGAGGAAAGAATGGATGAAGATGCCAAGGAACATGAATATATGATCAAACATCTCTATTATCAATTGGAAGTCCTATCTACAAGCCTATAGGCTAAAGCAAATGAATGTGAAAGGTATGTAATTGAAAACAAGTCATTGAAATCTAAGTTGGAGAAGGTATTTAGTAAGGTAATGTCATTTTTGAGATTTGAAAAGAGTTCAAGTGATATATAAAACATTCTGAATGATCAAAATCATGCAAGTCATAAGAATGGCCTTGGATACAAAAAAGAACTATAGACTACAACTCAAAGATAAGATGAAGACTAATGTGAACCAGGACAATCATATTTTGAAGAAAAATCATCAAACAAGGACTTAAGGTGTTGACATAATAAATACAAGTTAGATTAGATAGCCAAATTCCATGAGGTATGTAAAATTCAATGATCACCATTATACATGTAACAAATTTGGTCATAGGACTAGAGACTATAAGAGACCTATTAGAAATGAATTTTCATGGGACTATGATTGGGTTCATCAGTCAAAATATGTGAATAGAATAAAGTAATTTAAATGTCTTGACATGGGACACTTTGCAAACCATTGTGCACATAAGATTAGACAACGTGAGTCCTCTTCAAAAAGGGGAGGTTGTTTTGTTTGTCATGACATAGGACACACTACAAATTGTTGTCCAAGTAAGGTAAGGAAAGATATGTTTCTTGTATAAGATATGGTGTGCTACAATACGAATAGAGATGTGACATTTCTAGGTTATGCAAGCAAAGTCCTTAAAGACAAAGTATATTTGATCAAACTCTTAGATTTTAATAAAAAAGGTAAGTTGACACATAGAATCCAAAGGTGAAAAGTGTGAGTCTTGATGAGACTACAGGTCTAAGTAATTTTTTTGATATGGTGGAGAATGCTTTAAAATTTGAAGAGTCCTAAGAGGTATCATTTTCTGATCATGTTGATAATGAAGAAATCAAGTTCAAGGAGAAGACCAAGGTGTTGTTTGAGGTCAATCCTGAGGTATGTATGGATCCAAGTGAACATATTATTGTTACTAAGCATATATCATGAAAATAACATCAATTATATATGCATAATGATGAGTTTCCATGTTTCAAGGAAGTTTTTTTAGATGAAAAGGTATGTAATGAATCTGTGTTTTCCTCATGTATTGATAATCCAATCATAGAAGAAAAACAAAATGTTATAGTGTTTTAGTAAGTTATATATAAAACCCCAAAGAAGAAGAAGAAGAATAAGAACTAAAAATATCAAATGAGTAAGGAGGTGATGGAAGATTAGGATTTTTTTATTTCAGAGAGCATTGAGTTATAGATGGTGTCTCTATCTATGCTTCATAAGAGAATCCTTTCAAATGGAGAAATAAATGTTACTATAGTGATTTTTGGTTGTAATAGTTTGTAGGGTTAGATTGAAGGTTCTCAAGATGTTTATGTCAATTAGAGAAGGTATTTTTCTAAGGGGGAACAATAAGTTCATGAGCCTATTTTAGAGGTTTCTAAAGGAGGTGTAGTACAAATTCAAATTAGGTGATTCTACAGGGATTAATGATCTTGTTGTTTCAAATTAGTTTGCTTGAGGGGGAATCTAAGAGTGCTCTAGATATGAAGTTTTAGGTCATAAACATGTGTCTACTGAAATTGTGGGCTCTACAAGTTTTAGATGTAGAGTTGGTGGTCATAAAAGTGCCTTGAGATAGAAAGCTAGTAAGCTTGCATGGTGGTTCTTCATGGTGTGTGGATATATGAAGATCCTTAGAAGGTGAAATTACTCCAAAACATTAGGGGGAATCCATTTTAGATGGTTCTTGGTAGGTTATATCATATCTCAATTCTTTTGTGTGTTCTTTCTTCATTAGTTGTAGTGCTTGACTGAAGAGAGTGTTGGATTAGAGCTAGAGGAAGTTGTCAAGACAAGAAGAGGTTGGCTCAAGGTAAGGGGGAGTTTTTATCATATTTATAATATGTTTATTTCCTATTTTTGATAGTCTTTTTAGATCCTTATGATCAATGTGTTCCCACTTTATTATTGTGTCAAAAGGGGAAAAGTTCTTATTGTAGGAGTGTTTTGAAGAGAGAGAAGGTGAGATATATATTGCTATATTGATGGGTGTTGACATCAATGACAAAGAGGGAGATTATTGGAGAGTCATCACGGTGGTGTCATGGAGGTGTCATATTGAGTGGATGAATAGCCTTGATAGTCTATGTAATAATGATAAAGTGTGTAATGTGTTTGTTCTTATATGACAAAGTGTGCAATGTATTTGTTATTGTATGCTTGAAGGTGGCTTAGTTGATCTTCAATATTGACATAGCTTGAGAGTATCAGGGATGAGTATGGAATATTGAGCATGTGAAAAGGGTCCTATAAGATGTGATCTATGCTTTGATACCTAGTTTGTGTAAGTGGAATTTAACTAGTAGTCCATAGTTTTCATCTAGACACTTTGGGTCCAGTGGCAAAAAATCAGAGTAGACAATTTGATGACATCATCATTGTCACATGGGAGTGAGTCAAGGAGAGATGATCATATGGTTGTAATCATTATATTCCCTATTTTTTATAAACTAGATCTTAATTCATTAATCAAGGTATGGTCAAATTTATGAGGGTTCAAAGTTGACTTCTAAAACATATTTCACTATTTTCCCATATTTAGTGAAATTTGCAATATGGTGAAAAAGAGCTAAGTAAGATGTTTATGAGGTTAGCATTCACACGTGTGGATGTGAGAGGATAAAATTATCATATGGGTTTGTTCATTTTTGGACCTATTTTAATTTTGCAAATTTCTAGATCATGTGATACATTGTGTCAAAACATATGCATATGCAAAGATGGGCTCCTAGGCTGGTTGATTATGTTTTCCCATACTTGGCCAATTTTTTAGTGTGGTAGAAAGATCCAAGTGAGAATCTTGTTGACATTATATGTTGTACATGTGAAGGTGTCAATAAAAAATGATCACATGGGTTTGTTTAATTTTGAGCATAGATCATTTGTGCTAAATTTGAGTTCATGAACTAAAGCATGGTAAAATTTATGGATGATCAAAGTTGGTCTCTCACGTAGATTTGGACATGGTTAGCTTTGTGATAGAAATTTATGAGAAGGAATGTTAATGCCATTATATCTCACATGAATGAGAGTTACATGAGAATTAGGTCACATGGTTAGATTCTCCTAAGGAAGGAGATCATCTAGTCCAAATTTTAAATCATGTGGGTAGCATAAAATAATTTATTGAGTTGAATAAATGGATACTCATGCATATTTATAGGGTTCCCATACTTGGTCATTTTTTATTGAGTTAAATCTCAAGAAAGATCAATAATGCACATTAATTCCAAGGATTAGGATGTAGTGAGATGAGGACAAGTGAATGATGTTTAACATTTGAGAAAAGTTATAGGATAATGATCCAATTGTGAGCATGCATTCATATATTTTTATCAATGGTGAGTGTTGATTTTTATTGACCTTGTTAATTTGTATGGAGCACATTAAGTCAACATTTTGAGAGGACATGAGATAAGGTCAAAGTGACTATGGTTTAATATTTGATTTTGGTGGTCTATATGTTAAAGCTTAGACAAGATCTATGGTGAAAGATTGATTTTAAGCTAAGAGTCCATGAGATTCAAGCATTGTGTTTGAAGGTTAACTGTGATAGTTGTTATTCAAATATTTGAATTTTAAAATAGGGAAAATTAGAGATTTGTATTTCAATCATATCTTTTGATATAAGATGAATTTTCTCATGAAGTAAAAATAAAAGTGGTAGAGGACTTAAAAGTTCTTTTTTTAATATGGATTTTAAGATATGAAATTGAAAAAATACATAGCTATGGTTCTCCAAAGTTAATTGTATGTTCAACTATGTTCTATTAGTGATCTTAGAAGGATGCTTTAGCTTATTTTAATGTTGTATCATTGTCTCACAATGAATTATTTATTAGAGTAAGTTGTTGTTGACACAAAAGATTGCACCCTTGGCAGGAGGCCGAGCTCCTACCTTCTTCACACAATAATGGAAACTCCCCTCTTGCCTATGGGACCGGTGAAGTTGGAGGGGAGAGTCTCTAGATGAGGGCTAGCTCCCTCTGATGTATCATTTAGGCCCTGGTTTCTCCTATTGATAAAAAACAAATGTAAAAAAGGGGGGCATGAAAAGAGAGAGAGAGAGAGAGAGAGATGCTAAAAATAGAACCTAAGCCTAAAAAAGTAAAAGGTGATACACCAGAAAAGTGTGATCTACTCCACCCAAACATACACTTTCCACTGAGAACCAACTCCCATACACTTCATCTGACATGAGAAAACCTTCTGCATCAGTGAGTCAGGGGTCCATGGAGATACAGGGAGGAAATGACTACTAAAGGCATCCTGGACACACTGCAACAACCTATCCACTTCACCTATACTCCTCTAGGGACACTTCTGACATACCTGTAAAAGGAAACTCAAAATGCACTAGACATGTTGAAATCATTCTGCAAAAGCATTAATAAAATGACTTAACATAGAATCAAGGCATAAACACATACTAAATATGCAAAACTCAAAATGGAGGTAAAAAATTTTGTGTTTCAATTCAAGGTAAAATCTTGGGAGCTCTGCCTTACAAGCCCTGAGAGATTTTTGGGCAGAGTTTTGCCTTAAGGCTGAGAGTCTCCTTATTCTCAAAATAGAAGTTTACAATATATAGGAAGAAGAGGATAACTTGGTGCTTCCTAGGGAAGATTTTGGCACTCTTTTCTGCCAGTGGCCCATGTGCGTTGTGAATCTTGGGAAGAGGAAACCACTGTTATTGATGTCATTCTTCTAGAAGAGGCCTACTGGAACCATGTTGTACCATCACCAAAATTGACTTTGGCATTCAAGCATTAATGTAAGAACATGGCTACATCTCTTTTTTGTAAATAGACTATAGTTTGTCCCCTCATCAATGCCAACTAGATAAAATAGGCTACGCCACTTGTTTGGCAATAACTCACCTTCCCTTCACCACTTGAATGCTTTGTCTTTTCTACACCTTGTCTTCTTCCTACTCTTTCAGCCCTCGAGGGTGATCTTCTGGTGGGTCCCTACGTTCCTTGGGTTATTTTCATCTATGGCACTCTTTTGATTCAAAAACAAATGGCTATTTAATTGTGTAAAGTTTGACGTTCACGTGGCCGTCACCCAATGCCTAGTTTGTCTACTTAAATTTGATGGCTTTTAGGATGTCACCATCCTCGGCAAAAGTCATGTTAAACATATTTTTTGTAGCTTTTCTACTTCGCGGGCTTTTGTTTTGGGATTTTTTCCCACGAATAAAAGTCCACAAGAATTGGCTGCTCTTTATCCTTTTCTTCAAGATTTTTTACTTCTCCCTGCACTGGCGGCCTCATTAAACCATTCTCTACCCTCCACAAGGGATTTTAGACCCTCAACTATAGGACACCTTGTTGAACAACCCATTAAACTAATCATGTTGAACCAACGCGTTGAACCGATTCAACGTTGCACACTGAGCTGATTGAACCATTTGTTTTGAACTTCTCGCAAATTCCTTTTGTTGAACCTAAAATTGAACCAACACCTTGAAATAATCATTGAACTAGTTCAATGGTTCAATGCTATGTGTTGAGCCACTTGAACCAAAGCCAAAGATCTTGCTAATGAACTGATGGTGTCGAACAAATTCATTGAACTAAAAGCATTAAACCAAGTGATTAAACCAATGCGTTGAACCAATTCAATGGTTCAACGCTACATGTCGAGCATTGACCCAAATCTTTGAACCATTCACTTGAACCACTCATTGAACTAGTTCAATGATTTAATGTTATGCATCAAGCCCATTGAACTTGAGCGATGAACTTTGCGATTGAACCAGCGATTGAACCAGACCATGAACCAAAACACATTAAACAAAAATATTGAACCAACACATTGAACCAATGCATTGAATTAGTCTATTGAATTGGTTCAATGGTTCAACACTGCACACCGATGAACTGATGCTGTTAAACCAAGTGATGAACCAATGTTGAACCTGAAGCTTGATTGAACCAAGGCTTAAACTGAGGCCAATGGTTTAATGGTTCAAAGATGCCAGCCTTCCTTTTTTTTATTCAAACAAGAGCTCGAAGAAGCCTTATAAAACCTAGCACTCTCTAAACTGATCCCTCATGCACCAAAGGACTAACCTACTGAGTCTGTATAAATCCAAAACCTATAGATTCCATAGATTTATACCTACAAAGTATGTAGATTTAGACCTATAGAGTCCTTATAAATTCTACAGAGTCCATAGAAATGAACATATTCATGCAAAATCAAAAAATGAAATGGCCTATAATAGTAGGGACAAAAGGGGACTAATTTTTTGGCCTATTGGGCAAAAAATGGTCAACAAATTGGTGACTCCCAGGGGAAGCATGCCTGTTATGCTTAAAGACCAATTGCCTTGCAATCCATTAGGCATAGAGTTAGATATAGCTATGAAGAAAGGTTAGTAATAGCCCTAAATATCCAAGAATTAAAACATGAAGCTTTTGCCCCACACACAAAGGGAAACACACAAGGCTAAAAACACTACCTGTGCAAACTACACTTAGGGAAAGCAGGAAAAGAAATTGAAATAAAACTACTATATACAACAAACCAGGTACATTTTCTTCCCTCCCAGATCAAAGGGAAAATTTCTTAAGTCCCCTTCCTGACAAGAAGACTTATGGTGCCAGGTAGGTAGCTGAATGAAAAGGAGAGCTAGTGACCTACTTCTCTTGCCTACCACCTAGTTTGGCTTGTATCTGAGTGGAGATTCAAACATGCTTCCAACATATACATACTTTATTGGTTATTGGAAGCTTGCCTCTTATTGGTTCTTCAGGCTAGTGTGTCTCATCATGAAATCAATGGATGTTGGCTCATCACTATAATCCCTTGCTATGCATCATTGACTGGCTTGTTTTCTTCTACCTCATGCTCGAGTTCCATGACATGACCATCCTCCTTGATGATTTCAAAGAAAGTATCTTCATATTCACCAACTTCTTGAAGGGATAAATTTGAAAGCCTGTAGTCCCTTTGCATACTTATTTGAGTCCCAATGTTGCCTTCTCCACTCTTAGCTAACTCATAGCCCCCTTGAATAATAGTGTAACCTACCCCAATAACTTCAAATAAATCGTTCAAATCATGGTAAAGAAATTGTCCATGCCCCTCCACAATGTCTTGCAAAATGAGAAAAGGGGAAAAAAACACTTCTTCATCATCAGAGATAGAGGCAAAAGCTTGTGACTTGTCTTCTTATTCATCAAAGGGGGTACCTATGGTGAACTCCTCCTCATTTGCATCATGAAATAAGCATACTCCTCTTCAATTACTTCTTTCAAGACAAGTTCCTCCTTGAGAAGGGGTGAAGTGGAAGGCTGATGGATGAACTCATGTGGAAGAAGAGGCAATCCTTAAACTAGAATCGAATGATTCTCCTCTTTCCATTTGGTTAGCACTTCACCTATATCAGGTGTGGCCTTATAGCTCTCTTGGGGATGCATAGGTGGGGTGTGTTTAGACATGGAATGTGCCATTGGATCTGAACCATCCATCACACACTAGCTATGGAATCTCTCTCTAGATTCCAACTCTATAATCAACCTATTTATATCCTCTTGGAAGAGCCTTTCTTGGAAGTCACAATCACCATCGAGAGTAGGAGTAGCCTCATCTTCTTCCAGGTTTTGGGCAAAACCTTTCTCCTCCTCTTCCTTTCTATCCCAAGATTCCACTATTTGCTTCCAACTCATGATCTTGGGATTGGAACCTTGCTCCTGTGAGCATGTAGTAATTTTATCCTCTTTAAGGTCCTGAGCTAGTTCATGATGTTCCTTCTTCTAGCATGGAATTTGGAGATCATGTTGAAAGACTTGAGGAGGTTGGGGAGGATTTGGGAGGGTCTGCTCATGTACAAGAAGAGCTGTCTAAAAAGAGGCGTGTTGAAAAGCTAGGTGTATGGGATTGAGGGTAGGATCGATTGATGCATTGAATGAGCTAGAAAGAGTAAGTGCCATCTAATAGAAAGGATTTAGCATATAAGAGGGAGATTTCTCTAGAATAGGAGGGGGTAGACCTTGGGCCAAAATTTCTTGATTTTTGTCCCTCCACCTTACCAATATTTCATTAATATTGAAATTAGCTTATGGATTAGTGGAACGGGTGTCCTTTGGCGTTGACTCCTCTACAAGGTCTAAAAACTCCATCTCTCTCTCTAAGTAGTCTCATCTTAGCCTCTAATTCCTCAATCTGCTTAGCTAGATTATTCTCATTTTGTACCTCTTGGAGCTCATAGGAGTCATTATAGAGATGGGGAGTACATGAAGGTTACCATGAAATGCAAGAAGCTTTCTAAGAAAGGGTGGGAGGTACTTGAAAAGGATTGACTTCATTTTGTGTCTCACACTCTTGGACATTGCCTTTCTCCTCCTTGTTGTTCCATGACTCAACCACTTTATTCCAACTCAAGACATTCAGACTGGGAACCTCCTTTTGGGGTGATGGGGCCACAATGTGAGAGGGTAGTGAGGGTTTGGATTCCACTTCCCTTGCCTCCAAAATAGACTATTGCATCTAAATATTTTCCAATTCGATATGTCTATCAAGATTATCCTTAAATATAAGGTTTGTTGTTTCAGAAATCTCCTCAACATAATTGGGGAAAGGACTTTGGTAGGCTTGACTTGGCTTATAAGCAGAGGCTGTATATGACTGATATGATGCTTGGGGCAGTGAGTATGTAGGTTGATAGACTTGGTAAGGCTACCTCTCATGGAAACTTAGCTTCTCTTCCAAAGATACGATCAAACCACCCACATCCAACATCTCACTTATAAGCCTATGCCAATTGGCTCTTTCAATGAGAGTCCATTCCTTCTTAACCTGATTCAGTGCATTTCTCACTTGATGGATGACATGATCAAGAATTTCTTGGCCACATCCCCTTTTGGTGCCAATATCTATTACATATTTTTTGTATCCCAATAGTGCTCATTTGAAAGTGGAAGCAGGTTGATTGGCAAAGAGACTAGGTTGAGTGGGAGAAGTGACATATTGAGAAGACTAGGCATACAACTAATATAGCTTATGATAAGGCTGGGACTAGTCATATTGGACTTGATAAGGATCAACATAGGGCTGGTGATGATGATAGCCATGTTGGCCAAGGAAAATAGGGTCCATGGCTCTAAACTATGGGATTATACATACCAGAATATTGTTTCTTGATGGTATGGTACCATAACTACTTAACCAGTTGATTTAACTTAGATTCACCATTGGTATTAATGCAAAAGCCTCCAAAGGTTGGTTGGTTGAATAACACACCAAAATTCTTCAACTCTTTAGACAAAAATTGTCTTAGTTGGTCCCACTGGGCATGCCAAAAACTATTGACGCAAAAGATTGCACCCTTGGCAGGAGGTCGAGTTCCTGCCTTCTTCACGCAACAATGGAAACTCCCCTCTCACTTGTGGGACTAGTGAAGCTGGAGGGGAGAGTCTCTAGATGAGGGATAGCTCCCTTTGATGTATCATTTAGGCCCTAGTTTCTCCTACTGCTAATAAAAAAATGTAAAAAAGTGGGGGGATGAAGAGAGAGAGAGGGAGAGAGAGAGAGAGAGAGAGAGAGAGAGAGAGAGAGAGAGAGAGAGAGAGAGAGAGAGAGAGAGAGAGAGAGAGAGAGAGAGAGAGAGAGATGCTGAAAATAGAACCTAAGACTAAAAAAGTAAAAGGTGATACACCAAAAAAGTGTGATCTACTCCACCTGAACAACACTTTCCACTGAGAACTAGCTCCCATACACTTCATTTGACATGAGAAAACCTTCTACATTAGTGAGTCAGGGGCTCATGGAGATACAGGGAGGAAATAACTACTAGAGGCATTCTAGACACACTGCAGCAGCCTATCCACTTCACCTATACTCCTCTAGGGACACTTTTGACAGACCTATAAAAGGAAACTCAAAATGTACTAGACATGCTGAAATCATTTTCCAAAAGCATTAATAAAATGACTTAACATAGAATCAAGGCATAGACACATACTAAAGATGCAAAACTCAGAATGGAGGTAAAAAATGGTGTGTTTCAATTCAAGGTAAAATCTTGGGAGCTCTGACTTACAAGCCCTGAGAGATTTTTGGGTAGAGTTTTGCCGTAAGGCTAAGAGTCTCCTTATTCTCAAAAGAGAAGTTGGCACTTCTTGGGAAATATTTTGGCACCCTTTTTTGCTAGTGGCCCATGTGCATTTTGAATCTTGGGAAGAGGAAACCACTATTATTGATGTCATTATTATAGAAGAGGCCTACTGGAACCATGCTATACCATCACTAAAATTGACTTTGGTGTTCAAGAATTAATGTAAGAACATGGCCGTGCCTCTTTTCTACAAATAGACTGTAGTTTGTCCCCTCATCAATGCCAACCAGAGAAAATAGGTTACACCGCTCATCTGGCAATAACTCACCTTCCCTTCACCACTTGAATGTTTTGTCTTTTTGGCTCCTTGTCTTCTTCCTACTCTTTCAGCCCTCGGGGCTGATCTTCTGGTGGATTGATACATTCCTTGGGTTCTTTTCATGATTGGCACTCTTTTGATTCAAAATCAAATGGCTATTTCACTGTGTTAAGTTTGACATTCACGCGGCCCTCACCCAACAGCTAGTTCATCTACTTAAATTTGATGGCTTTCAAGACATCACCATGCTTGGCAAAGGTCATTGGGTCTTTTCTATGGCTTTTTTGCTTCATGGGCTTTTGTTTTGAGCTTTTTTCTTGTAGACAAAAGTCTACAAGAATTGGCCACTCTTTGTCCTTTTCTTTGGGCTTTTTGACTTCTCCCTACACTGGCAGCCTCTTTGAACCATTCGCTACCCTCCACAAGGGATTTTAGACCCTCTGCTATAGGACACCTCATTAAACTAACCCATTGAACTAATCACATTGAACCAACACATTGAACTAGTTCAATGGTTCAATGCTATGTGCCGAGCCGATTGAACCATTTGCTTTGAACTTCTCCCAGATTCCTTCTATTGAACCTAATGTTGAACCAATGCCTTAAACCAATCATTGAATGGGTTCAACAGTTCAACACTATGTGTTGTGCCACTTGAACCAAAGTTGAAGATCCTGCTTATGAACTGATGACATCAAACAAATTTGTTAAACTGAAAGGGTTGAACCAAGTGATTGAACCAATTCATTGAACTAGTTCAACGATTCAACACTATGCACTGAGCCCATTGAACTTGAGAGATGATCTTTGTGATTGAACCAGTGATTAAACTAGACAATGAACCAAAATGTGTTAAACTAAAAGATTAAACTGATGTGTTGAACTAATGCATTGAGCCAACACATTGAACCAGTCCGTTGAACTGGTTTAATGGTTCAACACTGCGTGCTAACGAACTGATGCTGTTAAACCAGGTGATAAACCAACATTAAACCTGAAGCTTGATTGAACTATTGATTGAACCAAGGCTTGAATTGAGGCTGATGGTTCAATGGTTTGAAGATGCCAACCTTCCTTGATTTTCTTCAAACAAGAGCTTGAAGAAGCCTTGTAAAACCCAACACTCTCTGAACTAATCCCTCATGCACCAAAGGACTAACTTGCTGAGTCTGTAGAAATCCAAAACTTGTAGATTCCATAGATTTAGACCTATAGACTCTATATATTTAGACCTGTAGAGTCCATAGAAATTCTATAGAGTCCATAGAAATGAATAGATTCATGTAAAATCAGAAAATGAAATGGCCTAGAATAGCAGGGACAGAAGGAGAATAATATTTTGGCTTGTTGGGTAAAAAATGGTCAACAACTGTATAATCCATGAGGAAGCTATTTGTGTATTTTAAAGGTCTAATCAATTTGTCTTGAGTATGAAATATTTTTAATAAGTTGACTATGTATTCATCCATAATGATTGTGTATATAAGGTCTATGTTTGAGTTGTTTGAGCATATACAAAGGCAATCTAAGTTGACTATGATCATTTTAGGATGTCCTAGGGGACATAACAAGTGGACCTATGTAATTTGAATTGGCCATGTGTTCATGTTTTGCTCAAGGGTGAGCTATATGGGTGAATAGGTCTCCATGAGACCTATAAAAGATATAAGTGCCTTGTTAAAAGGTAAAGCTACTTAAGGGTGACCCATAGATGTTATGGCCAACCTATGAATATTATATTGAGCCTTATATTCATATGATATATATACATTAAGGGTTAAGACATGCCTAATGGCTGACAAAGATGGTATTGATCAAGATTATTCTATAAATTATAGAACCAAAGTTGTTGGGTTATAGATTTTGTGTGAGAGATTAAGGAGTGAATTGCAAGATACTTGTCTGTGTGTTGTGGAGAGAAGGAAGGGTAGAGTGACTTGAGGATGAGTTAAAGAGTATATCAATTTGAATATTATTTATATGACCTATTGATCATAATATTGGGAGAATTGTGCACTTTTTGTTTGAGTGTGAGCAAAAGTGAAGTGTGATAAGTTGAGGTCCATCATCAGATGTTGTTGACAATAGTTTAGAGGTGGAAGTTTTTATAAGGTGTTGTTGTTGAAGCTCAACATATAAGGTTTTTGTAGCCTTCTTGTAAGGTAAAACTTGCTAAAAGGTCTAGTTATTGTTGAAGCTCAGCTAGATAGTTGTGGTTGCACCTTGTGGGATTAGTGTCTTAGTAAACAAGGATTGTAGTTCTTTATTTGGTGGTAACTAGTCTAAATTGAATCTTGTTATATAGGAAAGTATTCCAATTTTAGGTTCCAATGGGTTTTATTCCCCGAGGGTTTCCCATGTATGTCATGTATTATGTGATTGATCTTGTATTGTCTCTTTTTCTTATTGCTTTGAATGATATGTTTGATTTACGAATGCTTATGGTAACTGGTTAATTAATTGTAAAGACAATAATTGAATTTTGGATTATTTAGGCTCTCTAATTCACCCCTAGTGATTTTACCTCTAACATATTTATCATAACTCAATATTTTAATTCATAATATTTATTTATATGAGTTTTCAATTAATTTACATGTTTTAAAATAGTGTTATTCATCCTTATGTATAATTTATAATACCCTCTAAGCCTCATCAAAAACCTTGAAAAAGGGTCAAACATTTGGTGAGCTTGATCTCCATGTCTTCTCATGAAAATAATAAATTTCTAAGGTTTTTTAATATTCTATGTTTTCTACTTACTATATTTATTCCCTTTTCTATGTTTTCTATGTAACCTAGGCATAGTCTTAGATTATGTGGTATTCCTATTGACCATCTTGAACTACCCCTTGGGTCACCTCAAATGTCCCAAGGTAATACCATGTTATAATTATGTTAAAAATGAAAGTGACAATAATTAGTTTATGTTATATATATGAACTATATAGAATATCAATCTTATACACTTAGAAAATTTAGACCTTTGTTGTTCCTCTCAATTTTATACCTTTTCTTCTTCTGTAAGTTTTGTATCTTCTCTCTCTTATACCCCTTAGCCTATCTCTTAGTTTGGTCAGTCTTATGTTGATGAACTAGGACTTATAAATTGCATAGATTAATTAAAACTTCTTTATCATATGCCTCTACAAGTTTTAAGCGTATACATACTTTACGTATGCCTATATACCTGCATCCCAAATAGACAACTACATTGATGTAGGTGTTTTATTCTAATGCAAGTGTCTATCACACTAAAGTCATCTAATTTATAAATAAAATGTGCCCTAATGGTCAACCTAAATGTTATTATGTGAAATATTATCTAAGGGGATTTATATAAATATAAGATCAACCCCCATTCATTTCTCATGTAACACAAACCTAGATTCATACCAAAGATCATTCAAAGCACATTCAATTGAGTAAATATTATTTATTTTCTCATATTTTGATATCAATCATAGGAATATCACTGTTAAGAATTAAAAAATTTAAACTAGATTTAATATGACCATAAATTAGACCTAAATTATGCAATAACATGCATCATAAAAACATTCCTTAAATCAAAGTTATTATGAAAGAAAAAATGGAGAGAAAAAGATAAAAACATACATAACATAGATCTATTATGGTTCACCCAATGTGGACTACATCCACTAAGAAAGTTCTCAAATAAAAAAGTAATCTAAAACAAGATTACAATGAACTCTCACAGAGAGAAAAGGGTCCTATAGAAAACACTACACAAAAAGTTTCACTTTCACCTACACCTGCACAATGATATATCTCACAAGCTACTATACCACACCCTCTAATAAACACCTACACTTTACAAAACATCTACACTTTGACTCTGATCCTCAAATCCAAACCCTACAAATAAACCATCAACCTCTAAAGGCCACACCACACCCTATATATATAGAAAATGAATGAAAATCCATAAAAGGAGGATAAATTTGCAATGCTTATCCAAGATAAGCATTATCCAACATGTGATAAACCTCCTCCACCTAAGAAAGCTTATCCAAAATCTCATCCATGAAGGAACACACCAAGATTGGGTCTCCACCTTCGAAGGGCATATTTACCAAAACCATGTGATCATAACTAACTCTTTGAAATAAGGAATGCAACACATTTTCTATGGAACAACCAACTCCCTTAGAATAGGGAAGTCAACATGGAAAATAGACATCTAACAACTAATTCCATAAAACATGGAAACATATAAATTACATAAAATAAGTAATATTCCACTCACATGTGAAGTGAGGTTCCATAGAAGGTGGAGTGGGGAAAAATGCACCCCCCACATTTGTGGAGATCTCTAGGCCCCCATAATACACTCCTAAGGTCATGTGATATCCCTAAAGGGATCCACACTCAATAATATTCCACATGGAGACCATTTCTTCTGAATATAATCTATCACTACTCCATGACCACTAAGGCCAACCAAATCGAAACATAGTCTCAACTTGTCCAATGTGACCACCTTGGTCATCATATCCAAAGGATTCTTACTGGTATGAATCTTCTCTAACTTCACCAAGTTCTCCTCCAAAGCTATTCCAATGAAGTGATAATTTAAATAAATGTGTTTCATCCTTGAGTAGAAAGTGAAGTTCTTTGCCAAATGAATAACACTCTAACTATCACTTTGTAGTCTCCCAACCTCCTATTCATGCCCCATCTCTTGAAACAAATTTTGTAACCAAATCATCTCCTTACTAGCCTTCATGGTAGAAACATAATCTACCTCTATGGTTGACAAAGCCATAACCTTCTATATCTTTAAAATCCAACTAATTGTTGTATCTCCAATAGTAAATATATAACCTATCTTACTCCTCCTACTATCAATATCCCCTACCATATCCAAGTCCAAATAACCATGCAAATTGGTATCTGATCCACCATAACATAATTTAAAATCCATGTTTCCTCTCAAACACTGAAGAATCCATTTAACTACATGCCAATGCTCATAACCTAGATCACTCATATACCTGCTCATAACTCCCACTGGTTGGGAAATATTTGACCTAGTACAAACCATGGAATACATCAAGCTACCAAATTTTGATGAGTAAGGTACCTTGGACATTTTAATATTTTTATCTTCCATCTTGGGATACTACTCTTTTGATAATATAAAGCGACCTACCAAAGGAGTACTAATATATTTAACATCTAATATGCTAAACCTTTCCAAGAATTTTGTCACATTCTCAGATTGGGATAAGATCAACTTCATTTTCTTCCCGTCATGAGAAATCCTCATACCAAGGATTTGCTTTGTATCACCAAAATCCTTCATAGAAAATGAGTCACTAAGTTATTTATTGAGCATATGAATATGCTTTGTTTTCTTTCCTAAAACTAATATGTCATCCACATACAAGTATAAAATAATAAAGGAACCATCATCAAAAAATTTGATGTACACATAATGGTTAGAATTATACCTTTGATATTCTTGTTCCAACATTAAAATAATCTAATTTTTTATACCATTGTCATGGAGCTTATTTTAGGACATACATGCTCTTTTTTTCTCTACACACATAGTTCTCCTTCCCTTTCACCTCGCATCCTTGTGGTTGCTTCATATACAACTCTTCATCCAAATCACCATGAAGAAAAGGAATTTTCATATATAACTATTCGAAGTGCAAATCTTCAACTACAACTAAACTAAGAATAGTGCTAATAGAAGTCATTTATACAATATGAGAGAAAATGTCATCAAAAGCAATACTTGATCTTAGTGTAAACCCCTTAACCACCATCTTGGAATTATACATTTTTATCCCTTCATCCTCTTCTTTTATCTTGAAGATCCACTTTTTTGGAATTGCACTCTTACCCTTGGGTAGCCTTACCAAATCCCACATTTGGCTCTCCATGAGAAATCTATGTTCCTCATCCATGGATTTCTCTCACTTAAATTTGGCATTTACCCACATTACTTCCTCATAACACTTTAGTTATCCATTATTAGTGAGTAATAAATAATTACAACAAGGATAAAAACATTTAGGTGCTCTTCTTACCCTAGAAGATCTTCTTACCATAGGAGTTTGGGGTCTTTATGTAGAAGGTTCTTGAAGTAGATAATTAGATACTTTTCCATCTACAATGTCATCTAAAATTGTGTACTCTTTCTATTACTATTCCTATTCCTATAACCGATCCTTATACATGACTTTTTCATTCAAGACTACATCTCTAGATTGAAATATTTTATTATTTTTAATGTTCCATAAATGAAAACCAAGTTCATCCTCACCATAAAAAACAAATGTGCATTTCTCTATTTTAGCCTCTAACTTGGTCCTATTCTCTTTCTTAATGAGAGCAAAAGCCTCACATCCAAAGACTCTAAGAAAAGAATAATCAAAATTCTTACCAAACCAAGTTTGTTCAATAATTCCTCCATCTAAAAGCATAGAAGGTCCTCTATTAATTAGATATACTACTGTGTTAATTACTTCTACCCAAAACTATAAAGCTAACCCTACATGTAACCTCATACTCTTAGCATGTTCCATTGTTTTTTTGTTCATCCTTTCAGATACCCCATTCTATTGTGGAGTTCTTAGAACCATGCTTTGCCTAAAAATTCCATTTTTAAAATAATAATCAAATAAAACATTACTACAATACTCACCTCCATTATCTGATCTAAGACATTTCAATTTAAGACTTGTTTCATTCTTAACCAAGGCTTTCCACTTATTAAAAGTTTGCAATACATCAAATTTAATTTTAATGAAATAAACCCAAGATTTTCTAGTTACATCATGAATATAAATAACATCATAATTGGATCCACTAATAAAAGATACCTCATTGTTCCCCATACATCTGAGTGTATGAGCTCTATCTTGTGATCTTTCTTTATAGGTACAACCTTTAGGAATTTAACCCACTTTTGTTTCTCATACACATAATTCTCACAAAAGTTTATAGTTATATATTTCAATCTAGGCAACTTGTCTTTTAACATCTGCATGCCTTTAAGGCTCATATGACTGATCCTATAGTGCCACATAATTTCATCTCCATCTGTAACAACTAAATCAATACAATCGACACTACTAGTCAAATATAAAGTACCAACTTTCTTACCTCTTGAAATCATAAGAGCACCTTTGGTAACTTTCCAAGAATCTATAGTAAACAATACTAAACATCCCTCACTACCCAATTACCCCACTAAACTAAATTCCATCTCAACATAAGCATGTGTCTAAGATCCCTAAGGATCTATATGTTTCCATTTTACATCTTAACCTAAACACAACCTTTCCCTACTATCTCAAATGGTTCATCATCACGAAGATAAACATGTCCTAAATTTTCTTGAACATAATTAGTAAAATAATACCTATGTGGAGTGGCATGAAAAGAAGCCCCTGAATCTAATACCCAAGACTTAGAAAAACCATCCATAGAAATAATTAAGGCATCTTGACATGATTTACTTTATGTCACATTTACCTCACTCATTTCCTCTTTGTTGGTAGTCTTATCTCGAAGTGACCAACAATCCTTCTTGAAGTGTCCACTCTTCCCATAATGATAACATATCATCTTGGATCTAGATTTGAACTTAGATCTACCTTTTAACTTTCCACAATTGCCTTTTCTCTTATCCTTTTGCCTACCTCTAGTATCATTATAAAAATAATTAAATAAATATGATTCAATAGTGTTTTTCCTTTGCATTTCATCGCTAAGGATCACACCTATAACATCCTCAAAATTCAAGCTTCCTTTTGTAGGGACTACCTTACTCATAGCCATAACCAAAGTATCCCAACTATCTGGCAAAGAACAAAAAAATTAGCAAAGCTATAACTTCATCATCAAAAATAATTATAATATAAGTGAGCATACTTACAACTATATTAAAATTATTTGGATTATTAGCAATAGAACCATTCTCAGACATCATGTTAAACAATATTCTCATAAAAAAATGTTATTAGAAGTAGAGAATTTCTCATATAACTTTCCAAGTTTATCCATGAGATCATTTGTGGTTTTCTCATTAGAAATATTAAATGCAATAGAAGATGCAAGGCATAACCGTATGGCTCCCAATTCCTTCCTATCAAGTAATGACCAATCTACATCAATCATACTTATAGGTTATTCTACTTTTCCCTCTAAGGGGAGATGTATCTCCTTCTGATATAGGTGATATTCCATCTACATTTTCCACAAAAAAAAATGTGTACCATAAAAATTCTCAACCCTAAATTTTATCTAATCTCCTATATCTCCCACTCAATCTAATATCCTTCCTGTGATTTACCACTTCAACAAAACACACAACCAATGGCTCTAATACCAGTTATTAGGAATTAAAAACTTTAAACTAGATTTAATATGACCATAAATCAGATCTAAATTATGGAATAGCGTGCATCATAGAAACATTCCTCAAATCATAGTTATTATGAAAGCATAAATGGAGAGAAAAAGATAAAAACACACATAACATAGATCTACCTTGGTTCACCCAATGTGGGCTACATCCACCAATAAAGTTATCAAATAAAACATTGATCTAAAATAAGATTAAAATTAACTCTCATAGAGATAGAAAAATCTCCTATAGCAAATGTTGCACAAAAATTTGTACTTTCTCCTACACCTGCACAATGTGTTATCTCACAAGATGTTATACCACACCCTATAATAAACACATGCACTTTGTAAAACATTTTTACTTTGAATTTGATCCTCAAAGCCATACCCTAAAAATAAGCCATCAACCTCTAAATGCCACACCACAATTTGTATATATATAAAATGAAGTAAATTCCATAAAAAGAGGAGAAATATTCCACATCTAAAGGTCTAAAGTATTGAAGAAGAAACTCAAGATCTATTTTTTCCAAGTTATAAGCTAGGTCACTATTATACTTTCTTATCACACATTGCATGATTCACACACAAGCTAGTATATAAGGGAGAACTACATAATTTTGAGGCCATATTCATAGTATTGACTATGTAGCAATCACTAATTGATAAAGGGATGTCTAGGATGGATCAAAACCATGTGCCCATTAACTTATTTTTCCCATAGCCACTATAAAGATGAATAAATAGGATTTTAATATTTTGACAAGGAACAATAATTGATGACCTAGATTTGAATACACTAGAATGAATGTGACAACAAACCTATAAGCATACAAGTGATTACATCTTGTTTTCCATACTAGACACATGCATATGATCTAGACACTAGCATTGACATAACTATCCCAAGATTATGAAAGTATTTATGGCTATAGTGGTTCTTAGTTTAGAACTTGGAAACTATTATAGAATATCCTTCTATTCTACTTCATGCATGTTTTAGATCCAAATTTTTATTAACATAATAACATGTTAAATATTTTATTTCATTATCATTTCAATATCTACCATATCTATACTTTCCTTTTTTAGCTTGTCATAGTAAAATAAACTCATATATGTTCGATCTAAGTTTTATAACTAATTGTTCTATTATATATTTGTTTATCACCCTTATACTTATTCATTTATATAGCCTTAACCCCATATACTCACATATTAGGATCCTCATCTAATTTATGGATAAATATTTAGTAAACTCGAGAAATCAAAGTCCTAATTGACCTAGGCTCTTTAGTTTTCTCTCTATTTTCTAATTTAGGATTAATGCAATTTTTTAAATTATAAATGTTATTATCATGATTCATTTATCCTTATCATTTATATGTATTTCTTATCTAATTCTGATATCAATTTTTACAAAATTTGAAATGGATACAAAGGAGCATCTTCCTTCTCCTAACCCTAAGGAGTATGATAACGATCACCCTCTAACTAGGTCCATGTTATCAATATTTCAAGGGTAAGGTGCATGGTGTATGTATGAATGTTCAATTTTAAGTACTTATGGTTTGTAATTATTAGTCCCTAAGAGATAAAATCACTAGTATAAGAAAGTTAATCAAAGAATTAAAAATTCATATTACACTCTTATAAAATCCAACACATGGTATTGTTAATTATGTGTTTGCATCCTTATTTACCAATGTTATGCCAAACACAATTTCACATCTAAATGGAAAGAAAAAATATAATACACCCAAAATAAGTGATTCTAAAAGTGACTAGAAGTCTACTAAGAGACCACATGAAACCCTAAAAGAAATGATTTGATACAAAGTGCTCAAACCACCTCCTCCACAACCTATAATGAGATTGAAATACTATTGTGTATATCATAGAATGCATGGGGATCATAAATATTATTTTTTTGCATTGAAGAACAAAATAAAAAGACACAAAGGTAGTAATAATAATATCATTGATACATTAACCAATAAAACCACTCACATTATGAGTACTTATCTAAAACACATGTACCAAAACAACAAATGTGGGTACCAAAATATAATTGAAAGCAAGAGAAGGGTAAAAATAATGAATATGTAGAGAAAATACAACTACAAAAGGTTTCCAAAGTTCTAAATGATATACAATTACCAAATTAACCAATTATATCAAAACTACCAAAAATTAAACCATGTGAACTCCCTTTGTTTGTCAATACAGAATAACAAAAGGTAAAAAATTCAAAGGATTATGATAGTGGTGATACACTTCTTAATACTAATTTGGTAGATGAATAGTTCAATAAACCATATTCTAATCCTCTTTATAATTTACCACATAATATATTTATATCTATAAGCCCTGGTACATATCAGTTGAATCCATTACCAATAATTATAAAACTAACCACATATAAAATCAAGGTAAACCATATCACTAAGGATGTCAATAAGCTATTCACATCTAATGGGCATATCGATACAAATAATGGCATACCAAAAACAAACACAATAATATGGTATAGTTACTTATTAATATATAAAAACTCAAAATGATACATCAAAAGTTTAAGATTAGCCTAGTTTATATCATTGCATCAATGATTATGATTCTAATGATACTATAAAGTTGTATGATCCTAAAAATATTGATTATGATTAATATGACTATGATACACATGATATAGAGCCTTAACAGAAATGTCTCCTTGATGAGTAAACTCGATCTTGGTATAAATTTTATTTATACATGTCTTATTTGAAAAACATTTTCACATACTTTAAAAATACCAAAAAAGAAATAAAACATTCAAAAATCTAAAATTAGTATTGGCATTTGTATATTATAGTGGATCCTTGGCGTTTATGTTTTTAGTTCCATGCTGATGGATAACATATCATTTAATTCTATAAACATGTGTGTTTCATGATTCTATTTGAGTGTAATATAAGAATACACAGATACATTATTTATAAACTTATGTATGTTAGACCTTCCTATATGCAATCAAAAATGCATCATGTCTATAAATCAATCCTAAATTGGAGAAGATAGATCATGCCATATACTTCCAATTGGAGACACATTTGTTAAGTGAGAACATGATCAATATGGGGATTACCTAGACTCATTTAAGATATATCTTACCACAATATACCATGATATGGAGGGTTCCAAAGCCTCCAACCAATCACAATCACATAATAACCCTAAGGGGGTCATGTCTTTTGATATCTCACTACACTAATAAAAATTAAAGAAAATCTAATATAATGCTTACCAAAGCTTGTGGCACAAAGTAGGGGATAGAAAATAAATGTAAACATGCATAAGAGGCATATACTCATGTCAATGTATATGGAATAAAATTATAAATTCATATCTATCTACTCTTATAGAGGAACAAAATTAGGAATACTTACCTTTGAGGATGAACCTATTGATCCTTAATATCTCCCTTGGCCAAGGTACTTTGTAAGTGGTTGTTGTGGTATATAAGGATGACAAGGATAACTTAGCTCTAGGATACACAACCTATCAATGTATCTAAAAGACTTATCCACAAGACAAGATTTGTATCTCTAAAGAAAGTATGGAAATCTAAGTTTTCTCCTCAAGTATAATGGTTGATAAGTAGATGCACAATATATATTACTTATTTTTATCTTTTCTTAATAATGGAAAGATGAACTTGTATATATAGGCATAATTGAATCTAAACCCTTCCAAAAATCTTGAATGACAAGGCCTACCTATTCAACCTAGCATAATTTCATATAATAATTCACTAGGTCATGAGCTAAGTTGATCAAGAGCCAATCTAGTTCTTAAGTGAAAATCACCCAAAATTGTACAGGGTTAACCTAGTCGGCCTAGTACAGATAACTAAACAAAGGGGATTAAAATGAGGAAAAGAAGGTTAAAATGTGTGAAATGAAAAGATAATTTACAATAAAGAAGAATAAGCTTATAGATAATGTTTTTAGGAAATAAGTGTGTGGATAAAAAGTGTAAAAATGGACAACAATCTTGTGAAGCACCAATGATCTACCCACCCCTTTCTTGGTGCACTCCTTAAGGCACACACTCAGAGATATTAAGACTTGATGGGTTCCTAAAAGCTATAAAGTGTTAGTAATTTATAATATTTGTAAAATATTATGTGTATATATATGCCCCACTTGAAGCTCATCATGTGTCACTTGAGTGTAACATGAGATGGTGCTTTAGGAACAGAACACAATAACACATAACATTAATGCTAAGTAAAATATATTAAGGAGAAAATAATATAAATGAAAAGATAGAATTTAAAAACACATACCTTTACTTACCTTAGTGTTGTATATAAATAAGTATACTGGAAGAGAAGTGAAGGAATCTAATATGAAGAACATTAGGTGAACCTATAGAAGCTAGTGCAAAAAATAGCCAAAAATTAAAAAAATTTGAAGATAAGCATATATTAATGGAAAACATTCTCTACATCATAGTGATTTTATAACATTTTAATATTCAAAAAATGGATTAATATAAACAAAGATATAGGAAAAATAAGGAATCTAATGAAAAATATTTGAAAGGTTTAATATTTTGGAAAAGTAAGTTTAAATAAGGTCAGAGGGAAATTTTTTGGTATTTTTGACTTGTGAAGGAGAGAAAAAGATCCCAAAGAGACAAAGTGATATAATTTGGCAAGGAGACAATAGTCTAGATTAGAGAGGCCCCTAACATTAGTAGTGAGTGCAACACAGGTAAGTAACTGAGAATCTCAAGCTAGGTTTTGAATATTTTATTGAATTTAAGTTTTTTTTAGAAATTTGTAATTTAGAGAATTTATAGACATTAGAATGAACCCAAAATTGATGATAAGGATAGGAAAAACCATTTAGGGAAATGGGTTGGAAGTGTTTATGGAAATAACTATTGAAAGGTAGTTATTTCTCAAAATGTAAGGGGTCAGTAGGTAAAAATAACTAGGTCAACCCAATCAACCTAGTAGGCTAAAAATTGGTAAAATCCACACTGCCAACCTAGTAGGTGTGTGTTGACATAGTGTGTTTTATAGACTACCAACTTTGTAAATTATTTTTGACCTAGTACAAAAATCCACTCTAACAACTTAATACCAGGAGGGGAAAAATAGAGGGGTTGACTTAGTTTGCTAAGTTAATAAAGTTAAAATAAGGAAACTTTGGTCAAATTAGTGTTTGACCAAGAGACCAAAATAGTGTTATAACAGCTCAAAATGAAAAAGTGAGGGATAAAATGGTTGAGTAGGATAATAATAGGTCCAATTGATTAGAGTGAACAAATTAAATAAATGTAGTCTTGCTTTTTATCAAAATGTCAAAATAATGTATTTTGATTATAAATGACTTGAAGGGTCTAATACATCTATTTTTGTTTTATGGTTATAAATATTGTTTATATTTTGATTCTTAGTGGATGCATCATGGCTTCTAGACTTATTGGATTGCTTTTCTATTGAGGATAGAGTTAGATTTATCTCATTAGGCCTAGGAGGCATAATAGACATGTGTATGATTCCTTTGAGTTAAAATTTTTTAGTCATATTCCTAAGAGCCTAGGAATAGTTGACTAACACATTTAGTTGGGAGGTGGATGGGCATATCATAGAGGTGGGTATCATTTTAAAAGATGTGCATGACATTTTGGGACTACCCATAGTAGGTACACTCATGGTCACATGAGTGTTAGATTGTCAAGAGGAAAATAGAGCCCTAGCCATATGGGCAATGGGCTTAGAGAGGATATACCTCATAGATTATTGATATCAAAAGGTTATGATAGGAATTATGATAGCATGGGTGTTGTGTCATAAGTCATATGGTAAGGCACCACTATTTTTGATATACTTGAGTTAGATGATATTAGAGCAGAGGGTGTTGTATGATTTAGGATCTATCATCTAGGTACATCTTGTACATGACATGCATGGAGTGTTATCTAGAGGGTATAAGTTTATGGGACCAATTATATTATTGATGTCATGGATATATGGGAGGTTACCTATGTATCATCTAGTTGGGTTTCCCTATATGATCAATGATAGGTTACCTTAGGTATAGAGATGGAGATATGACCAAGTAGCATAGGTCATGCCTCATGTGCCAACACTACAAATGGTGAGATGATCAAATATTTTATGGCAACATTATTGGCACATCAATATGATATGGCCTAGCTAGGAGAATGTGATACCAACTTTAACATGGATATAGGTGATAGGGCACTATACCTGATGGATGATATTACATCAAGTGACACATGTATTAGGATAGATAAGATAGCTTAACCCTGTAGCATTAATAGTGGTGCATATGTTTTGGTCTTGACATGTGAGAGAGCTAAGGGGAAAGGAATACTAAGGCCTCTAGTTTCTAGGTCAAAGCTCAAACCACATCATGAGAGACTATGGACTGGTTGATCATGATAGGCAACAGAGTAAGATGAGATGGATGTAAAGGCAGGAGTACCATAGGCACCACTACCAACTCCATAGTATGAGGAGTAGTGATCACCATGGATATGACATTGATAGAGGTAACAAGACTAGGAGAGAGAGGAGACTATCGTCATCCCAAATGACTCATCAAGTGGGCTAGGTTAGAGTTATATGATAGAGAGACCATTCAAGTGTAGCATAATATGGGCACAAGTGATGACTTTAGGATTTTTTTGGGTAGTGACCAATGGATGAAGTTCTTGGAAGATGCATGGATGGGGAGACCTTGACTTAGCAATCATGCATATGGTGATATGGCGGTAGGAAACACAAAACTAGGTAAAACAAGTGATGGTTAAATTTTTATTTAAGTTATTTGATATAGCATAGAGATAGATATATTTTGAGATATATCAATGATTTAATATCTATCTGGTTTGATTTTTACAAGTGTTTTAGAGTATGAGGAGACTAAATTGGGGTACCTAGTGAGGGGAACACTCCATGATATCTTATATGAGATGTTGACATCATATGACCTGACCATATTAGAAGATCCAATGGTACCATCTACCCCAACTCAAATGACCATGTTTAGACTAGCAAGAGAGGCTACAAGGTGGTTGTGAGTGTATAGAGAGGGGATGTAGCCACCTTTATGGCTAGATAAAGGAGATTAATGGGCATGGTAGGCCCTTGATGAGGATAGTGCTACACATATAACTACCATTACACATATGAGATAAGTACATGCCTAGGAGAGAATAACACAATTAACAACCCTAACCTAGTTGGCATACGTACAAGATTAGGTGGCTCATTTATAGGGGTAGGTATTAGGACTGAGATCTTAGATAGCCTTATAATTTTCTATTTAGAGGATTTAGATTGAGGTATATACGGGTAGTATGGCTAGGCCATGAGATGGTAAGGATGGGGCCCAACCATAGAGATAGAGATTTGTATATAGTTATATTATGTATTAAAACTCATGATGTATATATATGGATCTTTTAGCATTTGGATGATGATTTTATGTATTTTCATTATGGTTATGGTTGTTGATGCTTGGATATTTTTATTTTTAGCATATGTATTTATATTTTGTTGTATATGCTATGGGAAATACATAAATTGTGGTTTCTTTTATAGAATTATGTAAGACACATGCATGGTTAAAAATAAATAGGACAAAAGACATGGGAAAATATAATCAATCAAAAAATTTAATACACATTATTTCAATTTTGGAAATGTGTAATTACAAGAAAATGACTAAGTATAAAGATTCAAAAAGGTGGTAAACAAGATGGTAAAAAAGTTTTGTTTTTAAACTAAGTGAAATATTGGCACCAAATTAAAATAACTAGAATCACACTAAATCACATTGAGAAGTATAAAAATAATATAATAAAATGGAAGTCATATAAAAGGACAAAAAATGGTATAAAAATAAATCAATTAAGTCATTTAAAAGTAATGTAATAAAATGGAAGTCATATAAAAGGACAAAAAATGGTATAAAAACAAATCAATTAAGTCATTCAATCATACTAAATTGCGTGGGGAAGTATCAGAGAAAAATAAAATTGGAAAAATTTGGTCTTAAATTTATCACACTAATTCAAGCTAGGAAGTATGATAAATTCAATAAATGGTTGGATTCTCACATTTAATCATAAAATATGAAAATAAAAGTTAAAGAGAAATGAATTAAGCATAAAACATACTAAATCAAGCTAGGAAGCATGTCAATGATGTTTAAATTCATAATCAACCACATTTTATCTCATATTTGACACATGTAATTAAGATTATGACTTGGATTATTGGAAAATTTTGTGAGGAAGGCCAAGTCATATCCATGGTCTTACAATGCAACTTACAAAGGGAACACCAATGAGGTAGAATAAATTTGAAAATCTCATAATAATGGATGTTGGTAATAAGAATATGAAACTATGGTAATTTTTAAGGAAGGATACGTCATATCCATGGTCTTACAATGCAACTCACACATGGAATCCATAGGGGACTGACCAATGAACAAAACAATATTTCTTAAGAATAAATATGAGGAATGTGTGGAGTGAATAAGGGAATGTAAAAATCATAACTTATTACATCTTATGACAAGATGTTAGGAGACAAGATGCATACTAAGGACATGAGAATACATTAAGTGACTAGTGACCATCAATTTACAAAGGAAACTTGTTCTCTATAAACATGAAGCTATGTAGGAAAATAAGCATGATACTATTATCAACTCATAAAGGTAGATTGGTAAAAAAAATTAAAATGGGCCTACCTTTCCATGGCATGTTTGTCATTCCTCAGAACCCCTTAAAGAGTCATTGGTCTATTATAAATATTGGGTACTTGTATGAGAAATTAGGTAGCACTAAAAGATTTTTCTATTCTCCTTTTCTAATTTACTAGCCTACCACACCCAAATGGATCTCAGCTCTATTTTGAGGCCAACTATGGAGTTTGATTTTCAACTAGAAGAAGGAGATGTGATTTAAATCATGTCTTTTGGTGTGATTGGACTTTTAAGAATTTTGAAATGTTTTTTCCTTTTATATCATTATATTTTGCTAAATGGTTTGGATTCTAAATTTTATTAACACTTTTTAAGATTTCTCCTCCATATGGACTTGGAATGACCAATCATGAGAGATAGAGTGATACACATGAATGAGATTTAGGCTTAGTCTAAAGGAGGATAAGTGACCAAAGATAAAATTGACTAGAACACTTAGGCTTGATAATGAACCAACATAGTATCTCAACTCTCAACCATGTATATGCTTAGTTTGATAAAAGGGAATAAAGGGAAAAAGGAAATCCAAAGTGGACTGGTGAAAAGAGAGTTTAATGAGATTAATTATTTTCTAACCGATCACATGGTAAATAAGGAGTGACTAAAGGGAACAAGGTGTGTATAACCAAGTCACAATGAGAATTATCCATGTATATAGAGATAAGAAAGAAAATAATCATGAATAGATAACAAGTAGGTTTATATTAAATAAAATAAATAATAAAAAGAAATCAATGATAAAGAAAACATTTATAAACAAACATAAATGACAATATAAACAATATCAAGGGATAAAGCAAAAGTCACCATGTAAGATAAATAAGAATTATACACAATGTTAAATGATATAACAAATAGATAAAGATAATATTGGAGAACACATCCAATCCCAAATGAAAATGTTAAAAAACATGTATGTGTTCATAATTACTAAGAGATTTTCCCACACACATTATCCAGAACATCTGATAGATTTATATGAAGTTGGATGCAAAATGTAGCTAATGTTTCATCTATCTTTAGTGAAATATAGGAAAATACTTCACATCTAATATCCTCAATATAAAAGTTAGGAATGATTGATGGATTATGTTGAGGAGGGATATTAGGTAAGGGATGATCATAAGAATTCATGGGAACAAAATTTATAGGATATGAAGGAATCACTAGTAGGGAAGGATCCACAAGTGAGGGAAGGTCCATGGGTAAAGGATTCATAGGTGGAGGAACAAAAGGTGATGAAGGGACAAAAAGAGGGGATGGAACCATATGATATGAAAGCATGGGAGAATAATGGGGAGCCTTATGGAATGAATGGTATAAGTTATGGGAATATCTATAAGGTGATCTTTTAAGATGTTACTAAAGGATGTGATAATGATAAAGGTTTTTATATGTCTAAGAGGACTAGGTATATGTTTAAGTAATTTAATTGAGAATAAAGGTTTGTTAAAATTGATGTTATTAGGTGAAGATAAATGATGATGGGTGAATTACTGGTAACGGGGATTTTATTCCAAAGTTTGGTTAGGAACAACTTGAATAATGTGAATGGTATCATAAGAGTCAATGACACCATAATTGGTAGCATTACAAGTTTTGTTTTTAAGTAAAATATGAGTACTCATAGAAGGTTATTTTTGCTCAAATTGATGCATAAGGAAATATTGATATTTAGATTGGTTAATAGCCTCCTCCAAAGTATGTGGAGATAGAGTATAGACTCGATATTGCAACTTTGGAAAAAGAGAACTGGTAAAGAGATGGAAAAGGTTATCATCGGCCATATTATGTTCATATTTGTTGGACAATGTTTTCCACCTAAAAAAATATTTGGAAGTTTCATTTTCAAGTTGTTTACAATTTATAGAGTGGGCCAACATATTCTTGAGAAGATCACTAGTTTAGAACTCTTAGATTAGATCATTTACTAAATCTTCCAAACTATTAATAGAATGAGTTTGAATTTGGTTTTACCAATCTAAAGAATGGCCCATGAGAGTTTAGCTAATAACTTGGTAGAGAAAAAGGTGTTTAATTTGACCCAATCTTTATAGATTTACAAATGTTTTGATATGAAGAGTAGGATTAGTTGACCCATTATAAGAAATGGTAGGGGTGATACCTCCTATATGAATATTATCAATTTGAGTGGTAAGAGGTTAATTTTGAAGATGTTTAATTGTCTTGTTGACAAGGAGAGGTTGAGGAATGAGATTCCATGGGAATATCTATGAGGAGGGGAATTTTTTATTATGCATGCCCCAAGGCATTGGTTGAGGGTGGTTTTGAAGATGGATAAGGTGATTTTTCATTCTCATGCTTTGATTTGTATTATGAGATTGAAAAGTATTCATTTCATTAAGTGTTTAAAATAAGAGTTGATGGGTTTGATTGACGTTTTTAACATTACTTGATGCATTAGAGTTGGAATTAGTGGCTTGGGTACCACTATTGGTGTTGATAGGAGCTTGAGAGGAACTATTAGAATGTGAGGCTCGAGTGGAAAAATTTTCTTGTTTGGTAAACGATGAACTAGTGAATGGGTGATAAGAGGAATCACTAGAAGCATGATTACCTTGGGTAAAAAATGATGCACTAGTGGAATATTTAAGGAGAGTGGGTCTTGGGAGAGGCCCAATAGATGTAGAACCTACCATGTTAGTAGATATACTAGGCATGGAGGTAGAAGAAGTTAAAGAAGAAGAGGTGATGGTATGAGAAGGGGTCATAATAGAGGGAAGAGGTTGAGAATCAAAGAAACTATTACACCCAAATACTTGTGAGAATGTGAGAGAAGGTGAATGAGGCTCTTCAACATGACCACTAATCATGAGTTTTTAAATGGTAGATGGATCCTTTCATCGATGTTAAGGAAATTTGGAGATAAATAAGACCATTTAATAGGTATACTCTAATTTGGGTTGAGCTTCAAGTGAGAAGAGAGGATTACGGTGTAAAGAGGAATGAGGAGGTGCCCCATAGTTCATTGTATGAGTTCCTATATGAACATTACTCTCATCTAAGAGAAGATACCTATAGTAAATATGGGAGACCCTATGAGGGTTGGTAAAAATAATCATGTCTATTTAATTTAACTTAGTATTAGAAAGTTCATGATGAAGGAAAATGACAAAACAAGGTAAGAGAGATGTAAAAGCAAAGAAATAAAAAAATAACAAAAAATTGTATAGAGTCGACTGGGTTAACCTAGTATTGAAAATGGGGCCTAAAACTCTATAGAGTCAACTTGATCAACCTAGTGCAGGCAACAAAGGCTAGAAATTATATAGAGTTGACAGGGTTGACCTAATACAAGAAATAGGGAAAATAGACAACCTATAAGACATTGTGTTGATAGAAATGATTATGTACTAAAACAAAAATATTTTTTCAAGTATTTTAGGAAAGAAAGACATGAAAAGAAACAATCAATTAATTGGGTTAATGAGCTTGATCCAATTGAGGCACACAACACAAAACCTTGCACCAACATTGGCTAATGCAAGTTTTTACAATATAACATATAATTGATCAAAGAGAAAGTAGTAAATTTAGAAAGTAAAATTTAACTAAGTGGTCAACCTAAATTTTTATAAATTATTAGTGTATAATTTTAGATGTGATAAGAAGTTGGTTATAAGTAAAGAAATAGATATCAATCTAAGGATGGTTTCAAGACATTTAGGTTGAAAGGGATCTATATTGGTAATGGTCTCAGCTTGGTATTAGGGCCAACCCCCTCACTTCACACACCATAGTGATAAGGGTGTCAGGAGCTTAGCTAAAATATACCATTAAACACATGTTTATACTTGGTTAAAAAACCAATGTGGCTTCCCTCTTGGTGATGAAATCTAAGTAGGTTGGCCTTAGGTAGATAATTTTTAAAATGATTTTTGAGATTTTTTATTTGGTAGTGTGTGCATAAAATATAAATTAGTAGCATATAATGGTTAATTCCAACTTTGAAACATAGTACAATGTTAATTCACTTGATAGTGTATGTAGAGAATACAGAACAGGGTCGATAGTGTTTCTTTTATATTGTGGAATTAAGGGTTTGAAAACTAACTACATAAATAGAATTGACCTAGATTTATATATATTAACAAAAATACAAAATTATGTTAATAGGGTTGATCTAGTTGACTGTACAAGGGAAATTTTAAAAATTAAAAATTATGAAAAAAAACTATAACAAATGCTAGAAATGACAAAGAAGGATAGAAAGTAACCTTGGTGGGTTAGAGGATGGAAAGAAAGATGAGATTATTGTTTAAGAACCCTAATTTATACTTTTAAATTCTACTAATTATGTCAATTGGGTTGACCTAGCTTTGCATATGTTATTTGCTAAAAACCTAAAAATGTACAGGGTCAATTGGGTCGACTTAGTATGCTGACCTAGAAGTCTAAAAATGTATAGGGTTGACTGGGTCAACCTAGTAGCCTAAACCTAGTAAAAAGTCTATATATATATAATACAGTTGTATTGATGTGACTATATGTTAAACCTATGCACAAAAGATAGAACTATGTTGATATAGTCGACCCAATATTACAAATACATGATAATAAAAAAGATAAAATAATGAAATAAGTGAAATAAAAACCTAAAAGGGTTATATTCACATCATGTTGACTAGAATGTATGCAATTAAAAATCATCTTGTCTATAATCAATCCTAACTCAGAGAAAATAGATCATACCATACACTTTTAATTAGTGACACATTTGTTAAGCAGAGACATGACTAATATGGGGATATACTAGACCTAATTAAGGGATCTCTTACCATAATACACCATGTTATGGAGGGTTCCAAAGCATCCATTCAATCATATTCATACAATAAGCCTAAGGGAGTCTTCTGTTTTGATATCTCACTAAAATAATAACAAGTAAAGCAAATCTAATCTAGTGCTCACCAAAGCTTGTGGCACAAAGTGGGGGTTAGAAAAAATAAAATTAAACATGCATAATAAAAATATAATCAAATCAATGTATACAAAATCCTAATGCATGGAAGATAAGTAAAGATGCATATATATCTAGTCTTACAAAGGAGGAATAAAGTTAGGAATACTTACCTTTAAAGATGAACCAACTAAGCCTCAATCTTTCCCTTGGCCAAGGTTTTTTATAAGAGGTTGTTACGGTATGTAAGGATGACAAGGATAAATAATATTTAGGATATAAAACCTATCAATGCATCCAAAATACTTCTCCACAAGACAAGATCTGTATCTCCAAAGAAAGTATGGAGCCCTACGCTTGGTTTTACTTCTTCTCTTCTCTCAATAATAGTAAAATGAACTCTTATATATAAGTATATTTGACCCTAAACCCTTCCAAAAATATCAATTGACAAGGTCAACTTAGTCAAACTAGCACAATTTTAGACAATGATCCACTAGGTCATGAGGTAGGTCAGCCAAGAGCCAAACTAGTTCCTAAGTGAAAAATCACCCAAAACTATATAGGGTTGAACCAATTGACATAGTATAACTAACTAACAAAAGGGGATTAAGGTGAGAAAAATGAGGATAAAATGTGGTATATTAATGGAGATGGTACAATAGAGAATAAAAAGCTTAGGGATAAGGTTTTTTGGAGACAAGTGTGTAGATAATAAGTGGCAAAAGGGACAACAATCTTGTGAAGCACCAATGGTCTACCCACCACTTTTTCAATGCACCCCTTAAGGCATTCACTCAGAGAGATTGAGACTCGATGGGTTCCTAAAAGATAAAAACTATCATTAATTGATAAAATTTTGAAAATATTATGTGTATACACTTCCCTCTTCTCACATCACTAGGATTTTGGTTAATCCACATCTATCATCATGATACATCCACATTATATCATTATATGGTCATTTTACATTATCATATTTGAGATAATATGTGTTTACATATTGATTAGTTTCTTACTAACACATTTTATCCATGAGATACTATGATATGTTCATGTTGGTTGCTTATATTTCCATTTATGCACTTTCTTGAGTGTCTTGGCTTGATATTATATTATTTGTTGAGCATTTGAATATATTTGATTATTTTTGGCCCATGTACCTTTGTTTGCTTCTCTGAAATTTAAATATGTCATTTTTTTTAGTATATAAATTTAAATATTTCATTATTATTTTTTGGAAATTTAACTAAGACATGTCCATTTGATTGTGTAGCATTTTAACATGCCCCTTATTTGTGATCTCCTCAGACCATTATCTTTCAATTTTTTGTTGAGTGACCTTGCATGTGTGATTGATTTCTTTTTGATATTTTAATATTAATAACTATATTTTTTCATGATATTTATCATGCATAGTAGGCATTGATGTGATCACATTCTATACACTTTAATGATATATTTACCTATACATGTTCTCCTATATACTACATGATTCATTCATAGTTATATGGTTATATTATCATTTTGAGGTGAGGTAACTACTAATTTTTATTCATCCCTTAGTTCAAATTTGGGTCACATATCATTGGTGGCACGTCATAAAGGTATGGCTTCCAAACATTCATAGTTTCGCATTCAGTGGGAGCATGTGATCTAGGCATGGCTTCCACATGTTAACAATTTCAAATGTAAGATGGGGGCAAGTTTTGGAAAAATGTTCTCCACACTTACTCAGTATGAAAGATAACTAGATTATAGTGGGGGCATGTTTTAGAAACATGTCCTCCACATTTTAACTTATATAAATTTTTAGATTTATCCATAGATATTGGGGGCATGTTTTGGAAACATGCTCTCCACACTTACATATTTCTCAAGTTATCTAGTTTCATAGTTATATGAATCAAATACACATTTATGGTAGAATTATACATTTGTACCATATTTATACACACTTTTATCATGAGACATATCTAATGTACATGTGTCATGCAATGTCTACCTAATATTATATAATCAAATCAATTTTAGATTTGTCACTAGGTTGGACTTTTATGAACTATGTTGAACTAATATATTATAATAGTTGGTTCAATTTTTAGTATGGTTGAGGTGATAAAATCACTCAATCTTGATAATTTTATAGGTTGGATTTGATTTTGTCAAACAAAATCATCATTTTGATAGTGTGAGTTGACTTGGTTCACTCACACTCAAAAATTATAAGTGTGATTGGGTTGTATGGTTGAGCTAGTCTCAACTACTAGGTATAAATTAACCTTTTCTCCAAACTTGAGGGTATGGGATCTTTCTCTCCCTCTCTATATACATATATTCACTTTCTAGATTTATATTTGTCTTAATCTCAAATTAAGTGATTCATGATGATACATCTTTCAAATGAAATTACCAGAAAGAAATATGGTTGCATCGATGCACAAGTGTACTCTTAAACCTTGATCTATTTTAATTCCAATCATTTCAATAGTTTCACATTCTGATTATATGCACTAATTATATATTGTAACATGCTCTTGGTTACATGTCAATCACTAAAAAATCACTCAAGTTGGTCTCAAGAAATGGGAAGGTGTGTTATACACACCCAAGTACACTTTAATTTCCTTTAAACTAATAATTTATTTACTAAATTAATATGGGGGTGTAATGATATTTTTAAACTATATATCACCTTAGTATTGTGTATTTTCTAAACTTAGACCTTGGTTATTTCTCTTAGTTTTAAACATTTCCTACTTTCATAAGTATTACACCTAGTCTATCTTATACTCCTTGGCTTATCTCTTAGTATGAGCAGTCTTATGTTGATGACCCAAGACTTATACCTTTCCATGAATTCTTAAAACCTATTTATATTATGCTTCTACCAATTCTAAGCTTGTATCTATTTTCCTACTTTGTAAGCACTTACATCCTAGACACACACTTATGTTGACACAAGTGTCCTATTTTGACACAATTGTATAGTACCATAAAGTTATTTAATTTACAAATAAAGCATATCCTAATGGTTAGCCTAAGTGATATTATGAGAGATATTATCTAAAGGGATTAGTATAAATATACGATCAAACTTCATTAATTATTTACCTAGTATAGACCTAGATTCATATGAAACAACATTCAAAGAGCATTAAATTGATAAAAGCTCCATTTTAATCCTATTTCCATATTAGTATATGTAAAATTCATATATAGGTCTGAATTACTAAAGGAGATCCCAAGAGATATATTTTCCATGTTACAAGCTAGGTCACCTTTGTACTTAATTATCACACATTCCATGATTCACACACATAACAACATATAGGGAATAACTACATAAGTTTTATTCCATATTAATATTATTAGATATATAAGAAATGTTCATTGAGAGATAGGTCTTTAGGTAAACTCAACACCATGTGTCGATTAACCTTATTTTTCCACAAACACTATGAAGATGAACTATGATTTTGATCAATTGATAAGGAGCGATAGTCTATAAACCAAATCTAAATATACCAAAGTGAAGGTGATGATGAACCAAGAATCATCCATATAGTTGCATCCTAATTTATTAATTATTCTCTACTATACACATGTGTTTGATCAAGAAACTAGAATCGATGTAACTATCTAATGCTGATGTAAGTGTCTATTGATATGAAAGCACTTAATCCAAAATTTGGTGATTATTATAGAATGTCCTTCCAATATACTTCATTCCTATTCTATAAACATACCTATATTATAATTATAAACAAATAAGTATCTTATTTAATTATCATTTCAATGTCTAACATAGTTGTACTTTAAATTTTTAACATATCTCAACATAATAAAATTAGTATATGTTCTATCTAGGTTTTATAATTAATTGGCCTAATCTATATATCAATTTATCATCCTTGTGATTATTCATTTCTATATTCTTAACCCTATTTACTCATATAGTATAATCTTCATCCAATTTAGGTTTAAATAATTACACTGAGAAAAATAATGAAAATAATATTATAGAAGATGAATTTGACCATGAGGATAATTAAATACATGAAAACAATGAACATAAATAAGTAGATCAAGAAAAGGTTAAATATATTACATTATTTTGATAGTGCATTCATGAAAATCCTAAATATCTCAATAATATCCTTAATACCATATTATAAAATAAAAAATAAAAATACATAAATGAAATATCCATTCCCTTTATCACAACATTGCCTACTCAATCTAGTCGGGACACGAGATATGTTTTTGAACCACTATTCCTCAAAGATCAAACAATTAGTACTACATCATGATAATAATTAATGATTAAACTCCATTATCAATTTCAATTCCCACATCAAAACATGTGGTTTTTTCATCCCCTTTGTTGACTTATCAAATTAAAATCCCAATGGATATACTATACAAAATCTTATCTAATTTATTCAAGCTTTAGAAGATAAGATTGCTAGCATTGAATAAATTTTTTTGAAATAAACTCATGTTATTGATTGTCAAGATTTATTGCACAATCTTATATAAATTGAGATATCTTTATAACCTTTTATAACTAGTTTTGTTACATGAAAGTTCACATTTTATGATTTTGAGGTTTATCTTGAATAACATCTCTTATCATTTTTTGCAACATGCCTTGATTATGCTTACAATGATAAACTTTTGACCAAATTATTTACATGCAGCTTAAAATCCTATGCTTTAATATGGTTATATGTCTTACTAGTTCAGCCAATGAAAGAATTCAAACCTATAGTGGTTTAGTTTCTATCACATTTATCTATCAACATCACTAAAAATATGCCATATGCAGAAATTTATAATATCAAACATGGAACCAATGAATAAATCAGTGAATATGTTTTGAGATATAAATAAATATTGGCCAAAAATACAAATCCAATTGTCGATAAATATCTTAAATACATCTTTAGTAAAAATTTAGTTGCCTCAGAACATGATTCCATTATTTATAATATGTTAAAATATGTTGATGACCTATGCCATATTGTCTATTGTTTTATTATTTTTGGGAAACTATTGTGTAGTTACTAAATAATAAGGGATCTAGAATAAGGGGAAAATATAGTTTAATATGTTAAAATATAGGTTTTCAATCAATTAAATTACATGAAGAGAAATAAACTTATCTTAAAATGGACTAAAATGGATGATATAGGAGTTGGACATTGAGATGCAAGACTGGGACACTATTTGGAATATGGATCTGGCCTTTGTTATATGATTAGACAAAAGTGATAAAATTAGATAAGAGTGGCACCATCATTATATTCCACCTCTACCATTATTTTCTTAAGGATTTGATGTTTTTGAGTTTTTTTTGCTAGGTCAGTGTGAGCCTATGTACCAAATTTTAGAGGCTAAAAGTCAACAAAGCTCATTGTAGGTCTATTTTATTCTCCAAAAGCATGTATTCATCTACACACATGTAAACAAAAAATGAATCAAAATTAAAAGGGGAAAAAACTAGGTTAGGGGAAGAATGATTTCACAATCTAGAACCCCTAATATCCTGATCGCTACCTACATTAATCGTCAAGATAGGGTCTCAGATCTAATGTAGTTCTCCCTTAGGGAACATGCATAATCAATGTGCATAATAGATGAAAGACTAAATTTTACCTATGCCCTTTCTTCATCAAGTATGCAAGTCTATGTGTGATGCAAAATGTTGAGATATACTATTAATTGATTTTTAACTATGTATTGTGTTAAACTAGTAAGTGCTAGATATAAAATGCCTTATGAAGTATTTTATATAAAAGACTATTCATTTTGAATTTGAGTGATTTATTTTCATTTGGAAGACACTAGGAAACTTAAATACAAAGTTAAAAAAAGGGGTTAACACTCATTAAGCATAGGAAACTGACTTTTGGAACTCAAAATGGCCCTGGACAAGAGTGCTAAAAATCAACACTAGTGGCACTGGTGTTGTTGTCTAACTACAAGACTCTTGTCTTACAATCTCAAGACTTAGGGGATGGAAAGAGGATAAAAAACCTAGCTTGGTTGAGGTGGAATGACTATTGAAAAGGCTCAAGATGATCTAGATAGGCAAAAAGGTGACATAACCATAGAACAAGACCAAAATGAATAAAACAAAGACATGGCTAATGTGAACAAGGCTCATATTCTCCATTCAGAGTCTCCTACGAAAAGACATGATATGTGCAGTTTCTTGACCAATTTAGGGTGTATACATTTGTCCCCTTATATTTTAGTGATGCAATGAAATGAATTACTAGAGTAAAATAAAGAAAATAAAATGTGTTCTTGAACCTACCTGAGTGGAGATAAGTGTGATAAAAAAGGGGTCTAACTCACTTCCTAGCTAGAAAAGTGGATGGAGAGATGAATAATGCTTGGAGAAAGAAGGAATACTCTAAATGGATGCCCCTTATACTAAATCTAAATATGGAATCCATGTAATCATGGAGAAACAGGGAAATGCTTGCCCCCTATGCTGAATCTAACTAGAGTGAGAAATGCTTAGAGGCCCAAAACCAATGTCTATCCTTTATCCCACATAAACTCATGTAATCTAGAATGTAAAGAATATGTATATTATGAAGAGTAAAATTTGTCATGCCCCCACTCTGAATATGTGAACTAGAACTAATAAATACTCAAAGGCCCAAAACTAATGTCTGTCCTCTATCCCACATAAACTTGTGTAGTTTGGGTCTGGGTAATGCTATGAACCAACCACTACAGATGATCGTATGGTCTAACCTAGTGAAAACCTAGGTACATTTGGGCATAACCTAAAACTCTGGTAAATGTTCAAGAAGAGAATGGCATGTCTTACCATTCTAATATATATATATATATATATAATCTTGGTTGATGAAGAACATAAACATCTGTACCATGCCCCCAAATCTAGTATATGCATGATGCATATGTATAGTCTAGAAATATATATAAATACATGTGAAATGACATATTATGCCATAGCCCATGTGCAAAATTGCAGATCAAAACACTATGTTTTACACTATGCCTATAATCTACTATCTATTCTTATAACTGTGTCATGTTGTATAAATATATATGTGTGAGATGTGTAGTAATGTACATGCACCCAAATCTAGTATCTAGTTTGAATCTATATCAAAGACACTATGAATCCATTTAATTTAAACCACTATATCTGACTAATTTGTGTATCTATAAATTGAAATTATGTCCCTCTGAATGTCTTGAGTAATGCTAAGTGACCCATGTAATCTAAATCATTGTATATCTTTACCAATCTAAGTTGAATCTGATAATCTAAATACTGGTGTAAAACCCATGCTGAGTGACCCAGTTAGTCTGAATCACTATATATTTTAATTGATCTGAGATGAATCTAATAATATAACTATTGGAGATGTAAAAAACATGTTGAGTTACCCATGTAGTTTGAATCACTATATAATTTGATCACTCTGAGTTAAATCTAATAATATGATTGTTAGAGGTGTAAGAACCATGGTGTATACACTTATGAGATTAGATGGGTATGTTGGTCAAGTGTAGAAATAGGAATAGTAGGAATTATGCCTCCCTTTTAGGGATAGGGATGAGATCTCATGATAGAGGATTTTGAGCCAAATGTGATGACTAGTGGCATAATGATAGAAGAAAGGTTGGTATAGTTTGAATTGTGTGAGAATTCATTTAATTGATTACACTAAGTTTTTGGATAGTTAAATGAGTGTTTTAATTGGTTAGGACCAAGTTGACTATATGGGTATAAAAGAGGTATAGAGATGGGTGCTCCATAGTAGGAATATGATGTAGTAAGAGAGTGAGGATCATATGATGTTGAAGGTATCATTGTTATGATTCTATGAAACAAAATGGTTTGTAAAATAGAACTACAAGATTGAAGTTATAGGTAAAATGGTATTTTTCTTTAGATGAAAAAGTTGTTTGATATAGGAAAGTTGGATTTATTCTTCATAAATTTGTGTATTGAGTAATTTAAGATTTTATGTTCTAGAGGAAGAGATATGTTGAGGACATGGGCACTTACCATGACCTAGTTTGAGTAGTTGATAGCTTAGATTGAGGCTAGTGGGGAGATTACCCTGGTAAGTAGTTGAAACACATGATTTGTACATATTTGAAAGCTTGTTTTAGATGTTTTTGAGCTATTTTAAGATTATTAAAAAAAAATTGACTATTTATATCACTCCTATCCCTCCTCCAACACTGATGTCTTGGCTCTAGCACTATTGTCTTGTACCTAGTGTTGTTATCTTAGAGGCTAGATTTTTTGGGCTATTGCTTGGTTTAGTTGTTATGTTTTTTGTTGGCTATTGATTTGGCATGGTGATCTAATGTATATGCTATTTTTGGGGTTCTTATAGGGTGAGGTATGGATGAGGGAGTTCTATAGAGGCAAGGTGATGGAGACATTGAGATTGTTACCTTTGTCAGTGGATGAGAGGGTTGTGATGGATAGAGTAGGGTTAGGTCATGTGTGTGACCTAGGCACTATAAAGTGTGATAGGTGTCTAATTACCACCTTATGTGAGAGGTGGAATGTAGACACATGTACTCTCTATCTTTCTTCTAGAGAGATTATAATTACTCTAGAGGATTTGTACCATATTTTGCATTTGTTGGTTAGTGGACGATGTGTGACTTTACAAGATGACATGGGTGTTGATGCTATTGATCATGCATCATTGTATTTTGTTGGTGTGCCTTCATGCATACATTAGAGAGGTAGTGATAATGATGTATTATTGTTAGTTATTATGTAGTCAAGGGTTCCCCATTTATAGAAATGATTGTCCATGTTGTTGGATTCATTTATTGCTATGCATGGGAGTGGGGTGTCGATTGTATACAGGATGCATATGATCATGTACAATATAGAGGTGTATGGTACTATATTCTCATGGGGTAGGACTATGATTTCTTATTCAAAGACCTTTAGAAGTTTTATCATGAGGCATTTAATGGTGGTGTGAGTGTAGCTACTTTATTGCATTATTGGGCTTATGAGCATATAGCAATTGTGTGGCTAATAATATTATCAAGGGAGAGGTGGGCACCTCCATAGCCATTTGGAGAGTGGTGTATGAGTATGTTTTATATCTTGTCTCTTGTGATAGATCACTATATATTATTTTTAGATAGATTGGTGTCTCGAGATATCATATGGAGGTACTATAGAGGATTCTTGAGGTGGCTTGAGGATAGAGTACAATTACATTATAGGAGGGTTATTTATTGGTTACATGACCACTGGATTGATTTGTATGAGTGATTTTATTATGATCATGTGACTAGATAGTTTTGGATACCATAGGATGTCCCCCTTGTATCATGGGTGTGGGTGAGGAGTGCACATGCACTAATGAGAGTAGGAAATCATAGGAGGCCTACTAAGTATAAGTAAAACCATTACCTTTGGATTCACAAGATGTGTCTATAGATAATCATAATGTAGATGACTTTATATGCATAGAGGCATATACCATATGGTCGATGAACCATCGATGGGCTTTGTTATATCCTGTTGGTGGAGTGGATGCCCTTGAGTATGAGGATCGTGCATCAATCTAAATGATGGGAAGTAAGCATTGACTATATTTAAATTATGTATAATTTTTTGATTATTTTGAAAGTGTATGTCTAACATAGTGTTTTTACTTTTACATGTAGGTGGAGTGGGAGGTGATTAGGATGAAGAACCTACTAGGGGAGGAGGTGGAGATGATGGATTCTAGGAGATCATCATTGAGTTGACATTCCAAGAGCTTACACAACATATTATTGATGATGTAGTGGAAGAGGCTTTGATAGAGGATATGATAGTTACATTTGATTTTTATGCTAATTTGTTTGATAGAGCTTCAATAGAAATAGAAGCATATGTTAGATTAATAGGAGAGAGAGATGAACTGAGGGCTAAGATAGATAGGCATAAGTTGCCTCCACCTAATTATGGATCAGTGAGTACATAGATTATAGATGGGTACATAGATCTTTAGAGGTAGTATGTGGGTTTGTGTGAGGAGCATGGTTAGCTATTGGAGTAAGAGAGCTGGTGTAAGAGGCATTTGGGATCTCAAGGAGGTGCGGGTTCATTAAGTGCTAGGATAGACTATGGGAATAGTACTAGAGGAGAGAGTGAGACTGAGAGTGAGGGTATGATGCCCATTCATGATTGATTGTATCTTGATAGGATGTATATGTTTTGAAAACATTGTTATATATATGCATATTATTTTTTATTACAACTCATGTGTGCTTGCATTATGGGATTTGAAATATATTATTATATTAATTGCATATGGTGGTTTTAGAAATGGCTGATTTGGTATTGATGTTGAGGGTATGCATGCTTAGTAAAATGGTAATTGGGATATATGATTTGAATGTTTTGATAAGTGTGATGCTAGGTTTGTATTTTGATTTGTATGTAAGTAAAGAAGTTTATTTGATTTATAATTATATGTGAGGAAAAATTTTGTTAGTTTTGCAATTGGAAATTTTTTGGGATAAATTAAGCTAGTTTGAGATTGGTAAATTGTTTAGATAATTTGATTTTGTTTAAGATTGGTAAAATAGGATTTGGTAAGATTTAGATTTTGATAAGCTTGTTTTAGCTATGGATAGTTATTGGGAATTAGGAATGTTATTTTTTAGTCTATGGGGATGTAAGATAGCATATTGTGCATATTACTTCCTTGAGAGTGGCTTAAGATTACAAAATCTAGCTAAACCTTGTCTCCATCATTACCCTACTAAGTGAATGTTATTACCTAAAACTAGTATAGCTATGTGTCTATAACTCTATGTTGTATCATTATCTAAATCCTATTGGCCAACTAAACAATTGCCCATACTACTCATGTTGTGTAGGAACATGCTTTGTATCTATCATTGTCTATAATATACTAACTATAGCTATATTTGGAGATTATAAAAATGTAACTTTATTTGTCATGTAATTCAAAATGTTTTCTATGAAGAAGGCTCATTTATCCATAATCATATACTTTGTGGCCTCTGCTATGATGTGTATGACTGAGCCATAGATCGATCTAGAACTAAAACCTATGATGCATGATCATTTAATCTCGATAGTAGTATATTGCTATATGAAATAAGACATGAAAAATCTAGTCATAGTGAATATTTATCATGAGCATTACTCTATGATTTGGGTTCATTTAATCTTAACTGTAGTAGATTGCTATGTGAGATAGGACTCAAAAAATCTAGCCATAATGAATATTTCTCATGAGTAGTACTATGTTATGGTGCTTGTGACTCTGCTAGATATGTATATGGAATTGCACTATGTACTCCTTAGATTACACTACTATATATAGGTTTCTCTTTCTTTACTAGTTTCCAAACCTTCTAAATAGGTGGAATAAGATATCTCTTGTGAGGCTCTATCCTAGAACCTATATTTCTCTCAAGATGAGTGACTGATGATTCTTGTGAAGGAATGTCCTGGGATGACTTAGTCATGCGTAAATTAGGTCTATGGTTCCATGGTGGAAGAGATATCAATGCCCCATATGTGAATATTATGATGACATTATCAAAACATCTATTAATGCAATCTCTGTGTCCATAACAATCATTATCTCTATGTCTATAGATATGATGATAGTTACAAAAGGGTTGATGAGGCTATTTTCATAGGATATGTGGATTTCATTGATGAGTAGAAGGCAATGTTATTAACCTCCTATTTAATATTTTTGATAATATGACACATGGGATATCTTGCTCTAAATGAAACTATAGTGGTGGCTTATTATTGTTCTCTATAGTGCATAATGTAGGTTGTGCTCTAGATATTGGATCTTTATTCTTATCTAGTTACTTTTATGTCTATGGTCTCCTATCTTGTTTAAGACATGGTGTATGGTGGATTCTAGGAGCTATAGATCCTAATGTGAAATATAGAGTAATCTAATCAAATGAATCTACTTCAATCAATCCCAATTTCTTTTCCAAAGCTAGAACTATATAGCATAAGTTCCTAAAAGAAGACTTTGTCTTACATAGTAGATGCTCGAGTAGAGGTTGGTGAATCCCCTTAATAAAGATATGTTGAATTTATAAATCTATTGGTTTGTATATCAATCATAACATGTGATTCTTGAACCATAAGATATAATCACTAACTAGACCTGAAGTATTCTGATGTAAAGTTACAAGTTTTTCATATGTAATACGAGGGCCCATTTTTCCTATGTAATGTCTAAGAAATGCCTCCTCTAAGTTATCATATGTGTGCAAGGAACCAATAGGGATTAGATGAAAGAACAAATTCTATGCTTCTCCCACTAATGTCTATTTGAATAATTTTAGTAGAATCAAAGGACTCGTATGAGATGGCAAAGCCTTCCTTAAAGACTAAAGGTTTACAAATAGATCTCTAGTTCCATTAAAGTGATACAATGATCATATTTGGAAATGCTTAGTAAATCAAGATTTTATGAATGTATTCAGAATTAGGTTACCATGTAGATCATTGGCATCCATCCAAGACTTATAGGCCTTTTTTTCCAAGGTAAAGAGATGTACTTGGTGTTGTAATTCACCAATTGCATGCATTAAAGAGATAATCTCCTAAGATGGTACATTAGCATCTTGAAGTGGTTAATCTAATATTTGAATTTGATTATTAATTGTAGCCATGGGAATTCTGCATTTAGTGATTGGATCATAAAGAGGGGGTGTGCTCACTTGAACCTTAGGATCAATGGTAACTTTGACCTTACTAAAGGGATGTGGGATACCATTCTCTTTAGGTGAAGAGTGAGAACTGGGTTCTACTGTAGTGAGAAGTGGCTTGGGAGATTTATTGGTATCTTTGTGTTTTAATGTATCACATTTTGATTGAGTAGATGATGTGTTATTAGCATGAACATGTGCATTATTTGAAATAGAATCATGCATAGAAGTAGAAACAACATTTGGAAGTCCATTATGTTTTAGAGGAGTGAGAGAAGAGTTAGAAATATGAGATGCATATTATTCTTCACTATGTGCATAATAACCATCATTTTTTCATGCATTGCCATCATCAGAATATTATTCATAATCACTCTCATTTTCATATTCATTTGCATGTTCACTATCATACTCATTATCACTTTCATTATACCTAGGGAGAGGTGTAACAGAAGAATTTAATTCTTTTTTAATATGCAATAAAGTATCAATTGAAATTGGAATTCATGTGCATCTATGTTATCCATGGATGGAGTATATGAATTCTTTTCATGATGAGAGAGAGAGAGAGAGAGAGAGAGAGAGAGAGAGAGAGAGAGAGAGAGAGAGAGAGAGAGAGAGAAGGTTAACATGGAAGAAAATAATCACCAACAAGACGTTCACTTGGAAGTGCATGACTAATTTGTCCATTTGGTGCATTGTGCATAGGAGAATGAGATGAAAAGTACCTTTCCCATTTATCAAAATTATTTTCTTAGAAGAGGGAATAAAAGAGATAGGTTTGAGAGAAGAAGATACATCTACTTGTACTTCACTATCACTATCATGTATATCATCATATTCCTCATTATAACAATAATAATTATCTTCATTATAAATAAAAACATTTTCCACATTTTTATCTAATGTACAATTTTGCAAATTTCATTCAATGTCATAATTATGATAAAAATTTAGAACATTATCTATGAGATGAGAGGGAAGAAGTGCCTTAGTGGCCATTTTATTTCTTTAACCAAAGAGAATATTAAAAATTACTATTAAGCAAATAAATGCAAAAAAAACTATGAACATAGAGATTTTGAAAAAAATATTGATACTCCAAATAATTTGCAAAAAATTCAAAATAGTTTTCTAAAAATTGTAAGGGAGGAAAACTTGGGGTTTGAGGACCTAGTTTGGAAATCTAGGGTTTTTAGAAAGGTTTTAGAATTTTTGAAAATTATGCCAATAATTTAAATTCTAAAAATAATTTTGAATAAAATAAATGCACAAAAATTAATATAAAAACCAAAGATTTGAAATTAAATTTTTTCACAAGAAAACTACTAATATTTAAATTTTAAAATTATTTTTGACAAAGTAAAAAAATTACAAAAATTTTAAAATATTTTTCTAAAATTTGCAAGGAATGAAGGCTTGGAGTTTGAGGACCTAGTTTAGAAATTTTGGGTTTTGAGCTAGGGTTTTAGAATTTTTGAAAATTATGCCAATAATTTAAATTCTAAAAATAGTTTTGAATATAATAAATGCACAAAATTTTATACAAAAAATCAGAAATTTGAAATTAATTTTTTGCACAAAATATGAAGGAAAAACCCTAAGGGTACTTAGGGTTTTAGATTTGTTTGAAGTAAGTCAAGTTCACCAAATGTTTTATTATTTTTGGGAAACTGGTGTGTAGTTCCTAAATAATAAGGCATCTAGAGTAAGGGAAAATTTAGTTTAATATGGTAAAATATAGATTTTTATCAAGTAAATTACATGAGGAAGAGAAATTAACTTATCTAAAAATATATTGAAATGGATTATTCAAGAGATGAAAATTGAGATGTAATATTGGGACGTTGTCTAGAGTCTAGATCTAGCCTTCATTCTATAATTAGATAAGAGTGTTTAAAGTGGATAGAGGTGGAAATATCACTATAGTCCACCTCTATTACTATTGTCTTAAGGATCTGATCTTTCTAGGTTTTGTTTTCTAGGTTAGTGTGAGCTTGTGTACCAAAATTTAGAGGTTAGAAGTCAACAAAGTGCACTATAGGTCAATTTTAATTTAAAAAACATTGTATTAATCTACACACATTTAAACAACAAATATATCAAAAGAAATATGGGCAAAACTAGGTTAGGGGAAGAGTGATCACATGATCTATAACCCTTATTATCCTAATCACTACTTACATTAACCCTCAAGCTAGGGTTTTAGATCCAATGTAGTTCTCCCTTTGGTAACATGCATAATCAATGTGCATGATAGATGCAACAATGAATTTCACCTAGGCCATTTTTTATCAAGCATGTAAGTCTATGTGTGATGCAAAATGTTGAGCTATATTATTGACTAATCTTTAATTATGTAATGTGCCAAAGTAGTAAGTGCTAGATATAAAATGCCTTGTGAAGTCCTTTACATAGGAGACTCTTCATTTTGAATTTGAGAGGTTTATTTTCATTTGACTAACATTGGGGAACTTACGGATGAAGTTAAGAAGGGGGATAAGACTCGTTAAGAAAAGGAAACTGATCATTGGAACTCAAAATTGCCCTACACAAGAGTGCTAGAAATGAACACTAGTGGCACCAGTGCTGTTGTCCAACCCTAATGCTCCTATCCTATAGTCCTGAGACCTAAAGGATAGAAAGAGGATAGAAAGCCTAACCTAGCTAAGGTGAAATTAATATTTAAAAGGCTTAGGATGATTGGGAATAGGGCAAAATGTGACTTAAGCATAGAATAAGACCAAAATGAATTAAAAAAAGACATGGCTAATGTGAACAAGGCTCATATTCTCCAATCAGAGTTTACTATGGAAGGACTATGAAAATACATGATATGTGTGGTTTCTTGACAAATTTAGGGTGTATAAATTTGTGATTATGAAATGAAATTTATTTCCTTGAATAAGCTTAAGTATATAGAAAATACACTGACTACATGTACTATTAAATTTCATATCAACCAAGATACAAGGTTAAACCTATATAACCTAAAAAGGAGGAAACTATAATGGTTATCATGATATCATACCAACCTAATTGGATCATGTTATCCAATACACCTAATAGATAATTTAAATGTTTACATAAGCCTCCAACTTCTTTACTTAATAATATTATGGAGTGTCATCTCATATCTATCCCTCCTGCCATAGAAGTTGATACAAGTTGACCTCTACATAAATAATATGATGTTAATACATATTATGAATATCACTAAGGACTTGGGTATTAAAAAAAAAATTGTACCTTTAAACATAAATTCAATATCTTCTTGATAACTAAAAAATTACCTTTGATAATCCTCTAAAGGATTAAGGATCACAACCTAGTGACCATCAAAACCAAAAGATGTTTAAAAATCCATTGCAATATTATTCTAAGAAACATCCAAAAGTGGAAATGTCATATGGTGCACATCCTTCTCCATCACATTATGAGCACACATTAGATGGGATTATTGGCACTTATACATACACAATACTTACTATATTTCAAAGACATTTTATTGCATTTGATGATAGTGAAATTGTTGATGATATCTCAGATCTTAACTCGTTATTTATGAAATCATATCTTGATTATAGGCCTATACATATTGTTATGATAGGTAATTTTTAAACTGATAATATATGTACCATGACGTTATTTACACATTTGGGATATACAAATGATGATTTATACCCTTTGATTAAAATGGTTGGATAATTTGATGGGACATCACAACACATTATTGTTGAGATTTATTTACCTTTATAAATTATTCCAACACATATGTTTACCACTTTTTAAATTATATCATACATAGGAGTATGTGATATGTTATTGGGATGACCTTATAGACATAAGATCTATGCAATATATTCCATAATGCATGGGTGTATTAAGTACATTCATAGTAATAGGGTAGTCAAAACTTATATAATTCCATATGAACATCCACTTGAATAAGAAAAGTTTATTATGAGATAGATAATTATAAAAACTTATAAGGATAATCATCCATGAAAGGGTAAGAAAAAATAATACCCATTTCCTAGGTGGCCCATATTTGAGAGACTAGGGCACCAAGGATATGTTGAATATTCTATACATTTGTGGTCCTAGAATAATTTATTTCCTTAGTAGAGTATTTTTTTTGAAAAAATCAGTCTAGTGTCCTTCCTTGCATGCACCTCTTGATGGCCAAGTTTATTCTAAATCGAGTATGATTAAACCTATGGACTTCAAACTTCTTTGAAGAAGTTTTTCATTTTTTGTCATGATTCATAGTTATTGATTGAGTTTAGAGGTGATTCTTCAATGAATGATTAGAGTCCTTAGGCCTTTTTTGAGTCTTTTTAAATATTATTAGGACTTATTACATGCTTACACTCACTCAAAATAAGGTCATGATTCCTTGATCAAAAGTATAGTTATGTCATTGCATGGAAAAGAATAAGGCTATCATATAAGTCTTAGTTCATGAAGAAAAAGAGGTAAAAAAGTTCCTTACAAGGCATGATCAAATCTAAACACATTCAATGAGCCTCCAAAGTGCATGGCAAGGTATAAAAGGTCATAATGTCATGTAATTTGAATTATTCAAGACACTTTTGAAAGAGAAACCATCTCTAATGACTCATAAGGCCACATAAAACAAAAATACCCAAATGATACCCAATAATTCATATTGAAAGGGGTCAAAGTGAATTTAATGTCTCATTTCCCCTCCTCTCTTTGCATTTGACACCTTTTATTCCCTTTTCAATGTCAAAAATTTCCTTAACAAGTGAAAAACATTTCAATTTTGAATGAAAATGTAGATTTCATGGTTGTCAAAAAAAATTAGGGTTTTGTAGTGACATGGAGGTCCATTCATGGATAAATACCACCAATATCAAGTAATAAGGCATAAAAATTATTAAAAATGATGATTTATATGAGAAAAATAGGGTTTTGAGAAGTTTTCTTAAAAGGCACATAGCATTACAATCATATACAAGGCAAGTCAAACCCATGAAAGTTCAAACACATCTTGATAAATCCATTTCAGGTCTCAAGTAGAATATCCATGATTAGAAGAGCTCAAACAATGTTAAGGTCCACTCAAAGCTCCCTCACAAACCTAGAGAGGCCATTTTTTAGGAAGTTGAAAAAATGTTGTGAAGATGCATGGTAGAGTATGGCCATTGTAAAAGGCTTATAAGTAATGAAAAAACATCATAGGTGATAGAAAAGAGAAATATCCCCATTTATTTATGAATAATCATTAATAATATTAAATAGGCATGTGAGGAACTCAATTGGAGAATGATTTGTGGATTAATCTCCCTCCTACTATTGAATGGAAAAAGTGGTTCCAAAGGATTTTAAAGAGAGATATATGGAGCATAATTTTTATGCATCAATTTTTAATGAGAAAACCTAAAGCACATACAAATAACCAAAAATATATTGATGCCTCTCAAACCCTTAAAACCCTAGGATCTTGTGTATCAACTTTTGGTTGTTTCAATCTTATTTTGATAGATAACAAGAAATAAAAGGGTTATTATGGTGTTATTAATGTCTGCTAAAATTCTTATACATATTGAAGGCCCCATGAGCCAGTCAAGGGTTTCAAGAATAATCTAAACCCATGAGAAGAGCCCATGTTTGAAAGGCTAATGAGGTTTATGGTGATGGTCTAACATTTTATTATTTTAGAAGCCTTTAATGAAGTAATATGATATATGTAACCTTCTAGGGATCTTCCCATATTATTTAATATAATATAATACAAATATTAAAAAAAATTAATAGAGGGTTTTAGGCCTTCTAAGAACTTCAAACAAGTTCCAAGGCTCTTTGAGTGAGATAAACTCCTATGGAAAATTTTTCATGATCCTCCCCACATATTGCAGGCCCTCTAAAGAAAGGGTTGTGATGAAATAACACACGTCACTAGTGTTTAAAGCATGATTGAATGTATGTAAACCTATATAATTCTTCAATATATTTTTTTTAGGCCAATATTGAGAAGAGGTATGTTTATTTCAAGAAGATGTACCTATAGGCATGATCCAAACTCCATTCATATGTAGGGGGTATGGGAGTTATAAGGTCCCGATTTACAAGATTAATAGGGACTATATAATTTTAAAATGAGTATAATATTTATTTCATTCTATAATATCAGTTTGTAAGGTTTTATAAAGGTAAGTCTTGGATGCTAACTTTTAGGTTTACAAGGACACAATGGGGATTTGTAGTGATTTCAAGATGTTTCCTTGAGGATGAGGCCTCAAACCTAGTCCAAACACCTTAATTATTACCTTGAATAACATATAACATGAGATTTCCATCATAATAATTCACCTTCAATTCAAAATAGAAGATATTCTAAGTCTCAAATTACCAGGTTACAAGTCTATGAAGGTCCACTCTACAAGGTGTTCAACTCAAGGTATTTTTGGCCTAGTTTGGAGCCAACATGATTACACAAGTCAATTTATTTTAATTAATATATTATTCAAGTTTTAATGATTTTTAAGTCATAAATAACATTGTAACATATTTATATTAGTATACTTCTTTAATAATTACTCTCATGATCTCCAAGAACATAATCTACTTGTTAAAGTCAATAAATTGGTAGTTACTCCTATTAGTACAAGTTTATTCAAGACTAAAAAGGGATTGGAGAAGATGTTGAATGTAATGATAATACAAAACCAAATAATTAAATGTAAATCAATCTCCAAGTCAAATAAGGAAAGGGTGAAATCATTTATGGGCCTGCGGATAAGGAATATAAATTAAGAGGTTTACAACATTTCTTAATACCTCTAAAAATATTTCCTTAAGCTTGAAATATGATTGAGAGAGGTGAAAAGAGTGTATTATGATGTTATATATTACTAAATATCCTTTACTAAAGGTTTATAATGGTTTAACATTGACTAAGGTAGTTTAACATTATTTAAGGTAATTTAGAATTGTTTAAAGTATCCTAAGGAACACTAAGTTCCCATGTTATATTATATCACATTAGTCCTTGTCATTCATTGATAAAAATTTCCTATTGACAACATGTAAAAGATGTTAAAAAATAAAACAAACCTTAATATCAAGGATCACAAAGGGCATTCAATTTTAAGGAAGCTTCCATACAATTCAAAACCATTCAATCAACAAGTTACCAATCCATAAATGTTCACCTGGTAAGGCACTCAACTTAGAGGCTGAACCTAAACGATTTATATAAGTCCTATGTAAATATGTGTATTAATTTAAAATTTTCCTCATTATAAATATTGTCAAAACCAATCAAAGGATCCTCTATCCAGACTATCACATGTCCAACTAAGTTTCATGTCAAGAAGGAGAACTGTAAAGTCATATAGAAGCTTATAGAGAACGGACATAATAAAAATAATTCATAACACCTCTAGAGGTTTCCATGGAATATGATGTATTCTATCATGGTTTAATAAGATACAAAATACTTAGGTATGATCTAGTAATCATAAGGAAGATTTATCTAAGCTCTAAATCACTCTCAATGAGTTTGGAGGTGATTAAATAATTAAAGAATTGATTATTAAGGGTTAAAAATACTTCATGATTATGAAATGTGGTCATGAAAATTAATATATAATAGTATTCATGGTATTTTATAAGAAAAGAGCAAAATGCTAGCTATGCAAGTTGTACCCTCTAGAAAAGGATTGTTCAAACCTTCCTTAAACTTGAACTAACACTAGATTGAATTATAGGCTATGCTATACCTATAATCAATATCAAACATCTAATTTTTACGGGTATATATCCTCTAATTTTTCACTTTAACTCTCTCCCTCTCTAAATACCTAATCCTATTGGGATGAAAAGTGAAAAGAGACTGCATAAAGGAAATTTACACTAAAGTGATGATGCATCAATACTTAAACATCCTTTCTTGATTTTCCCCTTAAACACACTAATTATATTGATTAAATAATAATAAATAATACTCTTAAATTAATTTATATGAACTAATTTTTCATGTGAATTTCAAGTGGGAGTTTTTTCAACTTGAAGGCTAAGAACCTAAATCTACACAAGACACTATTAGTTCATAACACTTCAAAAACACCTCTACTTATAAACTCTTCAAATAACCTACATAAAATAATAACATGAAATTTGGTGAATGAAATGACCTATATAATATAATATCACTCATACATTTTTCAAATCAACTCTCAAAAATCATACTAACACTCAAACAAGAAGTCTGTAACTATTATTCTATTGATTCAAATGCACAAGGTAAAATTTTGGCTGAGCTTTACTAAAACTAGATGAGTGAAGTCAAAACAAGCACTCAATTATTTATTATTTATAATTTTTATGAGATATAATAGAATAATTAAGGCATAGAGGAGGCCATGAATGAGATAAAGGTGGCACATGGTAGCTACAATAGTCATAGTCAATCCTCTCATGCATTTATGTCCTTTATTGACTCCTTTTTGGCATTGAGATGAGGTTTTGAGGATATAAATTCCATATTTTAATTCATTAAAATCATGATAATACCAAAAATATTCCATTATTGCATCCAATAATAATTATTATGTGCACATGGGGTGTGACTAGGCCTTCAAGAGGTGTTGAACAACCTATCTTTCAATGTAAATATTGACTTGTCATTGAAACTATATCCACTCATTCATAATTATATCCAATTTCAAATATGTTTTCATAAATTTAAAATTATAAAGTGAAAATTTTGGATCATTAACCTCATAATGTCATTCTACGCCCACTAGGACCTTTTCCTTTTTTATGAAATAGGCCTCATTTACAAGTTATTCACCTATTTGCATAATAACTATTTGAATGACTTAGAAAATTAAAAAAGGTTATAAAATAATTTTATAGGACTTATATTATTCTTAAATTAACCCTCTAAATTATAATTTAGACCCTTTAATTACCCTTCATCTGCAAACACATTTGCCTTGCATGACTAGGCCACTTAGACTAGTTCCACAAAATGGCTATTTAGGAGAAAATAGTAAAGACACTCAAAGGTAAATTTATGAAAAATTAAAAATTTTAAGGGGTAAAAAAATTCTTTAACTAACCTTTACCATAGTTTAAATCTCTTTAATAGGTCCCATACCCCATTTTATACTCAAAATTCTATAAATTTTCATTTTCTAGAGGTGTTTGTACAACCTCCATACAATCAGGTACCAAGGTCTAGGGATACTATAAGTTATAAACACACTCCAAGTGTTGGTAAAGTATTTAATAAGTGTTTGGATGAATTTATCAAAAAAAATTCCTAGTCGAGTCCCTATTAGGGTTTAAGAGGGGTTTAAGAGTGTTTGGGAGTCTTAGTGATGGTTCATAGAGATCAAGGCCTAAATATTTGAACCAATTACACTATATGAATGTTAATAGAAAAATTTAACATTATTTAAGTGATTTTATCCCCATTAAAATCACACATATAGTTACAAGAATTTTACAATGATCCTTGGGTGAGAAACATACCTCCTGAGCAATGTTAGAATGTTTACAAGCTATAATGACTCATTGTGAGAAATCCATAGAATATAGATTAACCAAAATGCTTACAAACACCATCATTAATTCCTCGAATAATTTTTTAGGCATCATTTATTCCTAAATTTATCTTTATCCCAACTTACTATGACACTACCCTAATGAGGCTGTTAAACTAGTCTACCTCCAGATATGAATCTTAATATTTGGTCTTTAACCAAGTGTTGTGACATATTTTTACCTTATTTTCATCCTAAATATCACCTCATATGTCTCATACAATGTCAACATTGGCTTAATTATGCCATTTGGCTTCCTTTAAATGCACACAATCATCAACCTCAATGTATGCCTATATGCTTGTAGAACCAGTCATGAAGGTCATTATAGATGAATTTTAAATGGATTATTTAGAGGCTTCAAGACCCATTTTCCCTCCTTAACCCCATGGTACACACAAACACTTATCATTTCTCTATTATTAGGATCAAAATAGCTTTTTAAGGCCTATTCCATATAGTTTGACCCCTACACATGCCAAATGGAGAGTTATCATGATGCTCAAAAGGATTGAGAAGGCCTTAAAGATAATTTTGGGACAAAAAAAAACCCATTTGGATGTGTTTTAGAGCAATAATCTACCACTGGGTCATTTCTAGGTTTTAGGTAGGGTTTAAGACATCTACCATCTTAGTGATGGTTCATATCATATTGATTTCCAAACTAAGACCAATCTCCATGAACCTCTAGTGTGTTTACCTCTTCATTTTACATTATTATATTTGGGTTCCATGCATAAGGTGTGTGGAGAGAGGAGCACTAGAAGGTGGAACTTGAGTTGTCTACTAGCTAGTTTCTATAGGTTATTTTATTAAGGATCATTAATAAAATTTATCCCCTAAATATTTCCAATCTTTCATGTATTTTTATTCCATATGGGGACTTAAACTTACCCAAAATATCTAGGCTTGAACCTCTGTGTGTTAAACTGTATGAACACTTGAAGTTGGACTTCGAATTGGTTATGTTAGGGTTTAATAGCTCAAATAATGTTTTATAAATATTCAATTATGTTAATCATTTTCCTCCACTTTAAATCATATAATTGAGTATTTATACACCCTTCCATACCCATCATTACCATTAGCCTTATAAGAAGGACCTGGGGATTCTTTAAAGTGGTAGTAGGTCTCAAGACTAGGCCTAAAGGTCTGTCTGCATTGGCATATCCTCAAGGTCACTTAATGTAACTATAGATGGTGGATTGGAATTAAAATTAATAATAATTCAGGTGAATCATTATTTAAAACACATATTTCAATTACACTTAATCAATCATGAATAATGTAATCATCCATATAGATCTAGAGAGCATAGGCAACTATCCACATGAGTATGAAATAAAAGAACACATCTCATATGTGGCAAACCATAAATGGTAATAAAACCCACTGATATCTACAAATTAAATATATTATTATAATAAAAAAACCAAATTTATTGAAACATCAACTTCACATGGAACACCAACCCCAACTAGACAAGCACCTACTTGACTAGGCTTTAGAAAGAACCCACTTGGAAGGAGGTACCTGCCCCCTTAATGACTCAAAACCAACTCAGCCACTTTATTTTTTTGGATAAACATAAGAAAAATATGTTTCCCAACCAATTTATGATCACCACCTCTTTATCACTTCACACTCTTATCCCTCTCAAACTAGATTTTAGGCCTCTTTACTTAATAAGGTCTCTTCAAGAATGACTAGTTCATATGACCTTGAATTTCATACTCAAACCTTATATTATATATTTATGAAAGTACATATAATTTTTTTTTATGGTATAAAATACCTCCTTATACTAAAGGACATGTTATTTCATTTGCATACACTTTGCTTACATAAATAGACCTAAAATTACCTTGTATATATACCATTCCTCGTTAATATACCACTTAGTCAGCCACACACCCTTAAAATATTAGGTCAGCCATATAATTGGTTTTAAAAAATATTTTAAACATTAATAAAATTACCATTGAGTCCCTTTTAGTCTATCATAACTCTATTAGACCTCATTTCACTTTTAGTTCTCATGAATACCTAATTGCATTAGCTATGTCTCTTAACACCAAAACTTGATCCTCTTGGGCCCATATGGCTTTATAAAAAAACTAAAAGAAATAAATTACATAAAAATGGACCTCTACTAACCTATTTAATTCTTGGTTAGACATGTGTCTTTCATTCATACCATGAAACTTCTTTTAGGACAAATTATCCTATTAGTCTTGTGTGCCTCAAAAGTCTATCTTGCAAAAGTGAAGCTCAAACATATTTAATCCACTCAAATATGATCTAATAAGTTTATAAAAAGAGTTTAAAGTACCATATAATCATCATAAAATTCATTAGACACTTCCACTCAGAAGATAAGTCTTCAAGAACACCTCTACAACTCACTCACTCAAAACTACCAAATTACCTCAAAACATAGTCTAGTGACTTAGATCTCCAACAAATGTATAGACATTTTCATTGAATTTTGATGCATTTAGATGATATTATTATGTAATTATACCATTATTAGATATAAATATCATATGTTATAGTGGAAAATATTGGTCTTATAGACTAATTTGTTGACCTCACTACACACAAACCTCACTTAGTTAGACAACCCTTTTTGGCTTCATCATTTTCACCACTATACCTAACTTCCAATATTTATTTCAAAAATATCCATGCACTTGGTTTTATCATTATATCATGAAAACACATTCCAATTCATCTTCTCAATATTGCCTAGGTTGTTCCCTATTTGCACCATTTGGCCTATTAGGGACTAGCTAACTTGGATGAATAATTTATCACACTGGAGAGTTATAAATTATTTACAAAATTTAATGGAAATGAAACATAAGTCTCTACTTTATTACTCCATCCATTTTCTTACTATGTCTAATGTAACTTTTGACTTCTATAATAACTTCTTTAGAAATAATGTTGTAAGTCAACATTTTCTCTCTCCTCTCTCTAATAAATACCACTTGGATGTACCTAGTAGAGTCAAATATAAGATAAAATATCCTACCTAAAAAAATCAATCCATCTTAAGCACTTTTGAGCAACATATTCAACATCACGTCTTTATTAGGGTTCTAAAAGGGTTTTAACTAGTTTTCACTCTTAATGATTGTTCATAAAGAATATCCCCTCAACATAAAAACTAATGCCTAAAAGTTTTAGATAGGACCCTTCCCCATATAACATGAATTAATTAGTTTACCATTAAAAATTTTTATGAGATAATGAGCATAATAAAATCCTTCTTGGGTTGAGAACCCTTCATTTTGAGCAATTGAGGGACCTCTAAACAACTTTTCATAGCTTATCCTTCACACTCTGAACTCAAAATGCATGAAAAAACTTGAAACAACATAACTCACCTATAAAAATTCTTACATTATCTCAGAAAACTTTAAATCTGATCATGACCCCTCATTAGGCCACATTCTATGTCTTTACTCTCTAGACCTTGATCTACAAACCACATTAGGCCTTAATACTGACCTTCATGCCTCCTTACATGAAATCTCCACCTTATTCACACACTCAATAAACCTTTCTGATGATTAAAAACTTCCATGTATCCTTCACATTAAAAACTTCCATGTATCCTTAAAATATATCATGATACCTCATTAGGCCGAGCAAGATGTAGGAGTGGTCTACGTGTATACTTGATCTAAAGGTCCTACCCCTGTAGGCTCACCCTGAGACTCTCATGAGTGATATAATGGCTCACATACATGCCTAATAAAACTAATAAAAACACTTATGCCTGTGTGCACTTATCTCACCAATACATCATGTTCATACTTTCTCACAAGGTTTATTCATGCCATGACTATGCTTAGGATACTTAAGCACTTGACCGCAAAGACCTGCTACCTATGCATTTGTTAACAATGGAAAAAAGATAAAAACATTTTTAGATACATACTTGTCATCATACCTTCACAATAACCTTCAATGACAACACAAATAATTTCAAGCTAATCTGATCCTTGACATCAACCTTTACATCAATAGAAAATACATTAGTTACCTTCAAATTCTCTCTTGATTTCAAATGCATCTTGTCACATGGCTTCTTATGCATAAATTTATTGTCTTCAAACTTCTTCCATGACTTGTACCATCCAATATCACATCACTTATAACAATTATCATCAATACAACACTCTTATGTGCCTTGACATATCACATGCTACCATATGTCCTTAGTTAGCTTTGACATCAATGTTGACATTACAAACTTAACATGATACACATTTTACATCAATGACAAAAACATGCCAACAAACTTCTGAGTTGTCATTGATGAAAAACACACTATAAACTGATCATTCTCATCTCCCCATTCTAATATCTATCCATCTTTGACATTAACGATAAAGGGTCTTCCATAAACTACCATATGATCATAGGACCTAAAGAAACTTTGACACTTCAAAACATAGAGTTAAAAATATCCCCCTTAGCTAATGATTCTCCTCATAGAAACTAGATGATAACCTCTCTAAAAAACTAATCATTCTATTATTATGACACATCACCCTCTCGAATTCATTCTCCTAGAACTAGCTCTTTTTCTCAAATAAATATGACCACACCTACAACATCTAGAATAACACCTTTTTGTAACAAAGGTTCAACACACAGAATATGAAGAATTAAAGAAACATGATCCCCCTTAATCTATGAATACCTCCTTCAAATAAACGTAGATCATAAGACCACTCACCTTATCCTTAACATGACTGATATAACTCAAGACTTTAATTACACACTAGACCACTGCATTCTTGACATCAACTAAAGAATTAGGGACTCCCCCTTTTGTCTTCATAGTTTAAGCTTACCACATGAGTCATTATGACTCTTAGACCAATAACATAGACAACATGGAATACTCTCAAGCTGAATCCTTATTTAATTTCAACCTAATCCTTTTAAAAATAGAGGAATGTCTTTATGATGCCTAATAGAGTCATCCCTTTCCATATAGCTCTCAAAACTCCATGAACTCAGGAGATTCCCAGATATCCATGCCACATTGCTTAGCTATATTGAAATCAAGAGACTGATAGTCCCTCCTTAAAATACACTTAAGCTTGACTAAAGCATTTAGCCCATCCACCTTATCATCCTTATTTTTCTCTTTAAATTCCTTGTCAACACATGAAGATAACAAGTGTTCATGACATTCCTTTATTTCTAATCCTTAATCTATCTTATCAAATGATCCATTTTGATCATTTAGGTTAATATGATTAGTCTTGACTTTATTTGGATTTCATACTAATGTATAACCCTTATCATGCACTCAAGGATCTCCATATACCTTGTTAATCCTTAAGAGCCTTCTCAATCCATTAGGACTAAATATTACAATGTGTCCCTTATTGTGACAACTATAGAAAATAGCATTTTTATACATACCTCTTGACTAATCACACCTCTTATACTCCCATAATAACTCACTCATTGAGACCATTCTATAATCACTTGATCTATGACCAAGTTTATTGTTGTCACCAAATATTACACCCTAGAGGAAATTGTTCAAGCTTCTTTTAGATTTGGCAAACCTGAGAATATTTCCAGGTATGTGGGTGTACTTATATTGGAAATGAGCCTCTAAATTTAAGGGATAAATCCATAAATATATCTTAAAATACTCTTATCTATACAAATATATTACTTATGGGGAGAAGAGTTATATAAATCAAGAATTGAACTTGTTCTAAAGAAGGTGATGCACTAAATATTCAAGGATCCACTCTCAAGATTAAACTCACTAGTATACTAATAGACTATAAATAGAACTAATGCAATATCTATAATGGTTTATAAGAAATAGTGTTTCACCTAGAGGTTGATTTGATTGACTTAGGCTAGAGGGAGGATATGTCTTGATTGAAATCACTTACATTCAACTATCCACTCTAAAACTAAGACATCAACCTTAACAGACACTAGATGACCTACAAAAATAGGTTAATAAAAAATAGGTTAAACTTGGACCTACAAAGGGAAGATGACAACAAATTTTTCATAACAAAATAATACAAACACTAAGCATAGATAGTAAACAACTACAAAATGACTCTATTCATTACTCCAAAAGGTGTAGAATACAAATTCTAGTAGAGTCTAGTTATAACAACTTGAGGGATGCTTAATAATAGCTTAAAGGATATATTTATAGAAAAATATAGAAAGAGAGGGATTTTTGAAATAAAAAAGGAAATAAATGATCACAATTCTATTCGAACCATAGTTAAAACTACCTTTGAATCTATACTCATTTAATCCTCCTAATTGATCTAGGTCACTTTAGCCCATTGCATAGTTACATTATTCCCTTATTGCTGCTCCTTTATGGTTACAATAGTAGGATCATATTGTTCCAAGATAATTTATATCATTAATTTAGTTCAAAAAATTAGATAAAGCTATTATATCTTTGTCCTAGTGCTAACCACTCCTGACTAGTTTGTCATGCCATGCAAAAGTGGAGAGAAGGGTCCCTTTCATATAGTTAGTCCTAGAGATGAAAATATTGGAGCCTACATGTATGCCTTCATGGCATCATTTTAAATGTTTGATCTGATCTAAATTGGACCATGCTCAAACTTGTATTCATGATTTTTATTTACCTTGCCCTATCAAAAATTACTTTGTCAACCTTTGTCTAAGTCACCTAGGGTCACCTTCATTTGATTGGATGTTAACAACTAACATAGATCATTGATATTTTAACTCATATCACTCCATTGATATATTTAATATGAATAAATGTAATCTATAGATCCTCTACAATATATAAATTAATCATGTCACTTGTCAATCATGTATTGATTTTAAGATACTTTTGTCAGCCTACTACTTTAATATCTTACACCACATGCTTGCCTCTTGAGCTCCTTGAAATTTTGACTCATCTTGCATCATCAGATCAAGATTTACAACATGATGCAAAGCGTAGATCTTATTTGCCCCACCTCTCTATCAATCGAGTTTGTGTCATTCAATTTTTACTTGTTTGATCCACACTATTAGAACTAGGGACCTTTTAACTTGTTTAAACCCATCATGAATCATTAGATATCATGTGTATGAATGAAATATCAAGTGGACCATTATATATTTATAAAATTTAAACCTTTTAAGGACCTTTTAAACCTGAACAATTAAATTATAGAGCTCAAATTTGATGTTAGCATGAACATCTTATGTTATTTAACAAACTTTGAAAGCTTGGATCTGGAATTGAATAGGTCATGAAGGCACCAAATTTATGAGAGATGTTATTGATGCTATGAGGATTGTGCCCACTTGATTGTGATGTCCCTTACTTAGGGGCTCTCTTATCTGCACAAAAACTCTGATACCAAAGACCAAAGCTCTGATACCACTATGATATCCCCTTCTAATAGGGATATATGAAAGATACAAAACTCTGATACCAATATAAACTTGCAGAATATATTCAAATAAGCATAAACAAATCACAGTATAATCTCTTAATAACAAATCAAGGTCTCATTACTTGTTCTTCTGGATGATTACACAATTGAGTCTCTGGAATACAAATTAAAGAATATTACAGTCTGGTCTTAAAACCCTGTGTTTTGCAAATCTGGGAGTGAAATCTAAATCTGGAAGGGTCTCGGCCTTTCTGTGTCGACACACAGACGCCGTCGTCGGTCGATATCTCACCGACGTCGGTCTCTGTCGGTCGGCTTTCTGCCGACGTCGGTCCTCAGTCGACCGATGTCGGTCGCTATAAGCCCTCTCTCTGCCGATGTCGGTGCCTGATCGGATCTGTACAGACCTGTACGGACTTAGTACGGCCGCCAACTCAGCACAACCTGTCTGTTGATCCCTGATCTGGAAATCTATTATATCTAATACAGCAGATCTCTCTCTGTATAATTTATTGAAACAAAAAACATGAACTAAATCAAGAAATACCTGGAAAGCTCTGTGATAAACTTTTGTGTGAAGTTATCTCTTAACCCTAGAATTCTGTGATATCTTCTGGATGAAGCTATCTCTCAATTTGGCAATAGATCGGCTGATCTTTCACAACCTCTGAATCGCACACAATGAAGAGTTGACGTTCTCCACTACAAATGGAATCCTGGAACCCTTGGCTCAGTCTTCACAGAAGAATTTCTTCAATTTTCAATAATCAATATTCAATAGCCTATGAACAATGGCCTCCATGAGAAACCCTTATACCCTCAAAAGGATGTGCTTGCCCTAATTAGGGTTTCTTAAATTAGAATTAGGGTTTCTAATTAAAAATAGGCTAAATAATTAATATTTGATTAAATCAATCAAATATTAATATCTCCCTCAATACATGTTGGATCGACGAACCGATCGAAGCTAGTGAATCAGGGAGTGATTCCGCACATAACCATACCATAATAAAGGCGCTCCGCTACATATCAAATATCCCTAAAAAGTAGGAGCTCATGCCAATTGTGTCTGAAAGAGCCCGAATGAAAACCAAATGTAGAAATCCTGTGAATCAAAGTCAATCCAAGCTCCATTATGACCCTCTATCCATCCTATTAGCCTACGAAGGTCGTATAATAGGCTAATCATCAAGACTGTCAATGTCCAGGAAAAAGGGGACATGACAATCCGCCCCTCTGAAAATTGCTTATCCCCAAGCAATCTCGGAACAATGAACTACTCGATCCACCTGGATCCCAAGGAAACAATTGTGTAACATTCATCATGTCACCAATCAACCTATGTGAATAAATCATCAACAGCAATAGCATCAACAGTATCAAAATCAGCAACTGATAAACTGCACTCAACACCCAAACAACTATCTGAAGACCAACTGTAGATGCCGGTAGAAGAAACCACACTGTGGAACTCAAGCCAACTAAAACATCCACTCTGTCAAAATTCAAGTCCCTGTCTAACTGATACCCACACCCAACTGGACCGTGGATATGACAATCATGGGTCCCTGAGTCACTGACACCAAAACTAATCTCTAAATGCAAAGAAAAATAAGGAGCATACCTCACCGTATGATGCTGGTAAGAACCCCCAAACTCTGCTACTGGCACACTATTGCCAAACTGGGACTCAATGGATGGCTCCAATCTCGGCTCAACAAACAATAGCTCTGATACCACTGTGATGTCCCTTACTTAGGGGCTCTCTTATCTGCACAAAAGCTCTGATACCACTGTAATGTCCCTTACTTAGGGGCTCTCTTATCTGCACAAAAGCACTGATACCACTGTGATGTCCCTTACTTAGGGGCTCTCTTATCTGCACAAAAACTCTGATACCAAAGACCAAAGCTCTGATACCACTGTGATATCCCCTTCTAATAGGGATATATGAAAGATGCAAAACTCTGATACCAATATAAACTTGCAGAATATATTCAAATAAGCATAAACAAATCACAGTATAATCTCTTAATAACAAATCAAGGTCTCATTACTTGTTCTTTTGGATGATTACACAATTGAGTCTCTGGCATACAAATTAAAGAATATTACAGTCTGGTCTTAAAACCCTGTGTTTTGCAAATCTGGGAGTGAAATCTGAATCTGGAAGGGTCTCGGCCTTTCTGTGTCGACACACAGACGCCGTCGTCGGTCGATATCTCGCCGACGTCGGTCTCTATCGGTCGGCTTTCTGCTGACGTCGGTCCTCAGTCGACCGATGTCGGTCGCTATAAGCCCTCTCTCTGCCGATGTCGGTGCCTGATCGGATCTGTACGGACCTGTACGGACTTAGTACGGCCGCCAACTCAGCACAACCTGTCTGTTGATCCCTGATCTGGAAATCTATTGTATCTAATACAACAGATCTCTCTCTGTATAATTTATTGAAACAAAAAACATGAACTAAATCAAGAAATACCTGGAAAGCTCTGTGATAAACTTCTGTGTGAAGTTATCTCTCAACCCTGGAATTCTGTGATATCTTCTGGATGAAGCTATCTCTCAATTTGGCAATAGATCGGCTGATCTTTCACAACCTCTGAATCGCACACAATGAAGAGTTGATGTTCTCCACTGCAAATGGAATCCTGGAACCCTTGGCTCAGTCTTCACAGAAGAATTTCTTCAATTTTCAATAATCAATATTCAATAGCCTATGAACAATGGCCTCCATGAGAAACCCTTATACCCTCAAAAGGATGTGCTTGCCCTAATTAGGGTTTCTTAAATTAGAATTAGGGTTTCTAATTAAAAATAGCCTAAATAATTAATATTTGATTAAATCAATCAAATATTAATATCTCCCTCAATACATGTTGGATCGACGAACCGATCGAAGCTAGTGAATCAGGGAGTGATTCCGCACATAACCATACCATAATAAAGGCGCTCCGCTGCATATCAAATATCCATAAAAAGTAGGAGCTCATGCCAATTGTGTCCGAAAGAGCCTGAATGAAAACCAAATGTAGAAATCCTGTGAATAAAAGTCAATCCAAGCTCCATTATGACCCTCTATCCATCCTATTAGCCTACGAAGGTCGTATAATAGGCTAATCATCAAGACTGTCAATGTCCAGGAAAAAGGGGACATGACATTGATCCACTAACTCTAGGAGCTTTATAAGTGGATTTATAAAATGTTCAAGTGAGATGACCTATATGTTTTGAATGATGTCTACGTGCCTATCACTAATCACTTAAATCAAAATGGCTATTTTCTAAGGCTCAAACTTGAGACTTGAATTAACATCCTACTCATCATATTTAACTTTAAAACTCCATAACTTGAGATAATAATCTCACATGGGCATGAAATTTTTAAGATATGCACCTACCATGAAGAACATCATGGAGCTATAATATTTTAACTCACATGGATTTCTGAGTGAAGATAAAAATTGCTCAAACACGTTATTCTACTCATTTCCATGTGATGTGCAAAATGGCCTAGCCCCTTAGACTCATCAAGCTAAAATTTGAAGGCTTAGATCTTAAGATGGAAGACTCATTAAAATATAGAACTTGTAGAGAATGATCTTGGCATTAGGTGCATTGATCACACATGGTTTGATGGTCATGTGAGGTTTCCTAATCTCATTTATAAAACTCATAAACATGTTATATAGTATAGTTCTTCATGACATCCTGATAATGGTTTGGTCCTTTTACCTGCCTGAGTCATTTTGATTTAATATTTTAAGGCCCTGATGAGTTTTCATGGTTTTATCAATCTATTCCATGCTTCTATGAGCTTATGAACACTATGGGATCCTACTTGGATCAATTTTTAAGGCTTAGATAAATAATTTCCCCAAGACCAATCAATTTCATTAAAAATTTGCATTGGGCATGTTGTCTTGAACATTTTTCCTAGTGGAATTATCTTTGGTATTTTGATAAGGTCCCTATGGGTTTGTATATTTTATTTGAAATAAATGTCTCTTTAGAAAGATTTTATCAAACATTTTTTGTGAACAAAATGTCCAAAAGAATCAAGGCTTTGGGAGATTATCCCAGATAATTTTCTTGACACAAATGCACTTATCTCCTTTTTCCATGGATAAAATGTTTGAAAAAATTTACTCTTCAAGATTTTTTATCAACCTCTTTCCTTGAAAGAATTAAGTCTATATATATATTTTTTAAACAAAATGTCCAAAAAAAATTTGCACTTAGCCATTTACCATTGGGAGAAATTATTCAAAAGAATTATGCCTTCAGGAAAATTATCATAGATCATTTTCTTGAAATAATATTTCCTAAAATTGTTCATCAAATTGCTCAAACACCATGAAAACCTACTTCTATCCCTCCACTTGAATATATGAATTTAAAATGACCCCTAAGATACCAAATTACATAATGATTAAGCTAGACTATGACCAAAGTTGTAATGGCATATGAAATGACATCAAAATAATTGAAACATACCCTATGACATTATGAAAAGCCCCTATAAAAGATTCTATCAGGAGGTGTTAACCATTTTGGCTTAATTTAAAAATGGTCAACATTTTTGATGATTTCTTAAGGGTGACATGTTTGTTATGCCATCAATAATTAATTAATCTTATCCATTAGGTTATGAAGTCACAAGTATATAGGCTTGAAATATAAACTACCTCTTGATAACACACAACAATGATAGAAAACAACAAGAACAAGACACGAAATAGAAACACAAGTGTGCCTCATGAACACTTATTGAACACAACAAAGTAAGAAAGGAAACACACACCATTATATTCTTGTTAGTATATTCAGACAACCCATTACCTTGAGGGTAATATTTGGATGAAGTACTCAAGAATATGCCATTACTATTTACCCAATCAACTATCGTAGAACCCATAAAAATAATAGTATGAGTACCAAACCTTGTTATGATGCTCTCATAAAAATCCAAGATATCATTCTCATTAGCTTTCTTCAATTCTATTGTCTCAACCCATCTTCTAAAATAGTCATTTTCTATGAGTATCCAGTTATGGCCAACACTTGATGGGGGATTTATCATGCCAATGAAATCAAGACCCCATTACATGAAAGGTTGATCAACTTGGATAGGATTCAAAGGAAGAATTGTAAGTTTATACTTTCCTATAAAGAAAGCACATTATTCACACCTTATCACTCAAGCATGGTAGTCTTTGAAAAGGCTAGGCAAATAATAGCCAGTCCTCATGATCTTGTTAGATTTGGATCTTAGAGAGAAATAACCTCCTATTATCCTATCATAGAACTTCTCAAGCAACACTCCAAAGTGATCATTATCAATGCATCTTAATAGAACACCATTGATATCAGTCCTAAAAATCACACCATCCACAAGATAAAATAGAATAGATTAAATTCTAAAATATCTCCTTTGTGATCTACTCATATTGTTAGGATACTCATTATCCCAAATAAATTTGATCACATCCTATGTCCAACTTTGTGGAGGCAATGAACTGACTGATTGGGAATAGTCATGATTGACTAGAGACTCTTCTTTTGACTCATGAAGATCTGAAGCTAGATTTTCACAATGGCCTTTACCCCTTAATAATTTTGTCACTTTAATATCAACATCATATTCCATTACCTTAGTGATCCACCCTTACCTCTTTTCACTAAGATCTTTTCTCAAAATAAACTCTTTGGTGCTAGGATGAAAAGCCATAACATGAATCTTATTATTTGAAACCATATGTCTAGATTTATTTAGTTCCCTTAAAACAATTACTTGTTTCTCTAAAAATTTGTACTTTATTTCATAATCTTCTAAACCTTGACTAAAGAATGCAATTCGCTCCTCCACACCCTCATCATTATTTTGCATCAACATGGCTAAGATAGTATCAAGGCTAGCAAATGAATACAACATGAAGTATTTAGTAAAATTAGGATTCATAAGAGTAGGATATTCTATAATTTCTTTCTTTATGGCTTTGAAAATATTCTTACCCTCTTTGGTCCAAGAAAATACTTGGTTCTTAATGACCATAGATGTGATAGGTTTCACCAAAGATGCAAAAATAGATATAAAGCTCCTTAAAAAAAATATATTTCATTAGAAAATTTGAAGACATTTCTTATGTAATGTAAATGATAAGTCTAGAATAGCTTATATACTCTTAGGATCAATAGTCAAACCATCCTTAAAAACAATATGTCCTAAGATCTTACCTTCATGAATAGAAAAAATACACCTTTTTATATTAAGAGATGATCCATACTACCTGTATCTTTCAAATACTTGCCTTAAGTGTTGTATGTATTCATTATCATCTTTAGAAAACACTATTATAGCATCTAAATAAACCAATAGTATCTCATTTATCAAACCTTTGAAATGCAGTTCTATTGCTCTTTGAAATGTGGCACCAGCATTGGACAAACCAAAGGGCATCTTATTATAAACAAAATTAACCCATTTAGTAGTGAAGGTTATTTTAAACTAATCATACTCAGTGAATAAAATTTGACTATAGCCTAAATATCCATCTAGAAGAGAAAAACATTAAGAACCTAAAACCATTTACAAAATCTGTTCCATTGAAGGTAGAGGATAGTGATCTTTGAGTGACACTCTATTAATATATCTAAACTCCACACAAAATCTTATCTCCCAATTATTATTTATAATAGGCATAAGGTTAGTTACCCATGTTGAATTCTTCATGGGAAATATTATCTCAATTTTAAGGATTTTTTTAAGCTCTAACCTCATGAGTTGTTCAACCTTGGGGTTGATGGGTCTTTGCTTATATCTAACTAGTTTAACTCTAGTTTCCAACTCAATGGTATGGTGTGATACTCTAGGATCAAATCCTTTGATGTCATTATATTCCCAAGAAAATATATCATGAAAATATCTACACAACTCAATGAATGCTTGCTTCTATAGTGTAAAATATACCTTGCCTAATTTGAGGAGTCTGACTTTGAATATCCAGACTCTTTCATAATTCTCCTCTTTTGTATACATACTCAATTTATCCTTATTATTTTGATCATTCTCAGTGAAGACACTTTATAATGTCACCAAAACCTTAGGTATTTTATTGATTCTTTATTAAACAATTTTATCATTTAATTATTCTTGGAGCCTCCTTTGATTCCTTGAAGAAAACTCAACCTCATTTTACAAGAAGCATGTCATGTGTTTATCACTTTAAACACTTGTAAAGACACTAAATTATCAAGAATAGAAGGTTTGATAATGATTATAACATGAGATTATTTTCTCTCCTCTTTTATGGTAGTTGGAATATCAAATTGAGCTCCTATGGTAGCTAGTCTATTAGCATGACTATTCTTCTCCCTTGGGACTGATTATATATTGAATTCATTGAAGTCTTCAAGAAAATACCATACCCTACACATCTTTGACTTATAAAAAGGTTTCTTTGTAGTAACCACTTTCCTCACCTGATGTACAACCAATTCACTATCTCCATATACTTGCAAGTTATTGATTCATTTTCTCTTTTCCCATTAAAGGCCATGAATTAAACCTTCATACTCAACCACATTACAAGTACAACTAAAATGAAACCTGCATGAATCATAATACTAGTTTTTATATGGGGAGACCAGCATAACACCATTTACTACACCAACTTTACTTCTTGAACCATCAAAAAAAATCTTCCATAACTCATCATCTTCATCTTCTTCCTTGGTAAGTAGAGGTATTGATACTCCTTCATATATATAATACACTCCTAAATCAATTTCCTCTACAAAAGCATATGGATCCTACTCATAAGTGTTATTGCCATAATAGTCAAGAAATAAATTTAAAATACACTTAATCTTGGAATAAGTGCCATCATCTACAATAGAGTCCTTTTCTTCATGGGCCACACAATTTAGATTGGAACTTGTTTAAATGTAAGGTTCAATATGAACCTTTCAAGGGGTTGTGTCCTAATTTTCACCTTGGCCCTATACCTTATTTTAAATTGTAAGAAAGACTAGTTAGTTAAGATATAACCACCTATCTTGGCTTTGAATTCCATTGATAGGCAAATTACAAAGTGGGTTGGGAGATTAACCATAACTATGTCTTGTAAGATAGGAAAAGTAAGACAATCATGCAAGAAAACCTTCAAGAATTTTATCATAATTATTTTCTTGGTAGGTGTACCATATAATTTAAGGACCCTTTTACTATGTGCCTCATACTTTAGACCTATAAGTATTAGGCTATCATTAACCTCTTCCTCTTCTATATTTCTGACCATACTATTGTTGATAGGGGTAAGTATTTTGATAGGCACCTTGTTACATATTATATTCCCTATTTTGAGCCTCTTAGACTAGAAAGTTTGCTTTCAAATCAAAATTATTTTATGCCTACCTAGGAGAAACCTTAATTTTGGTATTAGCATTAGGAACTTGGGCTATATCTAGAGTATTATCATAAGAATGAGACAAATAAGGCATATACACCTTAGGAGGTAATATTCTAGCTTAGATGAGACTATTCTTATCTTTGATAGAAATATTATATGATTTAGGAAGAGTGGAATATCCAATTTATTGAAGCATGATAGAGATTTTATTCCTAATGGCTTTCAATTAATTATGGAACACAAAGATATAAAGTGGACTCATAAGAGGATGCAATCTATGCCAAGTCTTCTAAAACCTTTAGTTGAAGTCATGCATTATTTCTTTGGGTCCCATTTTTACCATGTTGAGTTGTTTCATTTCCAAATCTAGAAGTCAAAAACACTCCAAACTCATCTTGTGTTGTGATGCATCCACCTTCTAAAGTCTTATACCAATCAAGAGACTTTAATTTAAGGGACATGGCAAGGAGTCTAATGGCAATGTTCTCTCAAATAATATTGTGGAAATTACAAAAGTTAGAAACATGTATAATGTTCTCACTAGGTGTGGTATGACTCTCACCATTGAATGTGGGCATACCTTTCATGGTGTTAGGAGGAATGACATAACATGCGTGAAGTTAAATTGGATTATATGTATTAAAGGTATAAAAAGCATGAGGTCTAGTCATATATTATTGTTAAAGATAATCAATTTATTTAGCCTCATCAACCTCTTCCTCTTTAGTAAAATTTAATCATTATTCAAAGGGTAGACTAGGTCATGGATACTGAACTTTAAAATGAATCTCAAACTAAATGGGTAAGTTAATGGGATTGAATGTTCTAGCAGAGGATGACATAGTGAGAACCATAAATTATGAGGGCATGTTTATAATAGAATAATGGCTTTGAACCATATTTACCATGAAGGAGTCACCAAATGTTGAGTACCACACCAATTTATAGCTTATGTTATCAAGACCAACATTCACCTTGACAAGTTGTCTTGAAGATAATGGGTCCCATTGAGCATGCCAAAACTATTGCCACCAAATCATGTACTCTAGAAGGATTTTTTCAATCTTCTTCTAGATTTGGGCAACATGAGAACGTTTCTAGGTATGTTGGTGTACCTATATTGGAAATGAGCCTCTAAATTTAAGGGTTAGCTTTTTGAATGTATCTTGAACTGATCTTATCTATACATAAAATTACTTATGGGGAAAAGAGTTAGAGAATGCATGAATTGAACCTAATCTAAAAGAGGTGATGCATCAAATATTAAATGATCCACTCTCAAGATTTAACTCACTATGTCATGTCCCCTTTTTCGTGGACATTGACAGGCTTGATGATTAGCCTATTATGCGACCCTCGTAGGCTGATTGGATGGATAGAGGGTCATGATGGAGATTGGCTTGGCTTTGATTTACAGAATTCCTCTAGTTGGCTCTCATTCAGGGTATTTCAGACACATTAGGCTTGAGCTCCTATTATTTAGGGATATTTGACATACAACGGAGCACCCTTGTTTTGATATGGTCATGTGCAGAATCACTCCCTGGTTCACCAGCTTCAGACGGTTCAAAGATCCGACATGTATTGAGGGAGATATTAATATTTGATTGATTTAATCAAATATTAATTATTTGGTCTAATTTTAAATTAGATATTAATTAATTATTAATTAATTAATTATTTGGTCTAATTTTAAATTAGATATTAATTAATTATTAATTATTAATTATTAATTAATTGGTCTAATTTTAAGACCCAAGTTCTAATTTGAGGAATTCTAATTTTAGAAGCTCAAGTTCTAATTTGAGGAATTCTAATTTTAGAACCCCAAGTTCTAATTTGAGGAAATCTAATTTTAGCAAGCACACCTTTGGAAGGGTATAAGAGTTTCTCATGGGAGAGAGTTTGAAAATATCCATGCTTATTATTGATATTGATTCTTGTTAAGAAATTCTTCTGTGAAGACTGAGCCAAGGGTTCCAGGATTCCAATTGCAGTGAAGAACGTCAACTCTTCATTGTGTGCGATTCAGAGGTTGTGAAAGATCAGCCGATCTATTGCCGAATTGAGAGATAACTTCACCCAGAAGTTATCATAGTATTACAGGTATTTGAGAGATAACTTCACTCAGAAGCTATCACAAGGGTTTACAGGTATTTTCTTTATTTTGGGTTTTTGATTCAAGAATTATCCAGATATAGATCTTTTGTATCAGCCCATAATTCTACAGATCAGGATCAGGCATACAGGGTGTGTTATATCAGTGGCCGTACGAATTCCATACAGATCTGTGAAAATCCGTACACATCTACAGAAAGTTCAGGGACCGACATCGGCAAACAGAGACTTACAGGGACCGACATCGGTCGACTCATCACCGACGTCGGCAAGGGGATCACTACAGGTCGACCGACGACGGCAGTATAACCGACGTCGGCGACTGTGTTTTTTACACAGCAGGCCGAGACGTTCCAGATTCAGCCCAGTTCACGAAATATTCAGGCTATAAGGCTGAACTTTCGATATTTTTTGTATACTTGACAGAGGATCTCTAATTGTAAGCTTATGAGCAAATAAATAAGAAATTATACTGTGATTTATTCATCTATTTTGCAGAAATTCAGATAAGCAATTTGGAGCTTTTGTTTTGATATTCGAAGGGATATTACAGTGGTATCAGAGCTTTGGTCTTTGGTATCCGAGTTTTTGTGCAGATAAGAGAGGCCCTAAGTAAGGGACATCACAGTGGTATCAGAGCTTTGGTCTTTGGTATCCGAGTTTTTGTGCAGATAAGAGAGGCCCTAAGTAAGGGACATTACAGTGGTATCAGAGCCAAATTCCTGCCATCCTGTTGGGCATATCAGAGCTAATGTCCTGCCATCTTGTTGGGTAGTTGGGTAGATTGAATCAACGAAGTATCCATGATGTCTTCAAGTACTCAGAAACAGTGGGACAAGGATATGAAGAAGCTGAAACAAAGTTTGAACCAGTTGGTTGAAACCCAAAGGAGGATGAATGAAACTCTTTCAGATCCTACTTTTGAAGACAAATTATTACGGTATATGGCATCCATTCGTAAAAGGTCCACATCACAAAATAGAACGAAGGAGAAATAAGAGGTCTCAACAGTGGTTGAGGGCAACGCTACACCAATTGTTAGACATGTGGATGAGATTAGTCATGGGGATTTAGACTCTCAGTTAGTTGCAGAGGACGTGGGAGTGGGAAATTGTGATGATGAGATAGTTTCAGCAGTAGTTTCTTCAGAGTTAGATGAGGATGAGTCCGATGCTTGCACTCAGAGTGTACAGGTGTGCTCAGGTGTTAGTGCACTGAGGGTTGATGATCTCTCAGTTATGACAGAGATTGTAGAAGAGTCCCAGGATCCGATTATTGCAGAAGATACTCAGGAGGATGCAGTGGACAGTTTTGAGGACTTAGTTTCACCAGTTGTTTCTCACAGTATGGAGGAGTTAGACCGTGATGCTACAGTTGTTGATACTCTGTATGTTGATATGAGCTATGGAGTTGATTCACAGAGTAGGGATGGTAGTACTCCAGAGATTAGTGATTTTGAGTCTACTCTTTTGGACCATGCATCAGAGGAGGATTGTAGGAGACAGTCTAGCCAGTACCACCATGTGTCTAGTCAGCTGAGAGTTAGTGAGCGAGACATTGCTACCGCTTGCAAGCATTTCGATGATGCTCGTCAGTTGTTAGCAGTATATGGATGGGGTTCTCCTACTAGCATCGAGCAGGGAGGTAGTTATTTGTCCTTGACAGAGATCCACTCTTTATGGGAGGCTATCCAGATTCTGAGATAGGATTATATGCAGTTGGTCACCGACAGAGATTATCTTATGGAGTGGGGTAGCACAGCATATGATGCATTGTTGGTCGAGGAAGATAAGGTGAGTGAGCTTACTCAGCAGCTAGAGGTGACTTCTGAGATTCTTGAGACTACGCAGTTAGCTTATGAGGAGTCACAATTTCATTTGGCTGAGATGACCATGGAGTTAGAGCATTTACGGTCTTCACCAGCGCCAGACTCAGAGGTTAGTACATTAAATGTTGTTGGTGAGTACGTTCCTATAGTTGTAGCTAAGGAACATGTTGTTGAGGCTGACACACCGGTTCAGGATTTGGGAGTACCTGGTTCTGATGAGTTTGGGATACCTCTCCAGATTGATTCTTCTCACACAGATGACAGTGTGGTCCAGTTGATTGTGCCACCTTTACAGAGAGATCAATTATGGTGTGTGGAGGAGTACGTTGATGCTTCCACATATAATTTTTACTGCACGGAGTCATTCATGGAGTATTTTCTGGATAGTGCAGGTGTTCATCTAGATTCACATAGGGTAACAAAAGGTGTTCTCATCCAAGGTACTGGTGCTATTAGCAGATTGGGTGGGGAGATTGTAGGGATCCTATCTACTATGCTATCTCACAAGGATTTTGAGGTGGGGTATACTCATTATTCTTCTTCTGACCCAGAGAGAGAAGATTTGATTTCACACAGGTGTAGATCGGCTCCAATTTTTTACCATCCATTATGGGATGGATTGGCACCATCTCTTGCAGATGGAATTGGCAGTTTGAGTTGTCCATTCTACTTGGGTTATGATGCTTCGAGAGTTTGGTTCTCATGTGTTCTTGACTATGGCAGTTGTGCTCTTAGAGTTTGGTTGAGTTGCATTCGCCAATTTGATTATGGGTTCCTCTTTGTTCTACTTCTGTTGATGTTGCAGGTACTTGCATTGATTCACAGCAGTGCAGAAGATAACTACATTTGGGATCCAGGTGGATCGAATGGTTCATTGTTCCGAGATTGCTTGGGGACAAGCAATTTTTGGAGGGGCGGATTGTCATGTCCCCTTTTTCGTGGACATTGACAGGCTTGATGATTAGCCTATTATGCGACCCTCGTAGGCTGATTGGATGGATAGAGGGTCATGATGGAGATTGGCTTGGCTTTGATTTATAGAATTCCTCTAGTTGGCTCTCATTTAGGGTATTTCAGACACATTAGGCCTGAGCTCCTATTATTTAGGGATATTTGACATACAACGGAGCACCCTTGTTTTGATATGGTCATGTGCAGAATCACTCCCTGGTTCACCAGCTTCAGACGGTTCAAAGATCCGACATGTATTGAGGGAGATATTAATATTTGATTGATTTAATCAAATATTAATTATTTGGTCTAATTTTAAATTAGATATTAATTAATTAATTATTTGGTCTAATTTTAAATTAGATATTAATTAATTATTAATTATTAATTAATTGGTCTAATTTTAAGACCCAAGTTCTAATTTGAGGAATTCTAATTTTAGAAGCTCAAGTTCTAATTTGAGGAATTCTAATTTTAGAACCCCAAGTTCTAATTTGAGGAAATCTAATTTTAGCAAGCACACCTTTGGAAGGGTATAAGAGTTTCTCATGGGAGAGAGTTTGAAAATATCCATGCTTATTATTGATATTGATTCTTGTTAAGAAATTCTTCTGTGAAGACTGAGCCAAGGGTTCCAGGATTCCAATTGCAGTGAAGAACGTCAACTCTTCATTGTGTGTGATTCAGAGGTTGTGAAAGATCAGCCGATCTATTGCCGAATTGAGAGATAACTTCACCCAAAAGTTATCATAGTATTACAGGTATTTGAGAGATAACTTCACTCAGAAGCTATCACAAGGGTTTACAGGTATTTTCTTTATTTTGGGTTTTTGATTCAAGAATTATCCAGATATAGATCTTTTGTATCAGCCCATAATTCTACAGATCAGGATCAGGCATACAGGGTGTGTTATATCAGTGGCCGTACGAATTCCATATAGATCTGTGAAAATCCGTACACATCTACAGAAAGTTCAGGGACCGACATCGGCAAATAGAGACTTACAGGGACCGACATCGGTCGACTCATCACCGACGTCGGCAAGGGGATCACTACAGGTCGACCGACGACGGCAGTATAACCGACGTCGGCGACTGTGTTTTTTACACAGCAGGCCGAGACGTTCCAGATTCAGCCCAGTTCGCGGAATATTCAGGCTATAAGGCCGAACTTTCGATATTTTTTGTATACTTGACAGAGGATCTCTAATTGTAAGCTTATGAGCAAATAAATAAGAAATTATACTGTGATTTATTCATCTATTTTGCAGAAATTCAGATAAGCAATTTGGAGCTTTTGTTTTGATATTCGAAGGGATATTACAGTGGTATCAGAGCTTTGGTCTTTGGTATCCGAGTTTTTGTGCAGATAAGAGAGGCCCTAAGTAAGGGACATCACAGTGGTATCAGAGCTTTGGTCTTTGGTATCCGAGTTTTTGTGCAGATAAGAGAGGCCCTAAGTAAGGGACATTACACACTAGCACCATAATAGACTATGAATAGAACTAAAGTAGTGTCTACAATGGTTTCAGATAAAAAGTGTTTTACCTAGAGGTTAATTATGTAGACTTAGGATACAGGGATATGAGGTTAAGGCTTGATTTAAATCACTTACAATCCAAAATCCACTTTTTACCTAAAACATAAACCTTAAGACACACTATATGACCTATGAGAAAAGTTTGTTAGCACTTAGGTTGAACTTAGACCTACAAAGGGAAGATGACAACCACTTTTACATATCAAAAGAATACAAACACTAAGAACATATTAGTAAGAAACTATGAAAATACTCTATTCATTACTCCAAGCAATGCAAAATACAAATTTTGGTAGATTCTAGTCATACCAGCTTGAGGGATCCTTAATAATAGCCCAAAGGTTATATTTATAGAAAAGGAGAGCAAGAGAGGGATTTTGGAATTAAAAAAGAAATCAAATGAGCATAAATCCATTTGAACCATAGTTATAACTACCTTTGCATTTATTCTCATCCAAGCTTCCTAATTGATTCAAGTCACTTTAACCCATTGTGTAGTTACATTATTCCCTCATTGATGCTCATTGATTGTTACAACAGTAGGATCAAGTTGATCAAAGCTAAGTTCTAGCATCAATGTAGTTAGAATAATCATATCAATCTATTATATCTATATCTTGGTGCTAATCACTCCTAACTAATTCATCATGGCATGCAAAAGTGGAGAGAAGGATCACTTTCATGTAGTTTGTCCTTGAGATGAAACCATTGGAGTCTATGTGCATGCCTTCATGGTATCTTTTGAAACATTGTCTTTGATCCAAATTAGACCATGCTTAAACTCAGCTTCATGATTTTTATTTACCTTTCCCTATCAAAAATTGCTTTATCAACCTTCATCTAAGTCACTTGGGCTCACCTTCATTTTATTATCCATCAAAATCTAACATGGATCATTGATATTTTGACTCATCTCACTCCATTGATCTATCTAATGTGAATGAACATAATTAGTAGATCCTCTACCAGCTAGAACATGTTCATTCCACTTGCCAATCATGCATTGATCTTAATATCCTATTGTTAGCCTACTACTTTATGTTCTTTTACCATGTGGTGACCTCTCAATCTCCTTAAATTTTTGACTCATGTCACACCATCGAATCAAGATGTATGATGTGACATAAACAATAGATATCATTGGGCCCACCTCCCTATCAGTCGAGCTTGTGACATTTTATTTTTGCTTGAATGATCTAAACCATCAAATCTTATCCAACATATAGATATTTAAAGGGATTAGACCTAGGGACCGTTTAACTTGTTTGACTCCATTAAAAATAATTATATCTCATGTGTTATAATGTGAGCTCACATAGACCACTAGATCTTGAACAACTTTAAACCTTTTAAGGAAATTTTGAACCCAAATAGTTAATTTATGGAGCTCAAACTTGACATTAATTTCAATGTCTTACATTATTTGACCAACTTTAAAAGCTTTTTTTTGAGAGCTTTCTAAGTGCATTTTTAAAATGTTAAAGTGAGATGACTTATGTGTTTTGTATGACATCCATGTGCCTATCACTAATATTTTGAATCAAAATAGTAACCCATTGAGGCCCAAACTTGACACTTATTTGAGACTTGCATAAACATCCTACTCGGTAGGTCTAACTTTGAAACTCCATAACTTGAGCTAAGAATCTCATGTGAGCATGAAATTCTTAGGATATGTTGCTACCATGAATAAATACATGGTGCTAAAATATGTTGGTTATCATGGATTTTTAAGTGAAGATAAAAATTAATCAAATAATCTAGTCTACTTATTTCGATGTGAGGTGCAAAATAGCCTATCTCTTTAGACTCGATAAGTTAAACTTTGAAGGCTTAGATATTGAGATAGAAGACTCATTAAGATATGAAACTTATAGACAATGATATTGGTACTATGTAAATTGATCAAAAGTGGTATGATGGTCATGTGAGGATTCCTGAGCTCATTTATAAAATGCATAAACATGTTGTCTAGTTCATTTCTTAATGATGTCTTGATGATGGTCTGGTCTCTTTACTTGTTTGAGTCATTTCAATTCAATCTTTCAAGGCCCTGATGAGTTTATGAGGTCTTATCAATCTATTCTATATCCCTAAAAGCTTTTGAACACTATGGGATCTTATTTGGATCAATTTTAAAGGTTTGGATAAATGAGTTTTCTGAGACCAATCAATTCCATTGAAGCTTTGCATTGGGCATATTGTCTTAGACATTTTGTTGGTGGAAATATCTTTAGGCCTTTAACAAGGAACCTTTGGTTTGAGATATTTTATTTAAAATAAATGTCTCTTTAGAAAAAAATTCTTACATTTTATATAGAATTTTATTTTGAAAGAATTAGGTCTTTAGTAAAATTATCCCAGATAATTTTCCCAACATAAATTAACTTAGCTCCTTTTTCCATAGATAAAATGTCCAAAATAACTTAATCTTCAAGATTTTTTCTTAGCCACTTTCCCCAAAAGAATTAAGTTTATCGATTTTTTGTTTCAAATAAAATGTCTGAAATAATTTGTACTTATCCATTTGCCTTCAAGACAAATTCTCCAAAAGAATTCTACCTTTGAGAAAATTGTCCTAGATAATTTTTATGAAAGAATTTATTTCACTTAACCAAAAGTTGAAATATTTCCTAAGTGTAAACTAGGCTTTCTTATACTTGTTCATGAAACTTCTCAGACACCATGAAAACCTACTTGGATCCCTCCACTTACATATATGACTCTAAAATGATCTCTAAGACACTAAATGACATGTTAGGTTGTGGAGCTAAAAGCTTCACTGATGAAAACAAGGAAGAAGGTTGTTGAGTTGCAGATAAAGTTGCAGGGAAACCGACATCAGTCTGATCAACTGACGTCAATCATATTATAGTGAAAAAGCAACCAACGTCAGTTATGAGTCGGCTGACATCGGTCAATAAGGAGCCGATGTCAGCAACCTGTGTGTGCATGTAGTTTCCATGCGGGTTCTAGACTGGTCTATTTTTGGATAGGTGGTTTGCATGTAAAGACTATTTTTGGTCTTGAGTTGCGAGTCTAATTATTAAAATTAAGAAAGTCTAATTATTGTATGCATGAGATATATATAATAGAATCATGGGTTGTATTGTAAAAGTGTGCTAGAAAGCCATTGTGCTTGTAGAGAGAGCAAGAGTAGCTCCTCCTAGTTCTAAAGGGGTGCTGAGTGTGTATGATTAGGGAGAGTTGTAGGTTGTGCAAGTTCTACTAGGAGATCCACTGGGGTATTGGTTGAAGAATCATGAGGACTTGGTGAGGCAAGGACAAGTGTTCTTTAGGGTGTAGAGATATCTACATGGTAAGTAAGGTCTGTTGACTTATAGGTGGCAGCAAGAGAAGGGAAGATCTACTTGGAGTGTAGTTGTGTACTTGGTGTACTAGCAGTATTGTTATTGACTGGTGGAGGTGAACAACAACTCTGTGTTTGAGTTGATTGTCGTGACCGTGATGAGAGAGTGAACTGTTGAAGGAGAATTACAGGTGAACCCTAGAAGTGTGGGAGCTCTACAGGTGTGGGAAGAAGAAGTGTGGCATCTTCTTTATTATATTTTCTTCTGATTGAGTATTAATACAATTGGGTATTGTCTCTCATATCCTATGTTGTTTCATATTTCTAGTTACTTATCATTCTAGTTAAATTTCATGTTTAGTTGCTAATACAAAGGTAATCAAGTTTGCCCTTAGTGGGCAGTAGGATCCTGACAGTTGGTATCAGAGCTTTTGGTTGGGTTGACTAACAGGGGGTTCAGATCTGGTTAGTGTTTGTTGATTACAAGTCACTCTTAGGAGTTTCAAATTGAGTGGGAGTATAGCAATGGTAGAAGAAAGTAAGCTATGAATGGAGAAATTGAATAGCATGAATGGTCAGATTGATGGAAAGAAAGAGTAGGTAAAGGAAGATTGTTGGTCGGTAGAAGATCAGCGTGTAGAAGCAGATGTTGTAGGTGTTGTTACATAGGTTGCTCTGGATAAATTAGAATCTTGGTCTATAGATTATGTTGCCTCTTTCCATGCATCCAAAAATAAAGCATCTTTTCATGGGTATGTCTTTGGAGACTTTGGAGAGATTTATTTAGGAGCTGGTGAGCCTTGTCAAATGTTTGGCAAAGGGGAAGTGAAGCTCAAATTGCAGACAGATAACACATGGGTGTTGAATGAGGTCATGCAAGTACCAATATTGGAGATGAGTCTAATTTCTTCAAGAAAGATAGGTGATGAGAGATGCATAGTAACTCTCACAACGGATGCACTTGAATTAGATGGTGGTAAGAAAGTAGGTATCCTTTATCTATCTACTTATATTACTGATTCACCTTCTGTTGTAGAGATGTGGATTTATAGGCTTGGTTACATATGTAAGAAGGGAATGCATGTTCTTAAGTGGAAGATAGACATCTTTGACAAACTTAAGAACTGGAAAGCCTTGGTGTTCATGGAGGAGATGATAGATAGAGATCAGCTAAGGGGATTGAATTATTCTGAGCAGGGCTGTGTTAATATGGACAAGGGTTTGATCCAAAATGACCTCATGAGTAAAAATTCATCACTCATAGGTGAACATAGGTATTGGTATCGGTCAGGAGGAAATGACGTCAAACAAATAAGCACTGACATCGGTCATGTGTAGATCAGTAGAGTCAGTGGTGTTGGTAGTAGGAACTAATGTCGATCAAATAGGGACCAACATCAGTAGAAGGGACACCGGCATTGGTAATAGATAATTGACATTGGTAGTATGGGTCAGTCACAGGGAACTGACATTGGTCGGGTGCAGATTGGGAGATGGCCGAGATCGGTCAGTGGAACGGGTGTTGGGCAGACATCAAGTTGTCAAGTTGTCTCAAATGCCCATATGGAGGACTAAAATGGTAAGTGAACCTCATATTCATTGTTCACCTTCTTACGTGTTGCTCACTGATGGTCAAGGACCAAGAAGATGTGAAGAGGCAATGTAGGTAAAATCTAGGAAACAGTGGGAGCATGGCATGAATTCTTTAGAAGAGAACCAAGTGGGAGATTTGGTAGAGTTGCTAGCTAAGATGAAAGCACTAAAAGACAAATGGATTCCTAGGTTAAAGAAGAGAGTGGATGGATACGTGAGATGGAAGGCTAGGGTATATGGTTTTGAGGAAGCTATAGGACATTGGTACAAGTTTTGACAGGTAGATGACAAAGCAGGGCTTCAGTCAATGTCAGTGTAACCATTGTGTTTGTCTTTACTAGGTTGGATGATGATTGAAACATTATCCTATTACTATTGTGTGGTTGCTTGTTTCAAGGTTACACATGCAGGGAGTTTTTGAGATAAAGGTAAAGTTAGTTTAGAGGTATGTCATGGAGAATTTGGGAGCAGTAAAAATTTTTGGCATAAGAAACATGGAGATTTTTGTCTCTAGTGGGAGCTGATGTGAAGAAGGTGTTGGTGGGGTTCAATACATAGGATGAAAAACCAATAAGCACACTAAGGGCTGGATAGTTCAATCTGAGCTTAGGATAGTGTTTGAAATCACATAAGGTCTGGTGTAGACCTAAGTTTTCCCAAGCAGTGGGAGTTGTTAGAAAGTTTAGAGCTAATTCGGGGAAGAAGTACTGCAGAGCAGTTCAGTGGATTCTTAGGTATCTGAGAGGGACCAAAAGTAAGGATTCATGCTATGTAGGGTCAAGGTCTTCACTACATGGAGTTGTAGGTTCGGATGTGGTAGGTTACTTGGATGACAGGAGGTGCACCACAGGGTGTGTGGTGGTTGGTCTTCAAGATTAAACTTGAAGATGGATACAAGCCAAGAAACAAATTAGATGGTGTACAAGTATAGGTATAGTATAGCTATTTATCTCCAAGTGGGAGATTGTTAGGTTGTGGAGCTAAAAGCTTCACTGATGCAAATAGGGAAGGAGGTTGTTGGGAGGTTGCTGAGTTGCAGAACAAGTTACAGGGCAATCGATGTCAGTCTGATCAATTGACGTCAGTCATACTACAATGCAGAAGCAACCAACATCAATTATGATTCGGCTGACATCAGTCAGGAAGGAGTTGACATCAACAACCTATGTGATTTTGCATGTGGGTTCCAGACTAGTTTATTTTTATACAGGCAGTTTGCATGTAAAGACTATTTTTGGTCTTGAGTTGCGAGTCTAATTATTGTAATTAAGAAAGTCTAATTATTTTATGGATGAGTTCTATATAATAGACTCATGGGATGTATTGTAAAAGTTTTCTAGAAAGCCATTGTGCTTGTAGAGAGAGCAAGAGTAGGTCCTCCTAGTTCCAAAGGGGTGCTGAGTGTGTATGATCATGGAGAGTTGTAGGTTGTGCAAGTTCTACTAGGAGATCCACCGGGGTACTGGTTGAAGAATCATGAGGACTTAGTGAGGCAAGGACAAGGGTTCTTCAGGGTGTAGAGATATCTACATGGTAAGTAAGGTCTGTTGACTTGTAGGTGGTAGCAAGAGAAGGGAAGATCTACTTGGAGTACAGTTGTGTACTTGGTGTACTGGCAGTGTTGTTACTGACTAATGGAGGTGAACAACAACTCTGTGTTTGAGTTTATTGTTGTGATCATGATGAGAGAGTAAACTATTGAAGGATAATTACACGTGAACCCTAGAAGTGTGGGATCTCTAGAGGTGTAGGAAGAAGAAGTGTGGCATCTTCTTTATTGTATTTTCTTTAGATTGAGTATTAATACAATTGGGTATTGTCTCTCATATCCTGTGTTGTTTCATATTTCTATTTACTTATCATTCTAGTTAAATTTCATGTTTAGTTGCTAATACAAAGGTAATCAAGTGTGCCCTTAGTGGGCAGTAGGATCCTGACATGACATAGGGATTAAGCTAAACTGTGACCAAAGCTAGAATGGCATATGAAATGACATCAAAATAACTAAAATATACCCTATGACATTATTAAAATCCCCTATACAAGAATCCAACTATAGGGGGGTTGACCCATTTTGGCTTGAGGTAAAAATGGTCAACAATTATGACAAAAAAAATAATAACCATTGAAATAATTGAAATACCTCATTGAATTGGGATACCTAATTGGTCTCTTCATGTTTACTTTCATGTTGGTATTCTTGACTTGTTGATGATCACTATGGGTCTTAGATTTGAGATTTTCTACATAGTTATTTGAGGTTTGACTCTTCATGTTCCCTTTTTTATCTTTTTTAAACCCAAGACCTATCTTGTCATGTAAAGACCTTTGAATACTCAAAATTTCACCAAGAATTTTAATACTCTTCTCAAATATCTGATGTATCTTGAAATTGATTGATGCTTGATCTAGTTCTACCTTTAAGGACTTCATTTGTATTTCAAACTTGATGCATTCTTTTTATTTGGTCTTAATATTTTTAGTTAAAATTTTAATATGAGTTTCTATCTATTTGATATCTTCTCATGTTCATTTGTTTTGATGCATAGTCTTTATTCAAAGAGATTGATTTTATCCTCATAACTCTTAACCAATGATCTTAGTTTTTAATTTGTCTTTCTTTGAAACTTCAACTCATCTAGAGCACTCACCAATTATTCCTCAAGGTTTACTTCAGCCTCTTTTTCATCTTATTATTCATCATTCATAAGATCTTTACCTTTTGAGAAACCCTCATTATCTATTTCCATAGCCAAGAATAAGGTTTCATTATTGTCATGTTCATTACTATCATCATCACTATCAGATAAACTTGTGTCACTTACATCAGATAAGATATTATCTTCTTTGGTATAGAAACTTCTCATGTTCTTGAATGACCCTTTCTTGCCCTCATACTTCCTAGAATATTTATTTACTTTTTCAGGCTTATAGACCTTTTTATCATCACCATGATGTTCATAATGTTATTCATCATTCTTAGTCTTATCCTTGTTAGGACACATAGTTGTAAAGTGACAAATCTTACCATAGTTGAAACATTTGAAAGGAAATTTGCCCTTGTACTTACCATATTTAGACCTAATTACCATAGTCAAAATATTTGAAAGGTGATTTATCCTTGTACTTACTAGATCTAGACCTCAATTTCCTAGCAAACATGGATATAAACTCATCATCATCATCATCAATATATGAACATACCTCATCCTTGACCTTCTTAGATTTTTAATACTTCTTAGCTTTATATGGTGCTTGTTTTTTACAACTTTCTAGTTTTAAACCTAGAAAGGGTTCAACCTAATATCCTTGAGTCTTGATCTCATATCATTATCCCTTATGGTTGTTATTCATCTTATGAGTTGGGGGGTGTTCAAACAAACCACTATATTGTCATGTTATAACATTGCTTTATGAGCCTTCATACCTCTTTTTCAACTTGAATCAAGTTTTTTAATGATTATTGATCATGGGTATGGGTCATTTTTAATTTTTATGGAGATACAACATGTGAAAAATGCCATGGTGAAAGTGAATTGAGAAGGCATTCTAATGAAGACTCATAAACACCTTTGTTCTACTTAGTCACATGAGGTATGTTCATATTTTAAATTTAAATAACATCATGAGAATTGTGTTAGAGTATAATTATGGTCTATAATAGGTCATAAATATCTCTTCATAAAATATTAACATGATATTCATTTTATATGACCATTTAAATTCATGTGTATATACCAAAGTCAATATTTTGTATCATAATGAGGCCTAATTTTACTTTGATAGACCACTAAGCCACATTTCACACCTTTAATATACCTCATGAGCTTAATTATACCATCACTAAACCATTTCATACCCCATTAAGATTATTACCACCATGGTCAATGCGTAAATCCTCCCTAATAGGCCTCACATGTGTTAAATTATGACTTTTTGACTCCCCTAATTCATACAATCAGCTTCAAAATATCACATGACCCATATTTTCCCTCCTAAACACATTATAATGATGTATTTTGGTTTTAAACAAGATAAAATACATAAAAATTATAGGTTTTAGAGGTTTCTTAGATGGTGCAGATTTATACAATATGCACTAGCTCAGGTGGAGTTAGGGATTTGTAAAGTGAGGTTAGTAATGGAAATTGGGGGATAAATTAGAGTGTTTTAGTACAAAATAAGATCAAAAATAGCCTAATTTATCCTCAAGATCATTTTTACAATTAGAGAGCTCCTTAGGTTTATGCTCAAAACATATGAAGGAGAAAGAATGGAGGATCAAACTCTTAGCTAGGGGAATTGCACTTAGTCATCTTCCACCTATGGGAATTTTTTTTATATTGGTCTCATGATATATATGAACATTTATTAATAAATTAAGTAATATATATGCAATACTTATCTATGTAATCCAAGTTGAACATAATGGTTTTCATGGATTCTTGTCTTGTTTGGTCAAACTAGTAAGTGATCTTGTTTCCTCAGGTCTTAAAGAAGCATCTCATATCATTTTAATTTATTGAATCACATGCATGAGATCATGAAAAAAAAACTTTAAATAATATTCAATATATAGGTAGGTCTATATAAATATCAGAGGTTGAATTCCCTCATCAGAAGGTGTTGACTATGTTGAAGAAGTGGTGGAGTGCTTCAAGCTTTCCGATGCCTCATTGTTTAAATTTAATGTTATAAATAGCCTCTTTTCATCTCAAATAATATTAAATAATAAGGGGGTTATACATACTTGAGGGACACTATTTGGTGAGCACTGTGTGTGGTTTTATGACATCTACATAGCCTTCAAATGCAACTCAAGAACATGGAAGGAGGTGTTAGAGTCATAGTAGGTCATCATCATAACCCTATGAGAAAGTTTTCTAACCTCCATGGTATCTTAATAGACCTAAAATAAACCCTCCTTAAATATATAATAACATAATTATTTTTGGTATAGATTAAGGTTTTTTACAAATATTAAGGTTTCTCAGAGATTCTTAGGTTGCATATTTTGACTATCTGTGCTTCATTTCTACCTCTAAAGTGGTATATTTATTTAGGTATATTTGTGAGGGTCTTAAATATTTATATATTTTTTATTTTTAGGTTTTCCATACCAATTTTCACATCATACTCATGATTACACCATTTCATACTATTCTCATTGTCTTTACACTATGTTTTATCCCTATTGATCATGTTTCACCCCCATACCACCCCATAGTCATCTTAATTCACCCATTCACCCTTCCTTCCTATCATAAACCATGTTAAAAAAACATAAATACCTCTGGTAACCCTAAATATCAATGAAATCATGGAATTTTGGACCTATATGGGTCATACACCTAATTAAGGAGGCAGATAACCACCTATCGCCATCCATTTTGAGTCCATAATATAAGAGTCTCGAAAGGGCACTATGTGAACCTAAAATGGACATAAGGGGTGATATGAGTATGAGAGGTTGTATATCATAAATATATGAATGAATATTTTAATATATTATATGAGTTTTAAGTGACTAAATATCACCTTCCTCTCATACAAACATATTTACTTAGACCCCTGTACATTGTTAGCATATGTGAGTGTATACCTAAAATAGTGTTAATGTATATGGAAAACCATATATTTATTATGGTAAAAGGGTATTATTAACATTAGGTGAAGTATGTATTATAATAAGGTAATTTTCAAAACATCAATGACCATCACACCTAAGAAGGCAAAAGGGACATTATACCTAAGATGTGAAGACAAAAAGCCTTAATATGCACAATTATTAGCTTTGAAAAATAATAATATAAAAGGGAAGATATTTTGGAAACATATATTTAATAGTGTTTATAACCATTTTAAACATCATACTAACACATAAAACCATGGGGATATTAGGAATCAAAGGATAAGAACCCTACTTAGAACTCTTATTCTCAAACACACATTTAATAGGCAACTCATTGCTAGTTGGAGCAAAATTATTATTTGAAACATTTATGGGAACAAATAGACCTTTAAAATTATAAAAAATGGTCACTTAAAATGGTTAAAGTAATCTATGATTTAAATTTTTTTTTTTAAATAGTGGGTATAGCCATTATTTTATCTCAGACCTAGCCTAGTTTGTGACAGTTAGTTATACAGTTAGGTGAGAGAATGATTGCCTTAAAGAGACTAAAAATATATTTGGATCCACATATGGTTTTAGTTAAGTTAAAAATGGTGTTAAAGGTCCTTATACCTCTTCCAAAGATATTATCATTTATATTCATATTCAAGTGACTTAAGGATAAAACCAAGTAGGTGGGTCTCAAACCTAATCTCTAACCTTGTTGTCATCTTAAGCCATCTCCAAACTCTTACAATTTTGATGGAAAATTAATGATTTGTGAGGATTTTTCAAGCCTTGATAATAAGGTTCAAAGTGAAAATAATTTATGAAGAGGTCAAATTTCCTTTAAGACCCTACTCAAGCCACTAACCTCAACACAGTCAACTCGAAGCCCAACTTGAAGTGTTCACACAATTCACAAAGATGTTCAAGGTGAAAGCTCTTATGGAAGTTTAAGTATCCCCATGGATTAAATATTCATGAAGGATTTTTTGTAATTAAGAGGCCAACATTTATGAATTATCTTTAATAAAATAACATGTTAGAATTGGTCTACAGATAACCCAAGTGCCACCTTCTAATTCTCATATCTCTACACACCCTTTTCATGGGAACCCAAGATTTTCATGGAAGATGTAATGAAATTACTTATATGTTCACATAGAATGATTTTAGATCATAAAAAATAAGCAAGTATGAGAGATCACATAGCAATAAATGATAGTAGAGTAGAATAGTGGATAATATAGCTAAGCCACTTCAAAGGGGCAAGCTTCACAATAATGCACTAAGAGAAAAATACTTAACATGATGATCAAAGACTAACCAATACCTATTATATATAGTCTATTTAACCATAATTATTCCATAGGTTGACATAAATAAGAACATAAAGAAATGTAACAAGAATATAAAAGAGGTATGTAAGCCACATATATCCCAAGACATGCCAAAGGTTAAGGGAATAGCATGCCCCTCCCCTTCAAAACAATGAAAATTGGCAAAGACCTCCTATTGATGGTGAATATGTTCTTCAACTACATGAATATTGGGATAGACCTTCAGGGTTGAAGTGATGTATGGCAGGTGGTATCCATATAGCCCCAAAAAAGGAGATATTCTAGAAGAACTATGAATAGAAGTATTATACCACCATTCAACAAGTGGTAACCAATGAACCCATTTATCATGTTTATCAGAAACAAAACAATGGAGATATCATTCTATAAATTTATTGACTACCTTAGTTTTTCCATAATATTGAGGATGATATGATGAACTATGATCTAACTAGGTGCCCAAACATGCGAATAACTCAGTCCAAAAATTACTAGTGAAGATGGGATCTCAATCACTAACAATGATCTTAGGGGTACCATGTAATTTATGAACTGTATTGAAAAAAGTAGAAATTATTGTACTAAAAACAAATGGCTATGATAAAGAATAGAAATGATCATACTTATTGAGACAATCTAACATAACCTTGATAACATTTTGACCATCGTATCTCAATAACCTTGTAATGAAATCCATAGGCACCTCTTCCCAATGTTGGCTTGGGATGGATAAGGGCTAAAAAATAATTAGGGTTTTGATGCTTTATCCTTTATTTTGTTGACATATCATACATTCAACCACATATTTTTGGACATCCCCCTTGAGTCCTTCCTAAAAAAATCTTGATTGATTCTATGACAGGTGTTTAAAAATCTTGAATGACCCCCAATTTGAGTTACATGAAGTTCCTGAAGGATTTTTTGTTTAAGAAGAGAATTCTTACATAGGTATAATCTATCTTTATACCATAATGGATCACCTTTCCATGTGAATTTTTAAAATCCACCCAAACCTTGCTGAAGATTTTGAATCAAATCATGGGTAGAACTATCCTTGTCCCATCCTAATCATGCTTCCTCTAGCTAATCTACCTATAAAATTGTCATAGCATATAGTAAGGCCTCAATTGATTCATCTTTCTTAGATAGTGCATTTGCCACTAAATTGTCCTTGCATTTCTTCTAAACTATTTAAAAATCATAGCCTAACATATTAGTTACCCATTTCTATTATTCTTTAGATGATAACCTTTATTCCAATAAATATATGAGACTATCATGATCAGTCTTTACCTGAAAGTGATGACCCATCAAATAAGGCCTCCATTGTTTGACTACATACAAAATGGACATATTTTCCTTCTCATAAATGGGATTGTGCTAATTTTTACCTTTTAGTTGATGAATTTTAAATGCAAGTGGTCTACCTTATTTCATGAGTACAAAACCTATACCATACCCACATGCATCACATTCAACCACAAAAGTCTTGGAAAAATTAGGAGTAACCAACACTGGAGTGGTGCACATTGTTGATTTCAATTGTTTAAATGCCTTGGTAGATGTATCAATCCACTAAAAGGAGTCTTTATTTAATAAATATGTGAGTGGGGCTACAATGCTACCATAATTTTTGACAAACCTATGATAGTAACCAGTTAGCCCCAAAAATCCCATTAGTTACTTGAGTGTCTTAGGAATCAGCTAGTCCACCATTACTTGGATTTCTTAGGATCCAGTTTTACTCTTATATGTTAAACTAGATGACCCAAATACTTATCCTCACAAGCTCCAAAATTACATTTAGAAGGTTGGACATACAACTAATGTTGTTCTAAAATTGAGATTACCTATTTCACATGGTGCAAATGGTCTTCCTAATTTTTACTATAAATGAGGATATCATTAAAAAATAAAACAACAAATTTATTCAAAAATGACCTAAAAATAGTATTCATCAAACTCAAAAAGGTATATGGTGAATTTTTTAGCCCAAAAGGCATAACCAAAAACTCATAATGGCCGTCATGAGTTTCGAAAGTAGTTTCTGGTATGTCTTCATCATGGATCTAGATTTGATGATACCCAAAATGTAGATCTAACTTGGTAAAATAAAGAGCACAATTTAATTCATCTAGAAAATAATCAATGACAAGAATAGGAAACTTATCTTTGATAGTGTACTTGTTGAGTTCCTTATAGTCAAGGCACATTTTCCAAGTGTCATATTTATTTTGCACCATGACAACTATTGAAGAATATTCACTTTGGATATGGAAAATTATTCTTGCATCCAACATTTCTTGCACCATATTTTTAACATCACTTTTTTTAGCATAGGAATGCATATATGGCTTGATGTTGGGTGGTGTACTACTAGGAATAAATTTTATAACATGATCATGTGTGCAGCTAGGTGGAATTCATTTTAGTATGTCACTAAAAACATTCAAGTGGGTATCAATCACTTATTATAGATCAAGTGGTGTAGATGGATAAGTTGGGTGAAATTCCATGGAAAATAATCAAGCTACTAATCCTTTAGCACCATTTTAGAGACTCTTTGTCATTTGATGGGAGATAACAAGTTGTGGATAGTTAGCCCTTAATACCTTTAGCTCAAATGCCCTTCCCTTAGAATGAAAATGCATGAATAATTATTGGAAATTCATCTCAATAGTGTGTAAAATATTAGCTTTCCCCATGAGAATTAACAAACATAAGAGAATCCAACAAGTAGTCTCCCATGGCCAACTTAATACTATGACATTTTCTTGAGCAGTTGATAGTATCACCATATAAAATCATGACCTAAAATTCTAGAGTGGGATAAATGAAATAAATAAAAAAGTAGCCAACTTATTGTTGATCAATTTGTGTGTGCCCCCATAATCAATTATAATAATAACCTATTTTTTTAAGAAACCCAATACCTTAAGAGTTTTTGGATTACTAATACTTGAAAGGACATGATAGGAAATATTAGGTTGAGAGTCTTTAGATTCCTCCTTAGGACCTTCTTCATCCTCACCAAGTGAATCCTCATCATCATCATTCTCATCCTCATTAGCACCTTTGATGTAAAATAACTTCTTTTCATTACAATGATGGTCTTTGCTCCATTTTTTGTCACAACCATAACACAACCCTTTGGGTCATTTCTCCTCAATTTATTGAGGTGTCATTATATTGTGTTGAGGATATGATAGTTTTGGAAAGGTGTAATCACAACCAGTAGTGAAGGTTTTCCATTTGAGCATCTCTTTTTCCTCTACCATGCATGCCCATGGGATAGTTTTTGATATAGATGTTGGGTTAAACACTCAACCTCTAATTATATTTTATCTTTGAGACCACCCAAAAATAGATCAGTCAAATTTTCCTTAGTGATGTCTTCCACTCATAAGGATAGCTTTTAAAACTGATGAATATATTCCTTCACAGTACCCATTTGCCATAGTTTAGCTAACTGGTTGAAGTAGTTCTCAGATACATTATTTTGAGCACATGACCAGTGATACCAAATGAATTGCTTAAGTTCAAAATATAGAGACACCGCAATCACGTTATAAGAACTAGGAGTTTGATATAGATCAAATAAATTCTCAAGTTGGGTAACCCAAGTGAGAAGATCTTTACCATCAAACTTATGCATTCCCACTTTGGGAAACATTATTCTCACACCAAAATTGGATTTTTTAGTGTTGAGACGAGGAGGACCCAAATGATGAAGTTGGGGGTTGTTTGACTATAACTAAGATGAAAGAGTAGCTAATGAAGCAGTGATATGATTTAATTGATTGTGAACCCCATTAATCTCTTTATGCATTCCTAAAACATTAGTTTGAATTTCAAAAAAGTCATCATGGTACACCAAGCCTTTTATGTTAGCCTAAAATTGAGAAATCAATGGATCTAAATTTCTAGATTCTATGTCACTAGCAAAAGGAGTCTTAGGAGTTTTATTCCCCCATTTTCATCCCTATTTAGAAGGACTAGCCATATACAAAACCTAATAGAGTTTTTGCCCTAAAAAAGTGTAACATGGTATGGTACCATTATTATTGCCTCATAAAGATAAATCCAATGACTACCTTTGCATACTAGGGTAAAACATTTCAACACAAAAAAGTGTATCGATAGAATATACCATTGTGATTGTCTCATCAACATGAATATAATTACTATAATTATGTAAGTTGAAAAACAAAATCTAGACTTTAAAAAAAAGTTCAAAAAAGTATTTTGAACAATACTACACTGACAAAAAAAATAATTCTTCTCAAACTTTAAGTTATGTTTTTTCACTCCTTTCACTCATAAAATTCATACCTCACCAGATCTAAAAAAATAATGCCATAGAAAAATTTCCCAAATCAAAGATCTGATACCAATTTTAATGAAATTAATTATAAGTTTGCACAAAATGATTTTATATCACACAAAATAAGCAAATATGATAGATCACACAACAATAATTGATAGTAGAGCAGAATACTAGATAATATAGCAAAGCCACTTTGAGGGGGAACATCCACAATAATGCACTAAGAGTAGAATACTTAACATGATGATCAAATACTAACCACTACCTATTATGTATAGTTTACTTAGCCATGGTTATTCCATAGGCTGACCTAACTAAGAACATAGAGAAATGTAAGAAGAATATAAAAGAGGTGTGTAAGCCACAATTTAGTCACACATATCCCAAGACATGCCAAAGGTTAAGGGTGCAGTTGAAGATGAGGAGGTCAATACACTATAATTTTATGGTCATTGTTTCTGGTTTGGATGTATCTATGCTATGAACCATTGTTAAGATGGTAGACATCTCAAACCCTACAAAAATCCCATAAGTGACCTAATGGTGGATTTTGGCCTCAAAACCCATCTATAATAGGTGATTTGACCATGAAATGACCTTTAAGGTCTCCTCACATTTTTTGAGCATCACAATCACTCATTGGTTTACATGTGTAGGAGTCAAACTGTATGGAATATGCCTAGGAGGGTTAGTTTGATCCTAAAATCAAAGAGATGGGGAGTGTTTGTGTACATAATGAAGTTAATAATGGAAAATGAGTCCCAAAGCATCTAAATGAGCTATCTAACAACCATTTTCAAAGACCTCCATAATTGGTTCTATTGTAAGCAGGAATATGTGTTAAGAATGATGGATGTATACACTCATTATGTATTAGGAGGCTTAATCAAACCAATTATTTATATTTCATATAATATATAAGCTAGTCTTTATGTTGGAAGTAATGAAGTATTGCCTCATAACCTTAGGTTTTAGGCCAAATTTCAAGATCTAAGTCTACAAATAGACCAATCTATAACCTTCACTATGTCTATATCACCAAAATGTAGATCAGAGGGCTATTTGAGAATTCAAAACACTTCAAACCTTCAAGGGAGGGACCATCATGATGTTTAGATACAACCTACAAAATTCTAGAGAGATATTTATTGTTGGCCATCTTGTCTATAGACACCCATAAACTATTCAAAAGGTATGTTTCTCCAACATGAAGAATCTTCAAATGATCACCATAATATGGATGCTATGAATGGGGAGAAAATCACTTTAAGGGAGGTTGAGAGGTCTTTTGGCATGAATTTTGTATAATTGGTTCAGATATTCAAGCCCTGATCTCTACGAACCATCATTAAGACCCCTAAGCACTCTTAAACCCCCCTTAAACCCTAATAAGAACTCGACTAGAAAGGTTTAGTGAAATATGAATTTAGACACTCAGAAATTTCTTGACTAACACTTGGATTATGTTTCCAACTCTGAGGATCCCATGACCATGGCACTTGATTGTATGGATGTTTTGTAGACACCTCTAGGAGTGCAAGTTTATAAGGTTTTGAGTGAAGAATGGGGTGAAAAGCCTAGTCAAGAATTATAAACTATGGGAAAGGTAAATTAAAGACTTGATATATTCCTCCAAGACTATAATTATGCATGAATTATCTTATAAATATCTCTTCTATCTCATTCTAAAAATCCATTATAAGGAACTGGTTTGAGAGGCCTAGTCTATAAAGGTGAATGTATTTGTACGTGGAATATAGTTAAGAAACATCTATGTTGATACAAGGAGTTAATCAAAGGATATTTCAAGTCCTCTTATATATTTTAAAGGCTTTGTTTAACTTCCTTAGTCATTCAAATAGTGAATGAGTAGAAAGATTAGGAGCTATCAAGATAGGCCTACTTAACTTATAGATGAAAGGCTCTAATGGGTGTAGATTATCATTATGGAATTGATGAGAGACCATTGAAATTTTTAACTTCCCATTCATGTAATCATATCCCAAATTTAATATCATTATAAAATGGTGGAGGTATTTTCAAGGATAATTCAACATACACATTAAAGGAGAGACTACTCAATGCCTCTTAGAGACCTAATGACACCCCATTTATATTATGTAACTACCATTGGAGGGAATATTTGGATATTTTGAGATTGGCCAAGGGATTTAATAAATTTAAAAATATGAGTTACATCCCCACACCTCATCTAAATGTGGAAATGAAACCATTGAAGAAGTGTTAATGAATGGAGATATTGATTAGGACTATTGTAACTACCATGTGCCACATTGACCTAATTGATGGCCTCTCCTATGCATATAATATTATCTTTTCTCTCTAAAAAATTATATTTAATAAAGCATTGATCTCTTGTTTTGGAAACCCTTAGCTAGGTGTAGCAAAGCTATACCAAAATTGTACCTTGCCTCTTTGAATCAATAAAAAGACAATTGAAAATATCTTGGTTAAATGTTAGTGTGCCTTATGAGACTTGATTTGTAGAATTTATCTGTGTTAATATCATTTATAGGTCATTTAGTGAAGATAATTATAGTTTATTAGTATATGCAAGTTTTGTGAAGTCTTGACAAGCAGAGGTGTTCTTGAAGTGTCCTGAATTTTAGTGTCTTGTGAAGATCTAGGTCCTTTCCCTTTAATTTATAGAACTCTCACTTAACCTTCACATGAAATATTAATTCTATAATCCCATTAATAGGTTTTATCATTTGCATTATTCATTAGGTTAATTAGTGTGTTTGAGGATCAAATAAAGAGTGGATATTCAATCATTAGTTCATCCCCACTTTAGTATAGGATTATTTCACACGTTTTCCCCTCTTTTCTCTTTTCATCCCAATAGGATTAGGTCTTAGAGAGTGGATAAAAATTAAAAATAAGGGGATCTAACCCCATCAAAACTAGAGGATTGACCTACATTCTAGGTAGTACATAGCCTATATGTTAATCCAATGTTAGTATAGGTTTGAGCTGGATGTGAATAATCTTCATCAAGAAGGGTAAAATATAGGTAGCCAACACTTCCTACTTTGGAGGTCATCATTGATTTGTTCTCATCTCATAGGTAGTCAAGATGCCATGAAGCCCATCCATTGTAAGTGTGTCTATATCTTCAATTTATTCCACTATAGATACCTTTGAATAAAATTTATAAGTTAGGTATCTCAATAAATTTTCTAAAAATATATACTTTTTCATTTATTCTCCTATAACTTTGATGACATTGACAAATTCATCAAATCTTAATAGGTAGGATTTAATGTTTTCATCTTCATTCATTTTCAGATTTTTAAACTACCTATGGTGAGTCTAAAACTTTTCCAAATTAACTTTGGTGTCTTCTTCATATATGGTCTATAACTTTTCCTAAATCCATTTTTCTATATCACAATGCATGACCTTAACAAATTATACTTTTGAAAGACTACATAGGATGACATTCATTGCCTTAGAGTTGTTATCATTTATCTTCTTGCCTACTACATCAGTTGGTGGTGCAAAAGGTGGAGTGAAAAAATCAACAATATTTCGATATGTCATCACCCAAGGAAATTAGATAGGTCTTAATTCCAATTCTCCAAAATTCATAGTTATTCCCATTTAAAAGAGTATCCTTATTAGTTGAGAAACCTCCTTGTGCTTTTTGACTAGACATGCTTATACTTTGAATATATCCTTCAATTTGTTAGGCCTAATTCAAAGGACTAGGATTTGATACCAAATTTTTTAATAATAATGACTAATAGGGGGGTGAAATGGTTTTAAAAACATTTATTACACTTACATTTAAGAAATCATGAATCATTAAATTAACCATATATATCTAGTAAGCATAGGCAATTATCCACATGAGTATAAAACATAAGAATAAATCATATATGTGGGAAAACCAAAATGGGTATAAAACCCAATAATATCTAAAAATTTAATATATTCATATAATATAAAAACCAAATTTAGTGAAGAACCAACTTCACATGGAGCACCAACCCCAACTAGCCAAACACATACTTGACTAGGCTTTAGCAAGTACTCACTTGTACGAGGGAACCAACCCTTGAAATGACTCAGCACCAACTAAACCACCTAATTTTTTTTATCAAATTTATAACAATATGTTAATTAAAAAACTAATTATGACCACCTCTTAAGCTCTTCACACTCTTATCTCTCTAAAACTGCCTTTTAGGCCTCTTTGCTCAACAAGGTCTCTTCAAAATTGATTTGGTCATATAACCTTCAATTTCATACTAAAACCTCCTATTAGGTTATCATGATAGTCCCTATAATTTATTATAATGTTTTAAAACACCTAATTTTGATCAAGGCTATGTTATTTCATTTGCATACACTCTATTTACTCAAATAGGCCTAAAATTGCCTTGTATATATATATATATATATATATATATATATATATATATATATATATATATATATATATATATATATATATACCATTCCTTGTTCATATACCATTTAGTCAACCACACATGCTTATCATATTAGTTAAAAATATAATATATTTTAGGACATAATTTAAACATTAATAAAATTAACATTGAGTCCCTTTTGTTCTATCATAACTCTATTAGACCTCGTTTCACTTTTAGGTCTTATGAAGACCTAATTGCATTAGGTCTATCTCTTAACACCAAAACTTGATCCTCTTGGACCTAGATTGCATTGTATATCAAATAAATAAAAAATAAATTAAATATAAATATAACTCTAATAACATATTCCATTCTTATTTATACTTGTGTCTTTTGTTCATACCATGAAACCTCTTTTAAGACAAACTATGTTATCAGGCTTGTGTGCCTCAAAAGTCTAACTTTCAAAAGTAAAGCTAAAACATACATAAGCCACGAAAATATGATAAAATAAGTGTATATATATATAGTATAAATGACCTTATGATCATCATAAAATTAGTTATACACTTCCACTTATAAGATAAGGCTTCAAGAACACCTATGCAACTCACTCACTCAGAACTGCTAGATTACCTCAAAACATAGTCATGGAAACTTAGACCTCAAACACATGTATATAAATTTTAAATGAATTATAATTAATATGTATGATAATATTATATAATTATACCATTATTAGACATAAATATCATATGTTATAGTGGAAACTATTGGTCTTACAAACCAATTTATTGGCCTCACTACACTCAGACCTCACTGAGTCAGACAAGCCATTTTGGCTTCATAATTTTCACCACAATACATAACTTAAAAGATTTATATCAGGTATTAATAAAAAATAATACTATCAAAAAACATATCCATGATCTTGGTTTCATCATTATATCATGAAAACACATCCTAATTCATCTTCTCACTATTTCCTAGGTTTTTCCCTATTTGCACCATTTGGCCTGTTAGAGACTAACTAACTTGGATGGCAAGTTTATAAAAATTGAGGGATATTAAATTTCCATAAAAATTCATGGAAATTAAAAATAACTCTCTATATTATTCCTCCATCTATTTTATTAATATGTCTAATGCAACATTTGACTTATATAACTTCTTTAGAAATAAGTTTGTAACTAAACATTTTCTCTCTCCTATCTCTAACCAATATCACATAGAAGTACCTAGGAGATTACAATACTAGATCAAATATATTACCTAATACATTAATTCCATATTGAGAACATTTGAGTAATATATTAAAAATTAGGTCTTTATTAGGGTTTTAGGAGTGTTTAAACTAGTTTCCATTTTAATGATCATTCATAAAGAATAACCCCTGAATAAAAAAACTAATGCCTAGAATTTTGAGATACAAAAATTCACCATATACCATGAACTTTTTAGGTTACCATTTAATGGATTTATTAACTAATGATCACAAGAAAAACCTTCTAAGGTTGATATCCCTTCATTTTGAGCACTCGAGATACCTCCAAATAACTTTTCATACCTTGTCTTTAACATTATGACCTCAAACTAAATTAACAAAATTTAAAAAACATAATTCACATTTTATAATTATTACATGAGATTAAATAACTTTAAATATGATCATGACCCCTCATTAGGCCACACTCTCTCTCTTTTCTCACTAGACCTTGATCTACAAACCACATTAGGCCTTAAAACTAACCTTCATGCCTCTTTCCATAAACTCTCTACCTTATTAAAATACTCAAGAAACCTATCTAATGATTCAATGATAACATAAATCCTTCACATTCCTTAAAAATATATCATGATACCTCATTAGGCTAGGTAGGATCTAGGAATGGTCTAGATGTAGACTTGGTCTGAAGGTCCTACCCCTATAGGTTCACATTGAGACTCTCATGAGTGTTAAAATACATTACATACATGATAAAACAACCTAATAAAAAAATCATGATTTTGTGAACTAATCTTACCAATCCATCATGTTCATATATTCTCTTAAGGTCTCTTAATTCCCTGACTAGGCTTAGGTTACTTAAGCATTTATTCTTAAAAACTTGCTACTTATGCATTTGTAAAAAATGGAAATAAAAGAACAAAATTATTTCATACCTACTTGTCATCACACATTAACAATAACCTTCAATTAAAACATTCACAACTTCTATCTAACCTAAACCTTGACATCAACCTTGACATCAATAGAAAAGGCATTAGTTACCTTCAAATTATCTCTTGCCTTCAAATGCATCTTGTCACATCGATTCTTATGCATACATTTTTCATCTTCAAACATCTTATTTGAACTTTAGCATCTAGTATCACATCAGTTATGATATTTCTCATCAATTAAACACTCTTATGTGCCTTGACATATCACATACTACCATTTGTCCTTAGTCACCTTTGACATCAATGTTGGCATTGCAATATTGAGATGATACATCTTTGACATCAATGACAACAACATGAAAATATTTGATTCCTTTTAAGGACTTAATAAGACCTCCACCATCATATTAAAACACCTAATAACCATTTTTGGACCTCTTATGAATTCCATCCCTTCAAAGCATGAATTTACTCATCTAGCCCCATAATTGACTGTCATAGATTTGACTAGGTATGAGACAAAATAGTTGGTATACACACTATTTGTCTAAAAAAAATTAAATCATAGGTACCTTTAAATACTAAAATTGACCATCTATATTAAGTTTTAATTCTTGACCATGCCTACAGATACCTCAAACAATCATTTTTCCTAGACTAGTTGTAGGTTACCTATTGACTGAATGGTTAAGCATGAAGATTTTAAGTGGGATCTTGTCCTTTGTTTCTTGATATTTTGATGATAATAAGGTAGAAATAAAATGTCTCACATATAGATAAAATTATCATATGGTGGTTTTTCAACTTCCCTTCCTCTTATATCTCTTCCCCTTCTTAGGCTTAGGGTTCATGCCTAAGTAGGCCTATGCATCCTTAAATCTAATGTTTGATGTTATTTTGTCTTTTAGATGGACTTATAATTTAAATTTACCTCATCCTCAGTGTGAAACATATCCTTACTCATAAGATTTTTTCCTCTTACCATAATCATGATGTGGTTCTCCATATGCATTAGCCATGTTGTAAGCATTCACTCGCATAGTTGACTATATATAGGGCTCTATGAGATGATTTTTTGATTGAGTAAAGTGTTTAGAGACATTTTAAACTTTATAATTAATTATTATCACATTTTACTATATCTCTTTGGGGCATCCAATCTTCTAATCACACCATTTTCTATGCCCATGAGTGGCTTACAAATAATATTCTTGGAGCCTCTTATAGTATAGGCTTAAAATGGCTAGTTATAGGTGGTTATTAGCTTCTCTAGTAGGGTATATGATCTAAATAAATCTATTATTCCATGATATCATGGTTTTTGATGATTACAAGGGGTGTCTAGATTTATTCACATGGTCTAGACTTGTAATGAAAAGTGGATGGGTGGAGGATGATGACTGTGGAGTGACATGGGGTTGGAACATGAACAACAAGGTTGAAACGTAGTGTAAATGTTAGTAAAAATAACATGAAGTGGAAAGGGTATGAAAATGACATTAAATGAATAATGATGACCATTCCAATATAATCCATAAGTAAATCTAATACCCTAGTACATATATCAATGAAAACATAGCACTTTAGAGGCAAAAAAAGGGCACATACATTCAAAGAGTGAAACCTAGGAATCTTTGAGAAACCTTAATATTGGCTAAGAAACATTAACATTTGTAAAATTTATTGAGTAAGACTTGGAGGAAATGAGGGTGGTTTCTAGGATTTCTAAGGCTAAAATAGAGGTTAAGAGATATATTTAAAAGAAAATTATGATGACCTAATATCACCTCAATAATCCATTTTACACTTTTGATTGTGTTTCAAGGCTTTGAGGGAAACATTGAATGATATACAATGATTATACATATTGAAACTCATATTCATATGTATAACCCTTTCTTGAAGACACCTTGAGCTAAATAAGAGACTAATGGACCTCAAACTTGAGAAAATAGGTATGGGGAGACTTGAAACACTCAATCAATCCTCCAACACTATCAACTCCTTCTAATGAGAGTACTTAACACTCTCTTCACTACCCAAATTTTTTTTAGACTTCATACTATGATAGTTTTCATATTTTTTAGCTGTACAAGCTCACACATGTGATCTAAACACTAAAACTGTCATAAGAGTTTCCTTCAAGACTTGAGGAAATAGGATCGACCATCAATTTTATTAAATAAGATAAGATCAATCAAAACCATCATATTCCATTTGTCTTATTTAGACATGGATGATGTTAAAATCCATTAAGTTATTAAGGAATGTTCATACAACTCAAAAGGACCAATATATAAACCAGTGCCCATGGATGAAAATGGACTAAGTGTACTTCCCCTAGATAAAAGCTTGGATGCCCATTCTCTCTCCTTTATACAATCTGATCACATTAAGCTCTAAGAGTGCCAATGAGATCAATGGGAAGATAGTTTAATTTTTATATATCCAAGCACTAAAACACTTTGATTTCTCCTTCACATACCATTATTAACTTTCCTTTACACATCCTTGACTTCACTGAAGTTAGTCCATACTGTATAGATCACTACCATTCAAAACACCTCTGTAACCTACAATTTTTCTACATTTTATCTTGTTTTAAACTAAAATAAATCATTAGTATGTGTGATGGACAGAAATTAGGAGTCATGTGATGATTCTAAGTGCATGGTATGAATTAGGGAAGTTAAAAAGGTCATAAATTAGGATGTGTGAGTCCCATTATAAAGGATTTAAGCATTTAACATGGTGGTAATGGGTTCAATGGGGTGTGAAACACCCTTGTGGTGGTATAATAAATCTCATTAGGTCAATTGAAGACATGTATAATGGCTTAGTGTACCTTTAAGGTCAAGTTAAGTCTAATTATGATAAAAAAAATATTGCTCTTGGTACACACACATGATCTTAAAGGGGCATATCAAATGAATATCATGGTAATATCTATGAAGATACCTTTATGTCCTATCAAAGACCTCAAATGTACCCCAAAACACTCTATTATGTTATAACAAACTTGAAAATGAATCATACCTTATATGACTTGGAAAATCAGAGATGTCTCATGATCTTTCACTATATTGTCTTGTCAACTTACTTCCACCCTGACATCATTTGAATATTGAAGCTCCATCAAACTAGATAAGGACCTATATACATATTCAAACATAATGAAAATATTTGACCCAAGTTGAATTATAGGTAAAGAGGATTACCAAATAATGTTATATCATGACAAGATAATGAACTATTTGAATAGTCTAATCTCACAAGATGAATGACAATCATGAGAATAATGGCTTTGGATCAGTACTCAAGGACTTGAGGTTGACCCATTTCTAGGTTTGAAAATAGAAATTGGTCAACATTTCTAGTGACTCAGTTGGCTTGACCAACCTAGTCATCAAGGGAACTCAGAACTCTTTAACTTACCCTTGATGATTAAAAAATGGACCTTTCATTGCGAATGAACTCTACTTAATACCTTCCAGACTTCAAAACTCAACAAGAAAAAACAAGACTAAAAGTAAGAGAAAATAAAAGATAAAAAATACACAACGAAAAATAACAAAATAAAGAAACAAACAACTAAGCATGCGTAGGAGCATTTAGTGGAAGGAGATAAACAATAACTACTATGTATAAGAGGACCATGATGAAGACTAATAACATGATTTGAGGAACACCCATTAAAAAGTATGGGTATTTCCTCATCATTTAATTTAGATAGTTAAAAATCATTATTTTCCTTGCAATTGGTGATGATATAAGTTGCACTTCAAAGACTATTAAACTTGGAGTGTTTACTTAGCTTAACATAGTCTTCATCCCACTTAAGCATTATATATCCTTGTTAAAAGGTCATAGATGAAGCTATTTTATCAAATTAATTCTTTACTTGGTGTTAACAATATCACATGTCATGCATAACATTGTCCCTTATTTCCTCTAACTCTCTCAGCTCATTCATTCTCACATACATTTCATCATCTTCCAAGATCTCAAGTTGGTGAACAAGCTCTAAGCCTAGCAGTTTAAGGGACATATCTAGTCTTGCCTCTCTACCATAAAAAGGGAGGTAATGAGATTACATAATATACCTCTTAGGTTTGAATATATCTACCCATAATGTAGTTCTAAAATTTGTGTGACATTCTTTTTTATTGTCCTCCATGGTTCTCTTAATAATCCTTATAAAATTTTTCTTAGTGGACTCTGCTAGCCCATTGCCTTTTGGATTATAGTTGGAATAATCCTTGAGCTATATGTCATGGATTAAGTCCCACTCACATAATTTATAATTTTTTGATTCTAAGTAATTATCTAATATGATTATTGAGGGTACAACAAACCTAGTCACAAGATTGTCATAAAACTCCAAGATTGAGTTATCATTGGCTTTTTTAAGTGCAACTACCTCCACCCACCTTATGAAGTATTTAGTGGATATTATAACCCACTTATTCTGATCACTATAAGGTGGATGGATCATACATATTAATTCTTATCCCCATTGCATGAAGGGATGTTCAACTTGGAAGGGTTATAATGGTAAGGCAATTAACCTTTATTTATTAGTGAGCATGGCACACTTATAACACTTTCTAACCCAAGAATGTGAGTCTCTAAACAAGGTGTGATAAAATTATCTTACTCTAATGATATTATAGGCTATGGTTTTGGTATCAAAGTTCCCACCTACAAGCCCATCATGAAACTGCTCTAGAAACCTATCAATCTGACATGATTCAACACACCTTAAAAGTATACCTCCTATATCCTTCTTAAAAATCACTCCACATACCAAGATATAAGGTATGTTTTTTATCATAAAGTCTCTTATTTTTTTCCTATATAATTATATAGGAAATTGGATTCGTTAGAGAAAATTGACCACATCATTGGTCTAGATGAGTGGAGTTATGTTTACAGTTGCCTGGTGATTGTCATGGAATTCCAATGCTATGTATTTATCTTTTTAAACCTATAATACAATATTTTCATAAATCCCCTACCTTTGAATATCTTAGTAACCCTTATTTCAATTTCATACTTCATACATTTTTTCACCCAACCATATCTGTTATCACTTAAATCTCTATTAATTATGACCTCCTTTATGCTTGGGTACACTACCATCACTATGAATTTATTATTAGACACCATGTGTCTAAAATTTTTAAGCTTTCTTATAATAAAAATGACATGATTTTAAAAAAAGGTGTAACTTTATTCATATCCTTCTAATGCTTGACTAAAGAAATCAACTAGTTGTTCTAGTCCTTCATCATTTTGCTACATGAGCATAACATAAATGGCATCAATAGGAAAGAATGCATACATGAAAAAGTCTTTGTTAAAGTTAGGGTTAAGGAAGTTGGGAGATTGAGATATGGCCTATTTTAGGCCTCAAATTTTATTTTTATTTCCTTTCTCCATGTGAAATCATTGTGCTTCTTAAGCATACGATTGAGTGGCTTCATTAACTTTGTAAATCCTACAATGAATCTCCTTATGAAGTTAATATTTCCCCAAAAGTTCTAAAAACATTTATTGTGTTTGTGTAGGGGTAAATATTGTATTTGTTTAATCCCATTAGGATAAATGGAGAGGCCATAATTTGACATAATATGTCCTAACAATCTTCCCTCAGGTAATGCAAATATGCACTTCTTGGGGTTCAAGGAGATCCCAAACTGCTTACACCTATCAAACACTAATCTAAAGTGTGACATGTGATATTAAATATAATTTCAAAACATAATTATTTAATAAATATGGACGAGAACCATATCATTAATGATACCTTGAAAGGCAACATCCATAGCCCTTTGGAAAGTCCCCTTGCATTGGATAGTCCAAAGGGCATATTCATGTATGCATAGGTGCTCCATTTTGTTGTGAAATAGGTCTTGTATCTATCTTCCTCCCTCACCAATATATGATTATACTTAGAGTATCCATCAAGTAAATACATCCTATTAGATCATATAACCTTCTAAAGGATATTATCAATGGATGGGAGTGGATTATGGTCTCTCAAAGACACCTTATTAAGGTCTTTAAAATCAACACATATGCCTATTTATCCTTTCTTATTCTTCATAGGCACAAGTTTTTCCACCCATGAGGAATTTTTAATGGTAAATATGGTATTATATTAAATAAATTTTATAAATTCCTTTCTCATGTGTTCTTCAACCTTAGGGTTGACTGGTATTTTCTTCTACCTTTCTAGTTTTTCATTATCCTCTACCTCTATGGTGTGTTGGGTTAACTTAGGGTCACAAAATTTTATATCATGTTACTCCCATGAAAATGAATCTTAAAAATCCTAACATAAGGCTATGAAGGCATCTCTCTCTTCCTTTATGTTCACTTTCCCTAACCTAATCAACTTGTCTTTGGAAATAACTACCTTCTCATAGTGTTCCTCTTTGGTTGAGATACTCACCTTATCTTTCCTCAATTGATCATCTAAATTGAATATTATCTCCAATGTCATAAATAATCTAGGAAAATTTTTATTCATTAATTAAATAATATAATCACCAAATTTATGTTGTAGTATACCTTAGTTCTAATGGCATAATTCTTCCTCATGTTGGAGAAAGTAAGCAATCTTACTATCACTATCAAAAACTTTCCAACTTACCTCATTACCAAGTATAGATTTCCTAAACAAAACCTTTATTTTTAACTACCCTTGAGTGCCTTTGACTATATTATCAATGTCATATTATTCACCAATGGTATTTAGTCTATCTGCATGATGATTTGACTCCCTAGGTATAGAACAAATGTCAAATGATAGGAATTACTCCAAGAGATCCCAAAGTTGGTGCTTGTGGGCCTTCAAAAGAGGATTTTTTATTTCACTAATACATCACACCTGATTTACCACTAGTTCACTATCTCCCTTCACTTGAAAGAGCTTGATTCTTTTTCTCCTTGCCTATTATATCCCATGTAGGAGGATTTCATATTCTATAGTGTTTGAAGTAAAACTAAATTAGAATATTAATGTAGAATGATACCTCTAACTAGAAGGGGAGACAAGAATCACTCCTACCCCAATCCCATTCTTTGCCCTTGATCCATCAAAGAATAAACTCCATATGCCTTCATGACCTTGATTTGGTCTTGTGAGATTAGGTACAATAGCTCCTTATTCATGCATATAGTAAACTCATAGTCATATCTCTTAAATGGTTTTTTAGGGATCATAACCATGGTTTTTAGTTACCTATTCATCATGTAGCATATCTAAGATACCTTCAAGATGCTTTTTGGACTCTTGATCATTGATATTCTCATCTTCATCTAGGATAGTGAAGTTCACATTAGATAGGTCAATCATGTAGGGTTTTAAGTATAACCTATAAATAGGTTTAGAACTAATGGTAGACCTTCTCCCATACCTAGTCCTAAATAACAGTTATGACTATTAAGAAGAAAAATACCCCCAAATCTTTGTAGTGAAATCCCTAGATAGGCATAGGGTAAAATATGGAGGAAGGTCAACTACCATGACATATTGGGATATGGTATAGTTAGGGAAGGAAGACAAAACTATATTGAGGTCATTGATAACACCTAAAGTATTTTTGGGAGACTCATCCAATTTAAAAACTCTTTTCATTAGTTTCATACTTGAGCTCTAACTTATCATCTATGGATTTTGGCATGATATAAGTAGAAGCACATGAAATGTTGAAAAGGGATCCTCCTATTATGATTTATAAGTATAAAGGAGGTGTTTTGACTAATTTAAGAGCTTGGGGTTCATTAGGTTTAATATCATCAATAAATACTACACTTACTTTATCAACTTGTTTGTTCATGAGTGAAATCTTGGAGAGATCTTGTTGAAGGAGATCTTTCTGACCTAGAATGAGTAGAACATCCCACATAAGAATATTAACATTGGCCATATTCATGTAATATATATTTTTGAATAGAGATATGAGTACCTTAGGATATAACTTGGAAGTAGGAACATCACTTGTAACTTGTGTAACTTGGGGAATGAAAGGATTCTTTTATTGGTTCCCATGTCCTTGTGATGTCTATTATTTTGGAGGTATTTTATGGGATACACATTTACTGGTAGCCTCTTGATTTATTTGGGGATGTATTGGATTTATCTTAGTTTGTCTAAAATTGTCATAAACATCCCTTTCTTAGCCCTTTTATGGGCTACAACTGAGTTGTCTTCCTTGAACACATTGTGTCCCTAATTTGCTACCACTTTTTCAAATGAGTCATCACCTTATTTAAAGTTTAAAAAAGTGGTTTCAATAGGTGATATACTTCCATTTCCTCCTTGTTGACTTGGAATTTTAGTTGGGGTCATGAAAGGCATGTCTCCATGAGGTAATTGATAACCTTCTTTATGTTATGGAAGAGGCTTGTTGTCATGTGCTTGAAAGGTAGGACCCTACTACATATAAGTCTAACACTCTTCACCACTTGGAGCCATTATAATATACATAATTACCCCCATGAAGTATACCTTTATCCTTCTTGTGCATAGTTTTTTTGAGTTGGCACCAAGGCCCTTGAACTACTAGAAGCATTGGGATTAAAACTATTGTAGGGTCTAGCTTATGTAATATTCCCTTGGCCTTATTGATTGGGCTAAAAAGGAAGCTTATTATATGAGTGAGATTGATATGGATCCTAGTAAGGGTATTGATAGGGTCTATAAGTTGAATTTTTTACCTCTCTAAGGCTACTAATTTATTGTTTTGGGCTTTGATTAACCCCTCTATCTTACAAAGCCTATCTACTTGGATGCCATCAGACTGATCTTGATTGTTTTACACTGATAATGGAGCGAGGGTGGGGGTATGGGGTTAAATTTTTTAAAATAATACCATGAGGATCATAGGAGTAATATTACCTACTTGAATTAGGCATTTTTATGCTTCTAGTAAGGTAGTCCCCCCATGGACTATATCATCATAGCTACATCAAAATTCAAATCCTTTAGATAGTATATTAAGGCATAGTTAGGGGTATGATTGATGATTATAGGAATCTTATCCCAAGTATTTTAAACCTATAACTAAAATTTACCATGGATTCTTAGGGTGTTTGCTTAATTGAGGTGAGTTGTTCTAATAAGGAAATATGGTCACTTATATCCTCAAAATGTTTACATAGACACTCACCAAACTCATCCCATGTACTAATAGAGGTATGAGTGAGAAAACTATACCAATAAAGTGCTTTACCCCTCAAATAGGTTTCTAAGAGTCTCATGGCTACATTTTTTTACCATGTTATGTATTAAAAAAAAACTGGCTATGTTTGTTATGTGTTCCATAGGGGTGGCAGAGTTTTCTCCTTTAAAGTAGGAAAGAATTTTAAGTTCATTATCTAAGATATCATAAAAATGGTTAAAATTTTAAGGAATTCCACCATTAAATTACACAAATGCTTACCTTTTAGGTCTAGACATTTGGATTATAGTACTCGCAATAGACTATGTTTTGGTAGAAATGGGGGAATTAGGAGGTGTAATATTAGGGTTAAACCTAGGAAACCTCTTTCTCCATGAAATATCTAATGAAAATTCAATAAATTCAATATGATTACCTTTTTAATATGATCTAGTGGACACCTTTTACATGAAACTACCTATAGATCTACCATTGATTATCTTTGGCCTTTAGATGTCCTCTAAAATTGTCAAAGCATGTCTCAAGGAACTTGATATCTAGTCCCACCATGAATGATATAATTATTAGATACCTAAGTTGCATACTCTTGAAAAGGATTTTTCAAACCCTCCTCAGACTTGGACTAACATTGGATTGACCAATAGGTTATGGGATACCTATAATCTAGGTCAAACCTATAGTTTTGATGGGATTAGCTCCACTAATTTGTCACTTGAATTCTCTCTTTATAAATACCTAATCCTATTGGTATGAAAAGGTAAAGAGACTACATAAAGGAAATCTACATTAAAGTGGTGATACACCAATACTTAAATATCCTCTATTTATTTGTCCCTTAAACACACTAATGAAATTAATGATATCAATAACTAATCAAACTCTTCCATGAATTTATAGGCACGAATGTTTAATGTGAAGGTCAAGTGGGAGTTTCACAACTTGAAGGCTAAAAACTGAGATGTGTACAAGACACTATTAGTTTATAACACTTAAATAATGCCTCTACTTATCACCACTTCACATGACTTCTATATAGTGATAACATGAAATTAGGTTCATGAAATTACCTTTAGAAGATAATAACACTCATATATTCTACAAATCAACTCTCACAAATCACATTAAAACTCAAACAAGAAGTTTGCATATGTTCTATTGATTCAAAAGCAAAAGGTATAATTTCAGCAAAGATATACTACACCCAGATGAGGGATGCCAAAATAAGAGATCAATACCTTATTATATTGAATTATTATGAGAGAGGAGAGAATAATCTAGGCATATGAGAGGACATGAAGGAGACAAAGGTGGCACATGGTAGTTACATCAGTCATAGTCACTCCTCTCATGCATTGATGTCCTTCATTGACTCCTTTTTAGCATTGAGATGAGTTGTGAGGAACATAAAATCCCTATTTAATTTCAAAAAAATCATGAAAATTCTATAAATATCCCATTATTCCATATAATGATAGTTATTAGGTGCACATGGGGTGTGACTAGGCCTTAAAGAGGCATTGAAAAGTCTTTCCCTCAATGTACATGTTGACTTGTCATTGAAACTATCTCCATTCCTTCATAATGGTATCCAATATGGAATATGCTCACCTAAATGGACATTTGAAAGGTGAAAATGGTGTCTCATTAACCTCATAATGTCATTATACACCCACTAGGACCTTGTCCTTGCTGATCAAATAGGCCTCATTTTTAAGTTCACCTTTCTACATCTTCACTATTTGAATGACTTGGATAGTTAAATCAAGTTCTCAAATCATCTAAGATCACTTATATTATTCTTATATTAACCCTATACATTATAATTTAGACCCTTAAATCACCCTCCATCTATAAACATATCTACCTTACATGACTATGCCACTTAGACTAGATCTATAGACTGGTTATTTAGGAGAAGACATCATTCGATATTTATAGGTAAATTTATATGAAATTATAATTTTGGAGGGGGGAAAAGGTATTAAACTAACCTTTCCCATAGTTTATAACTCTTTATTATGTCCCATAACCTAATTTATACTCAAAATTGTGAAAATTTTCATTTTTAGAGGTGTTTATATAGCCTTCATACAATTAGGTACTAAGGTCATGGGATCCTCTAAATTGGAAACACACTCCAAGTATTGGTCTAGTAGTTCTTGAGTGTTTAGATACATTTCTCAACAAATATTCCTATTTGACTCCCTATTAAGGTTTAAGAGGGGTATAAGAGTGCTTGGGATTCTTAGTGATGGTTCATAAGAGATCAGGTCCTGAATCTCTAAACCAATTAAACAAGATTCATGTCAATAGACCCCTTCATCTTTATTTAAGTGTTTGGCTCCACATGCAAAGCATCCATATAGTTATGACATTTGAAAATGTTCCCATGGTGAGAAACATGCCTCTTTAGTAGTATTATAGTGTATATAAGATATAATGGCTTGCTTTGAGAAATCCCCAAAATCTAAATTGACCAAAAGGCTTCTAAACACCATGATGACTTTGTATAAGAAGGTTTGAGGCATCCTTGCTTCCCAAATTACTCTCTATTATACCTTCTTGTGACACTACTCTAATGAGGGTGTTATACCAGTCTATTTATAGATATGAACCTTCATATTTGGTATTAAATTAGTTGTTTTGAGGCATTTATACCCTATTTTCATCCTAAATATCACCTTAGAGGTCTCATATAATGTCAACATTGGCTTAATTAGGCCATTTGCCTTCCTTCAAATGCACAAATCCATCAACCTCAACATATACCTATTTTCTTGTAGAATCAATAATAGAGGTCACTATATGTGACTTCTAGATGGATTATTTAGAGGATTCAAGACCCATTTTCCCTCCTTAACCCCTAGTACACAAAAACACTTATCATTTCTTTGTTCTTAGGATCAAACTAGCCTTATTAGACTTATTTTATATAGTCTAGCCCATACACATGCTAAATAGTGAGTTTTCATGATTATAAAAAGTCTTGATAAGGCCTTAAAGATCATTTTGGATGAAAAAACCCCATCTAGATTACTTTTGGAGCAAGAATCCATCATCAAGTCATTTATGGGGTTTAATCAGGATTTAAGATGTCTAACATCTTAACAATGGTTCATAGCATGTATACATATAAAATAGGAAAAATTTACATGAAAATATATTGAATCAACCCTTTCATCTTCCATTAATATCTTAGGGTCCCATACAGAGGGTGTATGGAGAGAGGAGCATTAGAAGGTGGCACTCATGTTGTCTACTAGCCAATTTTAATAGGTTATTTTCTTAAGGATCATTCATAAAATTTATCCCCTAAATTATTACCAATATTACATATATTTTTAGTCTATAAGATGACTTAAACATCCCCAAAAGCTCTGGGCATGAGCTTTTGTGTGTTGAAGTGTATGAATACTTGATGTTGGACTTCAAATTGGCTATATTGGGGTTGAATAGATCGAACAAAGATTTGAAACTATTTAATAGTTTTCATCATTTTCATCCACTTGAAATCATCTCATCAGGTCTTTATACACCCTTCCATATCCCTCATTCCCAACATACTTATAATAAGGACATAGGGATTCTTCAAAGTGGCAGTAGGGATCAAGACTAGGCTTAGAGGTCTATTTGCATTGTCTTGTAATTAAGGGCATATGATGTAACTCTTGATGTTGCTTCTTTTTTAGGGAATATTAAGTACTCCAAAATCATATTTCACCAATATAAAACCATATATGGACTTTATTATGCTTCTAATTCCTTCAAATCATAAATTTACTCATCTATCCCTAGAACCAGTTGTCATAGACTAGGCTAGGTCTGAGACAAAATAGTGGGTATACACATAGTTTGTCTAAAAAAATGAAGGAATGGGTGCCTTTAACCAATAAAATTTACCATTCATACTAATTTTGAAATACTAACCATGCCTATAAAGACCTCAAATAGTCATTTTATCTAAACTAACTATAGGTTACCTATTGACTGATTAGTTAAGCATGAGGGTTATAAGTGGGATCTTGTCCTTTTTTATTGATATGATGATGATAAGGTGTAAATAACATGTATAAATGATAAATAAACTTCTTATATGGTTATTTTCTAACCTACTTTCCTCTTACATATCTTTCCCTTCTTAGGCTTAGGGTTCATGCCTAAGTAGGCATGTGTGTCCTCAAATATGATGTTTGATGCTATTATACCTTTTAGATGTAGTGATAATTTATGTTTTCCATCATCATTAGGGTATTCCTTACCCTTAATAATATTATTTTTTCCTCTTACCACAATCATGATGTGGTTCTCCATATGCATTATCCATGTTGTAGGTATCCACTCACATAATTAACTATATATAGGGGTCAATGAGATAAGTTTCTAAGTGAGTAAAGTGTTTAGTTCCATTTTAAACCTTATAATTAAATATTATTAGATTATCATAAATATATATATATATATATATATATATATATATATGGTATCCATTCATAAAATCACACCATTTCCTATTCCCACGTGTGGATCACACATATTTTTCTAGGAGACTCTTATACTATAAAATTAAAATGGCTAGCTTCAGGTGTTTATTAGCTTCTCAAGCAGGGTATATGATCTACATAGATATATCTTTCCATTATCTCATGGTTATTGATGATTAAAATGGGTGTATACATTTGTTCACATGGTATAGACTTAGAATAAAGGGTGGATGGGTGGAGGATGATTGTGGAGTGGCATGGGGTTGTGACATGAATAATAGGGTTAAAACATAGTGTAAATGGTTGTGAACAGAACATGAAGTGGAAAGGGTATGAAAATGACATGAAATGAAGCATGAGAACCATTATAAAATAATCCATAATCACTTTCAAGACCGTAGTATATATACCAATGAAAATATAGAAATTTGAAGGCAGAAAAAGGGCACATACAATCAAAGATTGAAACATAACAATCTCCAAGAAATCTTAATATTGGATAAGAAACCTTAACATTTCCAAAACAAACTAAGTGAGACTTGGAGTTAAGGAGGGTGGTTTCTATGCCTTTTGAGGCTACCATGGAGGTTAAGAGACCCATTTAAAATAATATTATGATGACATATTATCAACTCAACACTCCATCTCACACTTTTGACTATGTTTGAAGGCTCTAAGGGAAACATTGAATAATATACAATGCTACTACATAGTGAAATTCAAATTCATATGTATACCCCTTTATTGAAGACACCTTGAGCTGAAAACTAGTATAATGGACCTCAAACTTGAGAAAATAGGTATGGGTAAACTTAAAAATACTCAATCTATCCTCCAACACTATCAACTCCTTCTGATGAGAGTACTCAACACTCTATTCACTACCCAAATCTACCTGTAGACTACATACTATGCTAGTTTGGAGTTTTTGTCTCCAAAAGATCATGTGTCTGAGATAAACAATAAAAATGTCATAATAGGTTCTTTTAAGACCTAAATAAATAGGATCAACCATTGGTTTGACTAAACAAGCTAAGAATCCATCAAAACCATGATGTTTTATTTTTACCTGTATAGACATGGATGATGTTTAGATTGTTTAAATTCTTAAGGAATGTTCATATATATCATGGGACTAATCCATAAATAAATGAACATGAATGAAAGATAAATAAGTGTACTTCCCCTAGCTAAAATATTGGACCTCCATTCTCTCTCCTCCATCCAGACTAAACACAAACTTGAAGTGCTCTCTAAACCTGATAATGAGATTGAGGGGAAGATAGGTCAGTTTTGAGCTCTCCAAGAAATGAAACACTCTACTTTCTCCTTCACTTTCAATTTGTTACTTCCTTTTATAGATCCCTGAGTCCACTTGAGTCAATCAATATTGTACAGATCTATACCATTTATAAAATCTTTGTAACCTATAATTTCTATGTATTTTTTCTTGTTTTAAAACAAAAAAAATCATTAAGAGGTGTGATGGATGGAAATTAAGAGTAATGTGATGATTTTAAGTCCATGGTATGAATTATGAATGATAAAAAGTCATAAATTGGCATTTGTGGGGCCCATTAGAGAGGATTTAAGCATTGAGCATGGTGGTAATGGGTTCAATGGGGTATGAAATGCCTTAGTGGTGTTTTAATGAAGTTCATGAGGTCTATTAAAGGTGTGGATAATGTTTTTCCCATCAAGGTCAAATTATGTTTCATTATGATCAAAAATATTGATTTTGGTACACACACATGACTGTAAAGGGGAATATCAAATGAATATCATGCTAATATATATGAAGATACATTTATGAGTTATAAAAGACCTTAATTATAATCCAAAACACTCAATGATGTTCTCAAAAACTTGAAAATGGATCATTTGAATATTTAATCTCCATCAAATGGACTAAGGACCTCTATACATATTCAAACATCATGAAAACACTTGACTCAAGTTGAAACAGAGGTAAAGAGGATCACCAAATAACTTTATATCATGAAAATATAATGAACTATTGGAATAAACCAATCTCACAAGATGAATGACAACTGTGAGAATAATGACTTTGGATTAGAACTCAAGGACTTGAGGTTGACCCCTTTCTAGGTTTAAGACTAGAAATTGGTCAACAAAAAAGTGACCATAAATCTTTAGGTTGTATTTTTGGCCTAAAAACATAGAAAAAATGAGGCTTTCATCCATAATAATGTAGATATAAGTCACCTTTTTTGAACACTCTACCTTTTTACTTTTATTCAAGATCCTCTTTCCTTCATTCACTCATTCCCCATAGCCCTTTTGGGGAAATCATGCAATAATGGATATAATGTCCCTTAAAATGATTCATGATATCATGTTATACAAGTTTAAAATTAACTTTACACAATCAACAAACCATACAACAACCTTCAATAAACTAAATCATTCTTTGTTCATGTATTCTCTTCAACCTTTATAGTACTCTCACAAGTTATCAATGCCAAATGACCTTTGAATGGGTAATCAAATCACAATGATAATTTAAGTCACATATAGACCTTTATCTTCCTTATAACACTCATTTTTATCCCTTCTTAAGTAACTAATTCAATCTACCTGCTTACTTTCTTCACACAAGCACCTTTCTAGCCTTATCCCCTACTATCCCTATTTAGGGGTAAACCCCCTTGGTTTGGGAAATATAAAAAATTTAAAAACATAAAGAGATAATTTCCTAGGACCCATTTATATTTTAAGTCTCTTATTTTTCTCCATTTTATTAGAATCCACATGCATACCTTGTTTCTCTACCATCCTAGACCTCAATTAGGCCTATCTAATCCTCATTCAAAACTTATAGTTGATATTGCATATAATATTGAAGTTACAAGATTGAAACCAAAATAATATATTATATATAGATAAATCAGCCCTAATGATAAATTTTGGGCCTTTATGGCTATTGTAAATGCTTTCTATAGCCAAAACCCTAATATAGGGTTTTTAGGTCTCTATATAGACCTAAGGGACAAGAAATTTGCATAAAATTATCTATAGAGAGTTTCATGAAAAAACAATGATTTTATTAGGTATATTTAATTCTCATTAAACTTTTCCATTCAATAAGTAAGTTTTAACAACCCTCAAAATTTTGACAACAAGGGTATCTCAATCACTCAACACTGCATTTGCATATAGGAAAATAGGGGTAAAATAGGCTTTATTTATTATTTTTATTTTCAATGAATCTATAACTATAAAAAATTTGTATCCAAATTTATATGACCATTATAAACCCTTACTCAATCTATTTTG